>CM035409.1:2383914-2593914 GCA_020310875.1 Ceratopteris richardii
TACCATTTCATCCTTATAGCTAAAATGGTTGATGTTAGAGCACGCATTCATAACCTGGATTTAGCTTTAGTAAGAAGAAACTTACCACAATGCCAACAAGTAATATTGGGCCGTTTCTGTTGAGCATCCATCATCGTAGTTTCAAGGCTTGGAGGTTTTTTAGGGTGTAAGGGGGTTGTCTTCTGGATGGGTGAGAGGTTGGATTGATGAGGGTGCGAGAAAGTAGGAGGGCACTAAAAATTAGGAGAAGAAAAAGTAGTGAAAGGATGCTTGAAAGGAAAAGTAGGCTTGATTGGTTGTTGAAGTTGACACATTTATTGTAACCAAATGGACTTGGTAAAGGATTGAAACTCCTTCTCAACATCATGAGCAAATGAAATAGCTTCATAGAGGTTAATGGGATGTAGTGTGTCGATCTTGGCTTGGATTCCCATGTCCAAACCATCTTCATAACTCCATTGCAAGGTATCTTCTAGATTTGTTTCAAGGGAACAAATAAGTAGTAGTCATTGCCGAAAATGTTCAGTGTAGGTGGATAGAGTATATCAATCTTTCCATCCAAAATTATCCATGCTCGATGAGCATGTAAGTGGAACTAAGGAGGAAGGAAGGACTCCTTGATCTTCTTTTTAAGTGCATCCCATGTGGTGGGGTGGTTGGTGCTATGGTGTAGAACATTCCACCATAATTGAGCCTTACCCACCAAATAAGTAGTAGAAAATTTCACATTTCAACTTTTAGAATATGATTTGTCAGAATAGGATTCATCAAATTAGAGTAGCCATGAAAGAACAATTTGGCCATGAAGTAGTCATAGATATAATATATGTGTAAGAGACTCTTACAAGAATCAAAGCATACATATGTTTTACCAATGAATAAAAAAAAAATGAATAAAGTATGTCATTTTGCAAAAACATGCACACACATATGTACACATAAATTGTTGCCAATAGAGGAAAGGATAGCTCATTGAAGTTGGCATTCCATAAGCGATGATTTCTTCTTTATCATAAGGCACTTTTTAATTTTATTTGATGTCACCGTTTGATTTATTTGATGTCTTCGAAATGATACATTCCATGGTGTGTGTCATATTTTTCATTGCTTATGTAAATGTCGCTGGAAATTGCATATTCTACGAAACGGAGACCAAGTCCTGAAGATGTTAAGCATACTAATGTTGAACAAGCTTAAAGACATATTAAAAAACAGTCGAGAAAAAGATATACAAAATGTGTAGAGCGAATTCGGTGTTTGGCTTTGCAAAAGAGGAAATTACATGAAGAAGAATGAGTTAAGCAGCACATCACACAATGTACCTTTTATTGGCCGTCATATCTTATTGAACATCATTGACGAAAGGACTATACTAGAAGACACTTATGGCAAACAATTGCATCTGCTTGGGAATCCGTACTTAAAACATTTATGCTCTTTAATCGATATGTTTGTCTTTGAGCATTGTGAGAGCGAGCCATATACCCCTCCAGGTGAGAAATAAACAGTATTACAGCAATTAATTCAATTTAGTAATTTTTTTCTTTGCGCTGAATTGACCAACAATTCTAATACTATGTTGGATAAAGCTCAGAAGGATCTTTTTTTTTCTCTATATAATAGATCTCTCACATTAAGGCATATACATTGACCACGATTGGTGATAATATGTTAATGGTAGGTTAAATGGTTCTACCTATCAACTTCAACATGTGTGATGCTCAATATATTCTTAGAACTACGGTTATAGAATATGTTTACCATGAATGCTATGTGCTCTAGTTTTTATGCAAATCATATCTCACTATGCCATCAACATCATTTATATCTGATTAGAAAGAATATTCTGACTATGCAAGGTTCATTTCAATGGAAACGTTTTATCAATATCACTTAAACAATAAATTTTAACTTAAAGAAAAGAATATTTGTACATATGTTTGCAAATAAATTGGTGATATCTTGTTGTTTATTAAATAAGTGAAACATGAAGCATATGAATTTTGACCCTCACAATTCGTTAGTTTTAAACTATTAAGAAGACATAGATAAGGCCACTTCATGAAATTTGACACTGATTCATGATTTGGACAATTCCATATGTTCTAGCTCTCTGCTTTTTCAATGGTTCATGTACTATATGTATGCAATATATGTTATTATATCTTAAAAAGGATGAGTGATTGAAATTCAAGGTTCTTCAAACTTACAAGAGGTGGCAGTCACACCTCTTCTTGATAACACAATCTTCAAATTCTTTTTTTTTTTGAATATAAAGGAAGTTCGGCAATAGCCTACTCTCCCGGACTTGAATTAAATTAAGAAAAAAAGGTACAAAAGAAGGGGACTAGTGCCCACGGGATCCCCCAAATCCCACAAAGCAGGGGAAGCTTGGTTGATACCTAGGTAGCATTACAAAGAAGGTTGATCACCCTCTCGTCGCCCTCATGCGGGACCCACTTGGGTTTGAGCTTGTTGTTGACCAAAAGGAGAACTTGATGGTGCCTGAAGGGGGGGGGGGATTTCTTGCTGTTGACAATCCTTTTGCCAAGGAGGAATAGAGATTTTTCAATCGACCACTCTCTGGGGGGGTCGCCGAAGTTGAGAGCACACCGCTCCCGCCAGATTTTCCACAAGACTTCCCCTCTGATTGCGTTCCAGAGAGCCGCAGAGCAACCAATCGCTTCTCCCAAAAGGACTTGTTTCCAGCTAAGCTGTTTCTGAATTCTGATTTTCATTCCAACCGTCTGCCAAATACTGTTGGAGCTGGGGCAAGTAAGGAAGATGTGTGGGATATCTTCGAAAGCACGGTGGCAGCGTTTGCACCACGGAGGGATCCCACAAATTTTGCTTGCCTTCTGGTTAGTCCAAATTCCTCGATGAAGAATTTGCCATAAAAGGACAGACTTCTTTATCTCTATAAGTGGGTGCCAGATACCCATGAATTTCATGTCCCATCGCAGCCGCGTCCAAGACAGGCACCACTTCTTGTTGAGGCTGATCTGGAGTTCAGTCGTTTCTTTGATGTTCGGGATTTTGAGTAGGCTATTTCCATTGTGCCATTTGAGACCGTGCGCGTTCGGAGTATCATGTCCCATGAGAAGGCGAGTTTTGTGACGATCCCAAGCGAGGCATCTGCTTTGCAGGGTGTTCCATTCTTCGTAGGAGATGTTTATGCGAGGGTCGATATCCTCGTAATTGATCCAGCTGTTGGTGTCATGTTTCCAGAGATGTTTCCATTTTTTGAAACCTTTGTTCCATAACTTCTTGGCACTTTGAATGTTCCACGACTCCACCCTCCGGATGCCATGTATTGGGAACCAGATAGAGTCGTTTTGTCTGATTCCGGCCGCCCACTTCCAGTCTTCACTAATTCTTGTGAAGCTTTTGACTTTGTTCCAGCCCTTCCAAAGGGAGCACACGAGATTGGAGCCTTTCGGGAAGACGGGGATCGGGGAGAATAGCAGGGTCATGATGTCTAGATTCTTCCAGTTCGGGTGCCCCATGAGGGCCAACTCATGCTTGTTTCTGAAAATCAGCTTGGCCCACGAGGCATCCCTATTGCACCAAGCCTTGATCATCCATTTGGCAGCCAGTTTGTTGGCCATACACCCGATGTCTAGGATACCCAGCCCCCCGCTATCTCTAGGGCTGGAGCAGATGGCCCATTTGATTTTTGGAACCCCCCTTCTGTTATGATCGCCCGTCCAAAGAAAGTTTCTACAAATACTATTCAGTTTGGACAGGCCTTGCTCGTTCGGTCTCCAGCATGAAAGGAAATAGATGGTGGAGGAGAGGAGGAACGTGTTGATGACCATCGCCCGTCCAACGAGATTGATTTGCATACCTCTCCAATAGTTGAGCTTGTTTTCGAGTTTGGCCATCACCCAACTCCAACGTTGCTCCATGGAAACGCCAAACCCCAAGGGGATTCCAAGAAGGCGGAAGATTTGGCCCTGCGGAATGATTTGACAGCCTTGATCAATGAGAAGGCCAGGGTGATGTCCCACTATAGCCCTGAAGGCGGTCTTAGAGTGGTTGATTTTGGATCCAGAGGCATCACAGAAGGTAGCAAGACACCTCCAGAAGGTCTCCAGGCTCGTATTGTCATTGTGAACGAACGCGTTCATATCATCGGCAAAAAGTCTCATGATGATTTGACCGTGGTCGTGAGGCAGCCGGAGGCCTTTGATATTGCCAGCCTCCACATGATGTGTCACAAGTCTGCTCAGCCCCTCAGTGGCGACAGCAAAGAGAAGGGGGGCCAGAGGGCACCCTTGTCTGATAGACCTTTTAAGGTGGATTGTCTTCGAAAGTTTGCCGTTAACATTAATTTGGGTCGTTGCGTTTCCGAGAAGGGTCGCGATCATCTTGGTGAATTTCTGACTACATCCGAGATCAAGGAGCGACTGCAGAATATAGTCCCATTCTAGCCTGTCGTAGGCTTTGTCAAAATCGATCTTGAGGAAGACCACATCTTGGTTAGACTCATTTGCAAATTGAATGCCTTCCCAAATATCCATAATGGTTTCCAGGATAGACCTGCCTTTGATGAAACCTTTTTGGTCCTCACTAAGCCAAGATCTCAGGTGGCACGAGAGTCTGTTGGCGATGACTTTGGCGATGATCTTGTATCCAGTTTGGAGCATCGTAATAGGCCGCCAGTTCTCGATTCTGTTCTTTTCCCCCTTCTTGTGAATCAACTTGATAATTCCATTGTTTAGACAAGACGGAAGAGCTCCAAACTTTAGCGCTTCTTGCCAGACCATCCGAAGAGGGGTGGCAACCACCAGCTTGAAGGATTTAAAGAACTCGTTAGTGAGTCCGTCGGGTCCCGGGCTTTTACCGAGAGGGAGGGCATCAATGACCTCGATGATTTCGGATTCAGAGATCGGAGCATGAAGCAGAGAGTGGAGGTTGGGTGGAATCCTCCGTGGGGAAACCCTAGAGATGGAAGCCATACAGTCTCTTCTATGGGGGGAGAGGGGGTTCGAGGTTCCCAGGAGTCTCGTGAAGTGCCCTTCGATGATGCCAAAATTGTCTTCTTCAGAATTGCATACATTGCCAAGTGGGTCGAGCAGTAGTGGGATCGCTTCTCTGTTGTGTTTCATTTTAAGGATACTGCACATCTCTTTGGTGGGTTTGTCGGCTTTGCCAGCCCACCACTCCTTGAAGAAGATTTGCAAGTTTTTCCTTTGTATTTCTTCCTCATATCTCAACGCTGCTCTGATTTTTCGGAGACCTTTCTGGGCTTGAGGTTTTCCTTTGTTCACTTCCTCCTCGAGCCGCCAGAGTCTGTGGTAGAGAGCCACCCTCCGAGCCCGCCTCACAGTCTCAAGCATCTTCTTAGTTCTGATCATGATCTTGCGAGACTTGTCGACCGCATTTCTCCAGCACTTGGCAGGGGCCAAGCCAGAGGCGAACGCCACCTTCCACACGTCCGCAATTTCTTGATGGACGGAGGGGAGAGAGAAGGTGGACGCGTTGGCATGGAACCACGGAGCCTTGCGGGTCTTGTTGGAAGGTTGAAAAGTGATAACGATCGGGTAGTGATCAGAGATGGTGAGGTCAGTGCGTTGCGCGATGGTAGGAGGGCCCCACTGTTGGGTAAAACTTTGAGAAATGTAGCATCTGTCGAGTCTAGCTTTCCTCAGGTCCTCGCCCGCTTGAAGATTCGACCAAGAAAAGCCATTCGAGTCTTTAAATTCAACCAAATCCAAGTGCAGTTTGGTCAAGTCCCACGTTTCTTTCTCCCGACTGTCGATGACCCTGCCCTTGCCCATCCATCTGTCCATTGGGTCCTCCACCATGTTGAAGTCACCACAAATAAGCACGTTGTGGGGAAGCGAGTCAAAGGAGGCCCAAGTGTTCCTTCTCTCCAAATCTCCGTTAGGGGCGTACAAGGAGACCATAGTAACACAAAGAGGAGCACCAAAAGAAACAGCGATCCAGCGGTGACTCACATCTTCAATGAAGTTCTCAAGCTTTTCAAACCAGCGTTGTTTAACACCGATAGCCGTTCCTCCAGACCCCCGCGGGTGTTTCGTTGGGATCCACACGTGCGTCGAGGAAACCTGCCTGAGCCGTTTTTGGAGGTCTTCTCCGTCAATTTTGATCTCTTGAATGCAAATAACGTCTGGGTTTAAGCTAATGTCGCGAAGCCATTGACCAATAATGGTCGCTCTTGAGGGGTCGGTTAGCCCTCTAGCATTTAGCGAGATGACAATCATTTTTGTATTGATCCCTCTTTGCGGGAGGGAGCTTTATCCTTCCTTCTCTTGGCTTCATCTTTCTTTTTCGTTGGGATCTGGTCCCGACTTAGAAATCTGATCTTGTGGGGGCTTTTCCAGGGTACCTCCATGGGCTGTTTTCCTTTGCGGGCCGCCCCTTGCTGTGGAGACTTAGGCCCCATGCTCGGCACCGTTTCCGGGATCGTCGATCCAATGATGGAACTTTCACTGTCCATGTTGTCTTCGTTACTAGTGGTGAAACCATCTTCTTTGCTTGTAGTGTAGCCCTCCTGGGGGGTTTCTTTAATGTCGGGGATCTCTAGGGCTTTGTCGTAGTTGTCTTCCTCGAGTTGCTTCCCACCTGGGTAGTCCAACTCATTGATCTCCTTTTCTAGATTGCAAAACAAGTTGCTATAGGGGGTATGTTGCATGTTGTTTCTCGCGCCGTTGGCCCTAGGGCTTCTTTTCCTTCTTCTTCTAACTTCAGTAAAGCCATCATCATCAGCTTGTGGGTTCAGGAGGCCCTTGCCATCCCCTTCCTTGGTCGGGTGGGTCAAGTCGCCATTGTTGGCTTGGGCAGTTTTGGAAGCTTCTTGAAAGCGCTTGTTTTTTTGCCTGAGAGGGCAATCTTTAATCCTGTGACCTTGCTGGCCACAGCGAAAGCACGCATTGGGGAGGTTCTTGTAGATGATGTCCTGCTCCCACACATCTCCTTCGCCCATGTCCACTTTGATCATTGATGGGAGCGGCGAACTGAGGTCGGCTTCGACACAGATTTGGGGGTGCCACCTAGCATTGAACGAGTGTCTTGCGCTTTCATAGATGAGACCACCGATGTCATCGCGTGAGGCCAGCGGCTTGCCGATAGGAGAGACAATGTCCCACACGAAGTTGTACAGGAAGTAAGGGAGATTCGGGAGCTCAACCCAAAGGGGGTACCGAAGCGTTTTCGATTTGTCGGGAGTAAAGTCCGGGGACCATCTGAATAGGCACAGGGTCGCCCGACCGAGCTGCCAGGTGCCAACGCTTAGGGCTTGGAACGCCATCTCTTCATTTTCAAAGACTAGCAGCATGTGGTTCGCTGGTAAGAACTGGCATTTGCTGACAACTAGTCCCCTAGGGAACCACTCTTTTCGAAGCCATTGTTGCACAGTTTCAAGCGGGGGCCTAGGGCCAAACACTTGGCCAACGAGGCACACTTTCTTGAGCTCCTCCTGAGCAGACAGAACTGCGGGTCTACTGAGGGACACGACGGGGGATTCAACCCCATCGGAAGTCCCAGGGGCGGCACACGACCCCCCCTCCAGCAGAGCGGCCAGGCTGTCGGTCTCCCCGGGAGGAGGGGCCCGATTACTTTTCACGAGCGAGGATGAAGCCACATCCATGGCCAAAAGGGACTTGCACAACATTCACTATTCAAGATCCAAAGGAAGAGCCCTCCACTTTCTCTTTTTTCTTTTTTTTTTCTTTTTCTCTCTTTTTTCTTTTTTTTTTTTCTTTTTTCTTTTCTCTTTTTTTTTTTTTTTTTCTCTCTTTTTTTTTCTTCTTTTTCTTCCCCCCCCCCCTTTTTTTTTTTTTTACAAAGCGAACAGGGCGCCCGCCAACAGCCGAGAAGGGACCAAATGGGCCAACCTTAGGTGCCTAAACCACTTTTTTAAATTCGATCTTCGATTTTGCTTCCCTCACTTTTTCGAAATGTCGAGGCACACGCTATTCACGAGCCAAGGTTCTTCCATTCTTCTTTTTCCGGGGGGCAAGGATGAGTTGTAAGGTTCCAGTCACCCAAAAAGGTCGCCCCAAGCACGAGTATCGCCCCGGATCCCACGATATTTGGAACCCACGGTCGCCGAGGGCCCCCAGAGATCGTAGAAAAAAGAATAATGGCGTCGAAGGTCCCCAGCGATCGCCGAAAGAAGGCACCACTAATACTTTTCAAAGCCCAAAAGACACCGAAGCTAGGCACCCCAACAACCAAAAGGCCCACAAGGAAGGGAAGCCCAACTCCCCTTTTTCGAGAGTTTCGAAATTTTCTTTTTTTCTTTTTTTTTTTTCTCTCTTCTTTTCTCTTTTTTTTTGTTTTAAATTTTCTTCTCTAGCTTTGGACCTCCCGGTGAAAGCGGACGGCCTCACTCAGGTGATCGGGCGCGCGTCCAAAGAAAAACCCCCGGCGATACACCCGGCGAAACACGACGACCTGCGATACACGGAAAAGCCGGCGACACTCGAGGAACCCGGCGATACACCGGCGGGGCACGGCGACACACGAAGAGACCGGCGATGGGCCCGGCGATACACTGGCGGGGCACTGCGAAACCCGATAAGGTTCCGGCGATCGGTGACCGTTACGTGAGTATCGGCGCCGTGGTGATCGATCCGACGATACTCCACCGGAAGATCACGCGCGATCGGGAAGGCAACAATCGCCGAAAAGAGCGATCGCCGAAGAGGACGACCGCCGAGGAGAACGATCGGAGGACGACGATCGCCGAAGAGAGCGACCGGGGGACGACGCCGATCGGAAGTTAAAACGATCGACCCGCAGATCGAGCGGTCGCGAATCAGGGCGATACACGCGGGGGGCCTCAGCAAGCGATACACACGATACCCGCGATTAGCGGTCGCGATACACGCGAAGGCCCCGATACCCGCGATACTCGAGGGGGAGGGTCGTCCGATCGTGTCGACGACTCAACCCCTCAACCCCAAGGGGAGGGGGAGTCGGTCACGACGACACCACGAGCACCAACTTACCGTGAGATGTCTTGAAGCTTACAGCGATGGCTCCAAGCGTTGAAGCTACCCCTGTGAGCTCGCCACAGCTAAGGAAAAAACACTTCGCGCGACCTGGACTCCATGCCATTGCAGCAAACCTGGTAGAAACCCAGCAAGTGATTCATCAGAAGATGGTAGCTACGCAAGTTCCGCTTTCCTCGTCGCCATTAAAGCTGCAGGTTCCCGATATACATGACGTTAAACAGGCATAAGATAGTCGTTTTTATGGATCTGGTTAGATAAATAAAGGAGCCTAGAGCTAATCTTCAAATTCTTGTTTGGGCCTAATATTGCAAATTTAAAGAGACTTGGATTCAACGTGCTCCTTAGTTACAAGTTTTCGATTTGAATTCAAGAAGCCTCTTCCAAAGTAGATAAGAATATATATATATATATATATATATATATATATATATATATATATATATATATATATATATATATATATATACATACACACACACGCACACACACACACGTATATATATATATATATATATATATATATATATATATATATATATATATATATATATATAGTTATAGTTATAGTTATACATATTAGAGTTTATAATTGTTGGAGAGGTCCTTAGTGTTAGAATTCCAACCTGATGTTATCTTATCATTCGACTTCTTAATATTAATAATATAAAGGTTTCAATTCATGTAAGATCCTCTTTCAACTCTAAAATTCATTATAAACCATTCAAAATTTCGGATTTACAATTTGGTTTTTGACTATCATGAGTCTAATAGTCATTACTAAAAATAATACTCACAATAAAATTGGAGCTCCATGTATTAAGAAAGAAAATATCATTATGACTAAAGATTGAGCATATTAATGAGATAGTTGTCAAAACGCAATATTGAGCATATGGATAGAAGAGTTACAGTTCATCAATTGAAATTAAAAGAAAAAAGAAGATTGAACTTCTTATGAAATTAAGGTTGATTGATTATCTTACTTTGTCAAACAAATATGTGTGTGTGTGTACGTCTACTTGTGTGTATATGTATAACCATACCAATCGTTTGAACTAATATCTTCAAATTATAAAAAACATGCTAGCTTCAAAAACCTCAAAAGATTAAGAAATATTAAAACTTAATAAGATAGATAAGGAAATTTAAAAATATTACACACACACACACACATATATATATATATATATATATATATATATATATATATATATATATATATATATATATATATATATATATATATATATATATATATATATATATATATATGTGTGTGTGTGTGTGTGTGTGTGTGTATGTATGTATGTGTGTGTATGTATGTATATAAACATACCAATCAATTGAATTAATATTTTAGAAATATAAAAATATACCATTTTCATGAAAACTCGAAATTCAAGAATAATAGAGCATTTGATCAAATGCTGGAAAAATATAATTTTATCTATAATTATCCATTCAAATTTAATTATCTCAAATACTTATGGTGTTTAGAAACACCTAAGTAAATTTAATGCATGGTTAACTATCCATTTATTTGAGTTATCTCAAAGTCGTATGGTGGTTACAAATGCTTGCTAAAATTGAATACATGAATAACAATCGATTTGATGAAATATTTTAAAAAGTGCGTGTGCTAGAAATAGCCTACTTTATAATATACATTTTTGGTCATTATAGAGATAAACTCATATCATGTATGACAATTCTTTTTGAGGTGTATTCCTCATAATAACAATGTTTTACATTAAAAAGGTGTATTTTCAATGCTTCACAAGGACTGAAGATTCTAGTGAACTCTCTTGATAGCAACATTCTAGAAAAATAGATATGGGTGCATGGACTTGCATACAGGATATCAACTCTCCACATTTTTTGACAAGCAACATCCAACTTGTAACAAACACCGAGAACATCTTGGACACCTAAAATATTAAGCATAATCTTGAGTGTAAACAATAATCTCACTTTGTAATCAATAGCATTAGCTGTAATAGAGAGCCATCTAGTCAACATTAATTCCTGTGTAAAAAGTTATCAAAGCCAAATAAAACTCAATCTTGAGACGATTTACTCCCTTCCAAATCTTTCTAATATTATAATCACCTCTCAAAGAATATCTATTTGTTTGTAATGTGATTGAAGCACTCCTTGTGTTTCATGATAATCATCCACAGATGTTTGCAACTTGTGTGACATTTGGTATGGATAATCATCCACAAAGTCATTTATCAAAGCTTTTGCTATTTTCTTTTTCTAAATATTCCACTATTCCCATGAATGGGTATCTTTTGACCAAGTAAAAATCTTTTCTTGTAGTCTATATAATTAGTTGGTATATACTTCTTCTACATCAAACACAAAATTAAAACTCAAGTATCAATGACTCGAGCTCACAGTATTACCTTTGTAGACCATATTCATGTAACAACATCTCTGTTCACAACAATCATGCATTGAAATCATCAAAATGCTTTAAAACATGTATCTCTTATTAAATTCAAAGTATTAATCTCTCTATTATGCTCTCTCACCTTGTGGATATAACTCCTTTTCCTCGTGTTCACTTCAAAATATGTAGACTCACTATTTTCCATATGAAAATCCTATTGTGGATCATATTCCATTTGAAGAGGAGACACAACTCGTATATCATCATAGCAATGTTGAATATCAATAGCATGAGAATAATTACTCTCTCTAACTTCAACATCTACATCCTTAATACCATTGTTATTATCGTCTTCAATGCCATATAATGAGTTAAATCATAAGTTTGGAGAAAAAGTATTCTCTCGAGCTTCAACATCTTTATATGCAAGGAAGTTTGATGATGACATTATTCTGGTTATTCATGTTCATGACTTGATTTTATGTGGTAATCATGAACAGATAATTAAAGAGATAAATCAAGTCCACATGCATGAATTTTTTATGAAAGATCTTGGTGTGTTGCATTACTTTTTGGCTATTGAGTTCATACATATGGAATCATGTATATGGCTATCTAAAATGCAATATGCCTTGATGCTACTGCAAAAGAATGGTAAGGTTTATTTCTAGCCAATTTCTATGAAAATCTATTAGAATTTGAAGTTGGATGCTACCTCATGTGAAGGATTAGAAAATGCTACTATGTACATGACAATTCTGGGAATTTTAGACAATCTCATGTTTACAAAGCATGATTTAATAGAATCACTTTATGAAGGTTCCCTATAAGTATTTTAGTTGTTTTTTGTAAGAGTAATAGATCAGTTTAGAAAGAGACATTTTTTTTGTAAAACTAATAGATCAAGATTTTGTAAATATAGTAGATCTTCATAAAAGCATCCTTTTTGAAGTGCTCCCTCATGTATCTTCTATTCATGATGTAATGAAAAATATCTATAAATACACATGCTCTAATAGACTCATTCATGAGCATATGTGGGAGGAGATTGTACCCAATTGTGTGTCCAATCTCTTATCTCTATGTTTTGTGTAAGTCCTTTTGTGAGCTTTTCTTTCTCTACTATCTCTACATCTGTGCATCGGTGAGATCCGATCAATAATCATATGCAATGTTCTGCAATGTTCTGCAATGTCCTTCGTGAAAAGTTCTGCAATGTTCTCTTGCGTGGGCACATATGCCAAGCTGATCTCCCCAGCAGAGAACCTCTCCTTGACATAGTGATAATGCACCTCAATGTGCTTAGTGTGAGCATGGATCACAGGGTTCCTCGCAACTGCCACTGTGCTCTGACTGTCAGTGAAGATGGTGGTGGCAGAAGACTGGCCAACACCCAAATCAGCCATAAGGCGTCTGAGCCACACACACTCAACAGTCGCTGCGAAAGCTGCCCTATACTCAACTTCACAAGTGGAAGTGGCCACAGTAGGCTGCTTCTTGCTCAACCAAGATATACATGAGGTAACAAGCATGAAGCAAAAACCACTGGTGGACACACGAGTGTCATAGCAACCAGCCCAATCTGAGTCAGAAAAAGCATGCAAATCTGGCGGTAGTGATCCCCCCTTGGGATAAAAAAATCCAAGTAGCCGACTACCACTCAAGTAGCGAAAGATGTGCTTAACCACCTTCCAATGTGTGACTCCTGGGCAATGCATAAACCTGCTCATCTGTGAGACAACAAACATAATATTTGGCCGAGTAATGCATAAGTAAATCAAGCATCCAACAGCATGCTGATAGAGAACAGCATCAAATGCATCTCCAGCATCATGAAGACTCAATCGTAAACCTGTCTCCATAGGAGTGGCAATAGGCTTACAGTCTTCAAGGCCAAAACGCTGCAATAATGTGTCAATATATTTCGTTTGACACAAAGCCGTTCCACCATCAACTTGCATAAACTGAATGCCCAAATAGTGATGCAAATGCCCCAAATCAGACATCTCAAATGAGGCATGCAAATCAGCCTTAAAATCAGCAATATGCTTCTCAATAGGACCAGTGAGCAGCATGTCATCAACATAGACAACAATGATCAGAAGCACATCATTAGCACGCTTAACATATAAGGTGCTTTCACTTGGACTGTTCTCAAAACCATGTGCAATGAGATAGGCATGTATCTTCTCATACCAAGCATGTGGTGCTTGCTTTAAACCATATAACGCCTTCTTTAACCTGCACACCTAGTTTTCATGCCCTTTCTGCACAATGCCACGTGGCTAAAAAACATACACTTCTTCATGCAAGTCACCATTCAGAAATGTTGTTTTAATGTCCAACTGATGTACATTCCAACCATGATGGGCTGCAAGTGCACAAATGCTCCGAACAGTAGTCATACGGCATGTAGGTGCAAAGCTCTCATCAAAATCAATGCCTCTTTCTTGCCCATAACCCTTTGCTACAAGCCTAGCCTTATACCTGTCAACTGTACCATCAGGTTTACGCTTCAGCTTGTATACCCACTTAGTGCCAATGGCCTTCTTGCCAGGAGGCAAGTCACATAAAGACCATGTACCATTCTTCATTAAAGCATCATATTCAGATTATATAGCAGCCATCTAATTTTCTGAATTTTGTGCTTCATCAAAAGAAACAGGCTCATTCTCTTCACAGAGGCTAGACGCAGCCATAGCATATCAATCTGATGCAAAGGAGGCACTATGAGAGCCTCAACGAGTACGATATGACAAAGGTGCATCTAATTTGCTATCACGCAAAGTCTGCACCAGCCATTTTAGCATAGTTTTTGCCTGCTCAATATCAACTCTCTCATCAACAAGTGCATCATGTAAATCTGCATCAGAAAAGGAATGATCTGCATCATCATATGAAACCTGCAAAGGCTGAGAAGTTGCCTCATTAGGACCAGCACTAGATTGTCCACCTGTAGAAAGAGGCATCAAAGTATCATACATGTCTTTAGAGCTAACAGATATCTCCTTAGTACATGAAAGCAATGGATGAATAGCATCTTTCACAAAGACAACATCACGGCTAACCAGAATGCATTTAGTTTGTGGATGATATAGACGATAGCCTTTACTTTCAGAACTGTACCCAACAAAAATACATTTTACTGCCTTATCATCCAATTTTCTGCGATGTTGTTCAGGCACTAGTGTATATGCCAAATAACCAAAAACCCGCAGATGAGCAACAGATGGCTTGCGATCATGCCAAGCCTCATATGGAGTGATAGACTATAGCGCTTTAGTGGGGCACCTATTAAGTACATATGCTACACACATGACAGCCTCAAGCTAGAAACTATGTGGTAAAGCTTGACTCTTGACCATACACCTCGCCATCTCCATGAGTGACCTGTTCTTCCGTTCAGCAACTCCATTTTGTTGAGGTGTATACAGCATTGTACACTGGTGTTTTATCCCACGTTCACCCAAAAATGCATTAAAATCAGAAGACATATATTCCCCCCCTCGATCAGAACGGAGGGTGTCGATTTTACATGCTGACAAATTTTCAACCAAAACCAAAAACTGTTTGAAGCACAAAAACACTTCGGACTTTTCCTTCAATGGATATACCCATGCATGCCTGGAAAAATCATCAATGAAAGTCACGAAGTAAAGATAGTTTCCAAAAGAAGGTGTTTGCATAGGACCATAGACATCACTATGTACAAGCTACAATTTCTGCGTAGCCCGAACTGATCCATCGTTTGGAAAGGAGGAACGCTGCATTTTGCCCAGAATACAGCCTTCACATACATGTTTTCCAGGTGCCTCAAGCTTGGGCAAAGAAGACACCATATCAGATTTCTACAGGCGTAGCAAACTAGCAAAATTCAGATGACCAAAGCGTGCATGCCAAAGCTTTGCATCTGAGATAGCCTGAGAATCATGAACTGCACATGCCGAATCATTCACATATCTTTCATAGTCTATGAGCTTATACAGCCCACGACATAAAATGCCGGAAGCAATAATAACATCACCATTTGACAGATCATGAACTGTACATCTGTCATCAACAAATTTCACAACCAAGCCAATCTTGGCTAATGCAGAAACTGATAACAGACTCTTGTTGATCCCTGGCACAAATAAAGCATCTGACAAGGTGAAAGAACTACCATCAGCAGTAGTCAGAATGATCTTACCAACTCCCATAACAGGATAAGAGGAGTTGTTGGCGCATGTGACAGTATTCCCTGTAGGGACAGGCTCGAGTGAAGAGAAGAAACTGCGTTGTGAGGTAATATTTTTGGTCGCCCCACTGTCAAAGTACCAAACATCTGAGTCCACTACAGACATGCACTGCTCATGAGAAGATGGGTCAAAACTGCAAACAGTAGTAAATGCCCATTCTTCTTCCTGCACAAGATTTGGAGACTCTGTTTTTGGTGTAGAGGCCTCTGCAACAACCATTCCAGCCTCTTTCTTCTTTGCCTCTTTTGCAGCCAGTTTTGGACAGTTCTTTATGATATGATCATTCCCTTTACAGTACTTGCAAAACAATTTCTGCTTTTCTGATTTCTTCTCATCTTTATCCTGGTTCTTCGAATGTGCAGCATTTGCAGATTTCTGCTTACTAGTAGAAGAGCTCCATTTTCCTTTGCCCTTCCGAGTTGCCACGAAAGCTTGATCTGCAACATGCATAATGGACATGTTCTGCCTGGACTGATCTTCCTGCAATAGAACAGAGACTAACTCCTCAAATGATAAGGCATTCGGATTGCCTTTCATCATCAACCAAAGAGTAGAAGCAAAACTCTGATATGAATCAGGAAGACCATTCAGAACGGTCTGCACAAGTGAGCTATCTGGTATAACCTCATCAGCAGAAATCAACTGTTCCTTCAAATCTTTGATCTTTGTTAGGAAACTATCCATAGAATCACCTTCATTCATGTGCTCTCTCTCCAACTGTTTTCGGAGGTAAGCAACACAAGCCTCATTCCTAGCTTCGTACAATGTGGTTAGTGTATCCCAAGCATCCCTAGCTGTTCTGCAAGAGCGAATATGAGGAATAATGGCACGTTTCATAGACAAGGCTATCAATGCATGCGCCTGGGCAATCTGCCATCCCAACGAATTTGCTCTACAATAGGTGCAACAGAAACAGCAGCACGAACAGGAATCTGCGGAATATCATCTTCGACACCATCTTCATGAGCTCCAACACCTGTATTTGCAGTACCTGTAGTTGCAGGTGTAACAGGACGTCTTTCAACACCCTGCACAATGTTCCACAGTCCTTTTGCAACCAATACATGTCGCATCATATAAGCCCATAATGGGTAGTTGGTACCATCCAACTTATCCTCAACAACCAACATACAGAATACATCACTGCTTTCAGCCATGGCCGGTGACTAAAATACCTTGATGTAGAAAATTGACTGTATCTCAAAAAGTTGAACAGAACTGCCGAGACGAGTTCTGCTAGACCTGTAGCAGACTCCGAGACACTTAAACTAGCGAACAGAAACTGGTATATACCTTTGGCACAAAAAGACAAAATAGCATGCACAAGCACTGCGATAGTGCGTTCGGAGGCCAAAACGACCAAAATTTGTGCAATTCTGAGAGTGCAAATGGAGGAGTGTCGACGGCGCCCTAGGTGAAGTGACGACCTGCTCTGATACCAATTGTTGGAGATAGATGTCTGCGAAAGCAGGCGAACAACACAAGGAAGAAGAAGAAGCTTGGAGCACAAACACACAATAGTGAATTTATTACTAGAGAATGTACAAAGATAAGTAGCCCATTAGGGCAATAGGCGTATATACAAGCCGGGGGAAAAAAACCTCCTAAAGAGGGAAAAAAGTGCCCCGACGGTCCTAGTGTGTTCACACACATCACTACCTAAATATATCAACATATCTCTTGAGCAACAATTGGATTTTTTGTAGCAAGAACTCCAAAATGCTTAGAACAAACATGATGCTAGACTCCAAGAACTCCAAAATGATGAAAATAAGCTTGTTAGGGTGGTAAAAGCCATTATCACCGATCAAGAGGAAGCCACAGAGTTTGCGATTGGTGCTAAAGATTTCCAATTTTTGGGATTCAATAGGCAAAAGGATTGCCAAATTGTTCTTTCATGGCTATTCCAATTTGATGACTTCTATTCTGACAAATCATATTCTAAAATTGGAAATGTGAAATTTTTTACTACTATTTGGTGGGTAGGGCTCACTTATGGTGAAATGTTATGCACCATAGCACCGACCACCCCACCACATGGGATGCACTTAGAAACAAGATCAAGGAGTCCTTCCTTCCTCCCTCGTTCCACTTACATGCTCGTTGAGCATGGATAACTTTTGGATGGAAAGATGGAGATACTCTGTCCACCTACACTGAATATTTTCAGTAACGACTACTACTTATTTGTTCCCTTTCACTTCTTTTTCTTCTCCTAACTTTTAGTGCCCCCCTAATTTCATGCACCCTTATCAATCTAGCTTCTTACCCATCCTAAACACAACCCCCTTACACCCTACAAAACCTCCAAGCCTTGAAACTACGATGATGGATGCTCAACAAAAACAACCCAATATAACTTGTTGGCATTGTGGTAAGTTTCTTCATACTAAAGCTAAATGCAAGTTATGAATTAAGGAGGTGAAACCTATCGGAGCTCAATTACACAACGGAGGCGGTTTATGAAGACACTAAACCTGATTGGATCGAAGAAGCATTCGAAGAGGATCTATGTACCTTGGGTAATGCAATTTGTATCCATTCTTTACTTTGCATGCAAGGTACTATCAATGGTAAAGTTGTTAATATTTTACATGATGATGCTATTTTTCATGATTTTATTTCTTATACACTACTACAAGATCTTCAATTACATCCATTTCCTTTTATGTATAAAGTTATGGGTGCAATTCAAGGAAATAGATACAATGTTACAAGTGAAGTGCATAGTGTTGAGATTTGTATAGATTCATACATACATGAATGCACATTCTTAATTGCTCCTTTCAAGTCCTATGATGTTATACTTGGTTTTCCTTCTTTTCATCATTATAATCCGTGCATTTATTATCATACACAAACAATTTGTTTTAAGTATAACAATCAAAATGTTTCTTTGTCTGCAATGCATGAATTCCAACCATTTCCATTAGCTAGTCACATTCAAGTAAAATTTGCATTTAGCAAAAGGTGACAATTCATGTATTGTTTTTGTCGATAACATAGTTTATGACACACATACACTTCCTCATGCACATAAATCATTTATGGCTTCCTATAAGGATCATTTTATGGCTGATTCTCCTTCTAAGCTACCACCTTCTAGGGGATCTCTTGATCATAGTATAGACTTAATTCCTAGTAGTTCTCCTCCACATAAAGCACCTTATTGGCATGGACCTCTACATCAACAAGAAATAGCTAATCAAGTTAAGAATCTACTCCACAAAGTAATTATAAGACCTTGTTCTTCTCGGTTTGGAGCATGTGTTGTCTTAGTAGAGAAAGAGAATAAGACTTATAGGATGTGCATTCACTATAGAGCACTCAATAAGATCACAAATAAAAATAGATATCCTATTCCTAGGATAGATGATTTGCTAGATAAACTTTGTGGAGCACATGTTCTTAGCAAAATTGATCTTAAATCTAGGTATCATTAGATACGAATCACAGAAAATGATAGTTATAAGACTGCCTTTAGAACTCAAACTAGTCACCTTGAATTCATTGTAATGTATTTAGATTCACCAATGCACTACTACATTTTTACCTATGATGAATAACATTTTTCTACATTACCAAGATTTTGTTTTTGTTTTCTTTGATGACATACTTGTCTATAGTAAGAATGACAATGACCATGCAAATATTTTTTCACATAATAAGGCATATGAAATTTTCAACTATATTGATGGAGAATCAAGTGGTTAAGAAAAGAGTCCTAATGATGATGGATTGCCCTATATGAAGACTCTAATAGTAGTAAAAAATGGCACATGAAAATGACACAAAGGAGAAGGATTGGTAAAACAAGGATATGAACAAACATATGAGATTTATTATGGTGACCATTTCATCCTTGTAACTAAAATGGTCGATGTTAGAGCACACATTGCATAGGTTAGAGTAGAAGGATGGGTTTTTCATCAGATGGATGTGAAGAATGCTTTCTTACATGGAGCCTTTCATGAAGAAGTATACATGAACTATCCATGAAGATATGAGGATTCAATGGATCTTGAATATCTTTGGAGGCCCAAAAAAAAGAGCTATTTGGGGCTCACACAAGCCCCTCGTGTTTTATGCATGGATTATTGACTATTTGATTTTGATTGATTTTTTTATGTATGATGCACATCACACATATGCAAGGAAGGTTGTTGATGACATCATAGTTGTGGTTATCTCTGTTCATGACTTGATTTTAGGTGTTAATCATGAACAAAGCATTAAAGAAGTAAAGCAACTCCTGATGCATGAATTTATCATGAGAGACCTTGGTGTGTTGCATTACTTTTTGGCCATTGTTTTCATACATATGGAATCATGTATCCGGCTATCTGAAATGCAATATGCCTTGATGTTACTATAAAATTATGGTATGGTTTATTCCTAGACAGTTTCTATGAAAATTGTTCAGAATTTGAAGTTGCATGCTACCTCTTGAAGGATTGTAAAATGCTAGTATGTATGGGAGAGTTGCAGGAATTTCAATCAATCTCATGATTAGAAAGCATGAAATAATCTACACTTTTAAACTTTAGAATCACTTTATGCAGGTTCCCTAGAAGCCACATTTGGATGCTTTGAAATGTACTCGTAGTTATCTGAATGCTACTTTGTAATATTCATTGTTTTATGAATCTCATGTAGAAATGTAGGTTCAAAGATTCATCAATGTAAATTGTGTTGGGAATGTTCCAAATAGAATATCTACTAGTGTTTTCTATTTTCACTTGAGTGTTGCAAATACATGGATCGATAGGAAGAAACTCATTCTTGCTTTGTCGAGTATAGAGGATGAGAATAGAGTTTCCACAATGCAAGCATCTGAAGTTGATAGATATACTCAATAGTGATACTCCACTCTCGAGTGACCATAGAAAATCCATGGTGCTCTAAGTTGCAAGGCCCCCATTATGAGGAGAAGCCATTGTCGGAGCTTGGACATTTGTGAAACCCTAATGTCCTAGTTGGATGAGATATATGTGTGAACATTGATGGTAATTGATGATCTTTGTGAGCCTAGCCATGGTGTAGTTAGGGCCTTCCAATTTCCACTAAAGTTAGAGTCACACAAGCTCAAATTTAAATTTGAGCCTCTATTCAACCTTGGAGTAAGACATGCTCAAACTTGAGTTTGAGCTTCTATTCAAATTAGGAAAGATAGGCTAAAACTTAAAGTAGAACCTCTATTAAACGTATAGTTAAAGAGGCTCAACTTTAGGTTTGAGCCTTTCTTCCAATTGGATAAAGAGAGGCTCGAACTTAAGTTGGAGCCTCTATTCAACTTGCACTCAGACTAAGAGAGGCTCTGTTATTCTTGGTGGAATAGTGAATTGTTTTATGGATTTTAATGCCATGCGGTTCTCAATATCATCTGGGTTTTGATTTAGCGGATGAAGACTCATGAGGATGTTGACGTGCTTGGACTTATTCAAATATTTTTGAAGATAGTTAGAAGAATATTTAGAAGAGAGTATTTTATGTTTTTTTGTAAAAATAATTGATTGCTTTAGAGAGGGACGATTTTTTGCAAAAATAATAGATCATGATTTTGTAAATAAAGTAGATTTTCATTAAAGAATGCTTTTTGAAGGTCCACCCTCTTGTATTTTCTATTCAGGACATAATGAGAAATACCTATAAATACACATGCTCTCATAGACTCATCCATCATAGTATCGGAGGGAGATTGTACCCAATCATGTGTCCAATCTCTCATCTTTGTGTATTATGTGAGTACTTTTGTGAAATTCTCTCTCTACAACTTCTACATTTATGCAATGGCTAGATCCGATCAACAATGGTATCAGAGCAAGGCACCTCTGTTGAGGTTTACATATGCAGATCCGATCATGATTATTGGCATGCACTTGTGAATCGGCAATGGTTTCAACCATCCAGTCTTGTAATAGGTTCTCTTTCTACATAAGGCCACAAACCCTACCCATAACACCAATGATTTTGGTACATTAGCCCTACCTTGGGTATTGCTTGAGCAACATGTGTAACTTTTGTAGCAAGAACTTGAAAATTCTCAGAATGAACACAATGCTACACTCCAGCAAATAAAAAAGGGATGGAAATAACCTAGTTAGGGTATTGAAGGCCATTATCACTTATCAAGAATAAAGAACAGACTCCAATATTGGTGCAAGAAATTTCCAATTTTCACGATCCGATGGTTGAAAGGATGACCAATTTGTTCTTTCATGTCTATCCCAATTGGATGATTTTTATTCTAATGAATCATATTGTGAAAGCGAAAAAGTGAAAGTTTTTCTAATCATTGGTGGGTAAGGCTGAGTTATGGTGGAATGTTCTACGCCATAGCACCGACCACCCCACCAGATGGGATGCATTTCAAAACAAGATCAAGGAGCCCTTCCTTCCTCTCGAGATCCACTTACATGCTTGTCGAGCATGGACAACTTTTGATGGAAAGATGGAGATACTGTTTCCACCTACACTAAAGGTTTCGGAATTGACTACTAGTTGTTTCTTTGCTTCAAACAATTCTTAAAGGTACCTAGGAACGGAAGTATGAAGATTGTTTACAAATGGGAATCCAAGACGAGATCAACACACTACATCCCACTACCCTCTATGAAGCTATTTCTTTTGCACATGATGATGAGAAGGAGTCTCAATCCATTACCAAGTCCATTCACTTACAACAAGCACATCAACAACAACAACCAATTCAACACACTTTTGCTTTTAAGTGTCCTTTCACTACTTTTTCATCTCCTACTTTTAAGCACCCTCCTACTTTCACGTGCCCTCCTCAATCCAAATTCTCCAACTTCTCCAACTTCTCATCCATCCAATAGACAACACCCTGGCGAATCCTTCAAACTACGATGATGGATTCTCAGCAAGAATGTCCCTGTATTACTTGTTGGCATTGTGGTAAGTTTGGTCATACCAAAGCTAAATATATGTTGTGAACTAATGATGTGAAACCTGTCAGAGCTCAAGTACACAACATGGAGGTGGTTCATGAGGACACTCAACGTGATTGGACCAAAGATACATTGGAAAAGAATCTAAGTACTTTGGGTAATGGAGTTTCTATTCATTCTTTACTTTGCATGCAAGGTGCTATTAATGGTAAACTTTTTAATATTTTAGATGATGATGGTAATTTGCATAATTTTATTTCTAATACACTAGTGCAAGATCTTCAATTACATCCACTTCCTTCTATGTCTAAATTTAAGGCTTCATTTCAAGGAAATAGATATAATTTTACAAGTGAAGTTCATAATGTCGTATTTGTATAGGTTCATATGTAGATAAATGCACATTCTTAATTGCTCCTTTTGAGTCCTATGATGTTGTACTTAGTATGCCGTTTTGTTAGCATTATACTCCATGTATTGAATATCATACACACACAATTTGTTTTATGTATAACAATCAAGACTTTTCTTTGTCTACAATGCATGAGTTTCAACCATTTTCAGTAATTAGTCATACTCAAGTAGAACACGCATTTAGGAAAGGCTATAATTCATATAATGTTTTTTTCAATAATATAGTTGATTATATGCATACACTTCCTTATGCACATAACTCATTTATGGTTTCCTATAAGGATTGTTTTATGGCTGGTTTTTTTCTTGTTATCACCTTCTAGGAGATCTCTTGACGATAGTATAGAATTAATTCCTGGTAGTTCTTCTCCACTTAAAGTATCATATAGGCATGGACCTTTAGATCAATAAGAAATAGCTAATCAAGTTAGGAATCTACTTCACAAAGGCCTTATAAGGCCTAGTTCTTCTCTATTTGGAGCATGTGTTCTCTTAGTAGAGAAGAAGAATAAGACTTATAGGATGTGCATTGACTATAGATCACTCAATAAGATGACAATTAAAAATAGATATCCTATTACTAGGATATACGATTTGCTAGATAATCTTCTGGAGCACGTGTGTTTTTTTGCAAAACTGATCAAAAGATTTGGCTATCATCAGATACCAATGACACAAAAGGACAAATAAGATTGCCTTTACAACTCAGACCAGTCACTTTGAATTCATGGTAATGCTTTTTGGACTTACCGAGGCACCTACTACATTTGCATGTATGATGAATAACATTTTTCTAAATTGCCAAGTTTCTGCTCTTGTTTTCTTTGATGACATACGTGTCTATAGTAAGAATGGCAATGAGCATGAAAATCATTTAGCAACTCTCTTTATTTTGTTATGCAAAAAAAAAATTTATGTGAATCTTGCAAAGAGCTATTTCTTTCAAACAAAATTAGAATATTCAGGCCATATTGTTTTTACTCAAGGCATTCATGTAGATCCAAATAAATTTAAAGGGATTGAGGAATGGCATACATCAATCTGTGCATGATGTACGCTCTTTTCTAGGATTATCTAGTTTTTATAGAAAGTCTCTAAAAGGGTTTTCTTATTTAACACTTCCACTCACATTATTATTGAAGAAAAAGTAAAAATTTGCATCGGCATTAGCACAACAACAATCTTTTGAAAAACTCAAACATTTTTGTAATCACTTTTGGCTAGTATTATTTCAAAATTTAGGTTCCAAATTAGACGTTAGCTCTACAATTTTGACTTGATAGTAATGGGAAAAGTGAAGCTACAAAAGGTACTATTTTAGATTTATTACATTTTTAGTCTTAGATAAGCCAACTAATTGGGATGAGAAAGTTCCTTTACTACAATTTTCATATAATAACACAACACATACCATTATTGGACATGCACCATATGAAATTATGTATGGTGAAAAGCTTCCCACTCCCATGTTTATCACTCAAACTAATATTCCTATGGTTGATTCCTTTGCACAAGATCATGCTTCTATACTTCATGGGGTTCATGAGCTCATTAAAAAGATTCAAGATCATTACATGCATAATGTTAACAAGGGAGAAATAGCTAAACAATCTAATGAAAATGACTTGATATGGTTAAAAATAAGTAACGCATGTTTGATAAATATTTCACAGCATCCTTAGGCTAAACTTGCACCATGTTGTTATGGACCTTTCCATATTATTCACAAAATAAATGAGAATGCCTTTAGATTAGACATACCTTCTCATTGAAATATACATAATTATTTTCATAATATTTTACTAAAACCTTTTAAAGGAAATTTACCACTTACTCCCATTTTGGATGATCCTCCTTTACTTGAAGAGGATGCTGAAATTTTGCTTCCAGAGAAAATACTTTATTATGATGTTAGTACTACATGCACTGATAAGCAATATCATTGATATTTAGTTAAATATAAAATTCACTTAGTTGAAGAATCTCAATGGATTCATAAGACATCTTTAACTCCACATTATGACCACTTAATTCTTGCTTATCATTTAATCAAATTAAATTCTTGTTTTCTAGTTCAATGCATGTGCTTTTACATGGTAACATGCTTATGATTTTTCAATGCTGGGATATGTTACTAGCCATCCATATCTATCTTATTCTTAGGTCAATTGCTCATCACCTGGGAGGCATGCTATACTCTATTGAATAATGGAATGTTACATGGATTTTAATGCCTTGAGTTTTTTAATGTGATTTGTGTTTTGAATTTAGTAGGTGAAGAATCATAACGGTGTGAACACGTGTGGACTCATTCGAATATTTTTGGAGATATTTAGAATAATATTTAGAAGATTGTATTTTAGTTATTTTTCAAAAAAATAATAGATCGCTTTAGAAAGTGACATTTTTTGTAAAAATAGTAGATAATGATTATGTAAATAAAGAAGATTTTCATAAAAGGAAACTTTTTGAAGTACCACCCTCGTGTACCTTCTATCAAGACATAATGAGAAATACCCATAAATACACGTGATCCGATAGAGTCGTCCATCACAGTATGTGGGGGGAGATTCTACCCAATCCTGCGTCTAGTCTCTTATCTCTGTGTATTATATGAGTACTTTTGTGAGATTTTCTTTATGTACTCTCTCTATGTCCATGCTTTAATGATATCTGGTCAACACGATCAAACATGAGTTTTATCCTCTATTGAACTTTCAATCAAACAATCTAGAACTTAAGGTTCTCAAACTTTAGTTTGAGCCTCTATTTAACTTGTTGTTAAGATGCCCAAAGTTAATTCTATGATTTGAAGAAGCTCAAACTATGTCTAAAACTATATCACTAAAATGATTAGAGGCTACTTTTGGAGAACATCAAACTTAACCCTCTTAATATGATTGAAACATGAGTTTTAAAGTCTTGAACCTAAGTGAGACTCTCTTCAATATGGAGTTAGAGATACTCAAACTTAAGTTTGAGCATTTATCAATATTGTGTATTCTATGAGTACTTTTGTGAGGCTTTCATTATGTATTATCTCCATGTCTAGTCTCTTATCTATGTGTATTCTATGTGTTCTTTTGTGAGATTTTCTTTATGTACTATCTCTATGTTCGTGCGTTGATGATATCTAGTCAAGAGGATCAAACATAAGTTGTATCGTCTATTCAACTTTGAGTCAAACAATCTAGAACTTAGTGTTCTCAAACTTTAGTTTGAGCCTTTACTTAACTTGTTGTTAGGATGCCCAAACTTAATTCTATGATTTGAAGAGGCTCAAATTAATGTCTAAAACTATATCAGTAAAATGATTAGAGGCTACTTTTGGAGAGCTTTAAACTTAAGCCCCTTAATATCGTTGAAACATGCATTTTAATGTCTTCTACCTAAGTTTGAGCGTGTGTTCAATTTTGAGTTAGAGTTACTCAAACGTAACTTTGAGCCTTTATTCAATTTGGAAATGCAGAGCTCAAACTTAAGTTTGAGCCTATGATCAATTTGGAGTAGGAGAGCCTTGAACTTAAGTTTGAGTTTCTGTTCAACTTGGAGTTGTAGAGGCATCCTTAGGTGGAAATATGGAAATCCTTTTGTGGAAATGATGTTTAATTTTGTCTTCTACATTTAACATGTATTACTATTTTTACAATAATTAAAAGCATGGTTTATTGAATAGTATACATGATATTTTCTCATTTATTCTTTTTGACAATGGAAGAAAATAAAGATGGCAACAAACCAAAGTTTTAGTGATCAACTTGAAGAAAAAGAAAAGTGGAAAGGGAAGAGAGTCATGTTGTTGGACCAGGAAAAGTCTGAAATATATGCACTACTATTGTATTGGTAGATCATGAGATGCTATAAATTGCAAAGAGTTTGGAGAATGTTGTTTATGTGTTATTGTGGAGGAAACTTTGGATCCATCAATGTTGGATACTCAAAATATTTCAACTTTGAAATCAGTTACTTGGCCTATTCTCCAAATCATTATGGAAGATTGTGAACCTATGATAAAACAAAATTAGACTTTAACTCACTGTATGGAACTGAAGATTATAATTGCAATCGTATTGATGATGTAGATGTTGAAGCTCGAGAGAATACTTTTTCTCCAAACTTATGATTTAACTCATTATATGGCATTGAATACGATAATAACAATGTTATTGAGGATGTAGATGTTGAAGTTAGACAGAATAATTATCATCATGGTTGTGATGATATACGAGTTATTTCTCCTCTTCAAATGGAATATGATCCACAATAGGATTTTCATATGGAAAATAGTAAGTCTACATATTTTGAAGTGAACACGAGGAAAAGGAGTTATATCCACAAGGTGAGAGAGCATAATAGAGAGTTTAATACTTTGAATCTTAATAAGAGATACATGTTTTAAATCATTTTGATGATTTCAATGCATGATTATCGTGAATGGAGATGTTGTTACATGAATATGGTCTACAAAGGTAATATTGTGAGCTCAAGTAATTAATACTTGAGTTTTAATTTCGTGTTTTATGCAGAAGAAGCATATACCAAGGCATGGTATCCAATTCATGGTATTGGAAAAAATCATTATATAGACTACAAGAAACGTTTTTTACTTGGTCAAACGATACCCATTCATAAGAATAGTGGAATATTTTGAAAAAGTACAAAACACATAGAAATAGCAAAAGCTTTGATAAATGACTTTGTGGATGATAATGCATACCAAATGACACACAAGTTGCGAACATTTGTGGACGGTTATCATGAAACACAAAGAGTGCTTCAATCACATTACAAACAATTGGATATTCTCTAAGAGGTTATTATGATATTAGAAAGATTTGGATATACTAAGTTATCTCAACCAACATTTTTGAGATTGTGGAATACATTATTTATAACAGTGTCTTTTTCAAAGTCAAGTACCTTTTTTCGAATGTGACTTTTGTATAGGAATAAAGAAAAATTATCATCTACAAAGAAACCTTGAAGAACATGCAAGATATTCAGCACAAAGAAGATCTCACATGCCACAACAAATGAGTTGTATAAATCTATACTATGGTTGGAGAGTTTCATCAAAATTGTATCCTGATAAATATTTGTGCATGATTCATAATAAAGTGGATCAAAGTAAAAGAATTGTACCACATATTATACTGATTCCAAAATCTCTTAATGGCATTGAGAGATTACGGATATCCTTAACAAGAATGCTCACTCACGGATATGGACAATGTGGTTTTTGTAATTTTGCATTAGGATTATGGCATGGTGATCCAAATTTCACGATTGCGTTTGTAGCAATGTGTTTGAGAAATCTAGATAGAAAAGATAGTCATTCTTATGGAGACTTAGGATTGAAGAGTTTTGGTGTGAAGGACACAAAAAATCTATTTGATTCTATTTCATCGATTGATGCTCTTTTTCATCACATGGAAGTGTTAAAGGAGATAAAATTATATAACAAAGGAAAACAATATAATATCACACCTTAAAATCAAAATGATTCATTCAAGGAGTGTTTGATTCTTTCTCTTCTTCGGGAGATCTCTGTGGTTCGGTCTTCTTAGAAGTCTGTTGAGCCTCCTCGGGCATATGTGTGGGTGTATGTGTGTGAGTGTGCGTGTGTGGAATTGTGTGTGAGTGGAAGTGCATGTGTGATTACGTGTGTGCGCTAAGCTGGTAAGTGTGCTTTATGTGAGTGATTATGTGAGTGAGGGTGTGTGCGATGGTGAAAGTGAGGGGGAGTACGAGGGGAAGTGTGGAGTGGGGGGGGAATAGTGGTA
Source organism: Ceratopteris richardii (assembly GCA_020310875.1). Lineage (NCBI taxonomy): Eukaryota > Viridiplantae > Streptophyta > Polypodiopsida > Polypodiales > Pteridaceae > Ceratopteris > Ceratopteris richardii. The sequence goes on from CM035409.1 coordinate 2,412,643, forward strand.
AGGGAAGGGAGTGGTGGGGGTTAGTGGTGAGGGGAGGGGAGGGGACTTGCGGGTGTGAGTGGTGAGGGGAGGGGAGGGGCTTGGCGGGGGTGAGTGGTGAGGGGAGGGGAGGGGCTTTGCGGGGGTGAGTGGTGAGGGGAGGGGAGGGGCTTTGCGGGGGTGAGTGGTGAGGGGAGGGGAGGGGCTTGGTGGGGGTGAGGGGGAGAGAGAGGGAAGGGAAGATAGAGAGGAAGAGAAAGAGAGAGAACAAAGCGCCATGACTTCAATTTCTCTGTGAATAGAGTATTTCAATGTTTTCTGTTGTGTTAACATTGTCTGTAGACTCTCCATCACCTTAAGCTCAGAGGCTCATAGCCTTAGGCTTTTTGCTCTGCTGTCGAAAATGCGGGAGTGATTCTCTGTGTCCAGATCTGCACATCCATCATCGTGTTCTCTATCATATATCACTCTATAATAGCACACCTAACGACCTCTGCCACCCTTCGCAGTGATAGGAAGAGCTACTTCTCAGAGCCTTCAGAAGCTCAGCTCTTGCATCATCTCTTTGTGTGTGTGAGAGAGAGAGAGACGACTCTCTGAGGTGTATTTGCTCAGCCAGACAACCAAGCTCTGATGCATCTACTACCGCCCATACCCCATATCTCTATGTGAGAGAGCTACAAAGAGAGAAACTCTGTGTGTTGAAGAGGGATAAGCACAATGCCCCCTAGAGAGAGAGGCATATGGAGGCTCTACAGACCCCCACATCAAGCTTTTGCACCGTCCCCGGTGCAATTTCTCCCTTATTGCTGAGATCTATTTATTCTGCAATTACTGAAAAACAAGATATGTACAAGGGATAGAATGCTTCCATTTTAATTTAGGTCAGATACTTCTTCGCCCTAGAGATATTGACCAATGGTATCCTCTTACCCTGCAAATCCTCTAGATGTACTGCTCCATGAGGTAATACTTTTATCACCGTATAAGGTCCTATCCATTTGGGTGCCAGTTTGGTTGGAATTGCTAGGACCTGATGCACTAAAACCATAGATCCTTCCTGTACTTCATTGGATCTCAGATACCTGTCATGTAGTCTTCTGCGCTCTTCTTGTGTTACCTGAAGTTTTTGCATTGCTCCTTCTCTGTATTCTTCCAATGCCACCAATCTCTGAATGGGGGGTTCAATTCCAACGGTTTTGATTCCTATTTCCTTTCTGATAATGAACTCAAATGGTGCCAAAGCCTCTTTTCCATAAACTAAACGAAATGGAGTTTCGCCTGTGGTTCCCCTCTTCGTGGTTCTGAAAGCCCAAATTGCACCAATTAGTGCTAGTGGCCAAGAGCTTTGATGATCAAAAGATAATTTGCGAAGTAGTCCAATCAAAATCTTATTGATACTCTCCGCTTGGCCATTTGCCCTTGGGTAATAGGCACAAGATTTTTTATGGAAGATTTTGTATGTGTCGAATATAAACTGGAGCAATTGATTTACAAAATGTGTGCCCCTATCACTAGTAATTTCCAGTGGGCAACCAAATCTTGAGAAAATTCGTTTATACATAAATTTAGCTACTGTTAAAGCCGTGCACTCCACAGTAGCTTTAGCCTCTATCCATTTAGTAGCATAGCATGTGGCCATCAAAATATACTTTTTACCTCCTGGTTGCCCAGTTGGGCTAATTGGCCCTATGAAATCAAGACCCCATCGTTCAAATGGGAGCCATCCTGTAGATATGACCAATGGTTGGAAATTCAATCTGGTTGGCGCGGGAGCACACCTCTGGCAGATGTGGCATTCTTTGGCGAACTTGATTGCATCTTTGAAAATATGAGGCCACCATAAACCTTTGTGGATGATTCTATGAGCCAATTCTTCCCCCTTGAGATGTCCTTCACTGTGTGCAGCTTCTAGTAGACGATTTACCTCCTCTGGATAGACACACCTTCTCAGTATATCATCTTGACAGTATTTATATAAATTTCCGTTTATAAGAGAATATGCTTTGGTTTTCAAGAGCAATCTTCTCTTTTCTACCGGTGTCAAGTGTTCTCGGATCTTTCCAATAGTGAGAACATGAAGAATTTCATCATACCAGCTAATTCGAACTGTTACTAGAAAAAGATTGCTATCCACCAATTCGTCATTAATACCTGTTGCCTTTTCGCTCATTGCCGTCCTGGACACTTGATCTGCCATGTAGTGCTCTTTTCCTGGCTTAATATGAATATCAAAATTAAATTCTTGAAATAGGAGTAACCATCGCCAAATCCTTCCAGCTACTCTGGGCTTGTTAATCAGGTACTTCAAAGGTTGATGATCAGTTATGACAATAAAATGCACACCTAAGAGGTAATGCCGGAATTTTTGAAGAGCGAACACGATAGCCAAACCTTCCCTTTCAGTAGTGTTGTAGTTCCTCTCTGCTTTGGTAAGCAATCTGCTAGCATAAACGATAGGTTGGTCTATCTTCTGTGATGATGGTTGAGCCAAGACTGCTCCAACTGCATGAAGACTGGCATCTGTATGTACATGGAACTCTAATGACCAATTAGGAACAGTTAAAAGAGGAGCAATACATAGCCTCAATTTTAATTCGCAAAATGCTTTCTCGGCTTCAGGAGTCCATGAGAAAGGGACATTCTTACTTGTAAGCCTGGACAAAGGCTTAGCTATTTCTGAATACATTTTGATAAATCGTCTATGATATCCTGCATGGCCCAAGAAACTTTGCACTTCCTTTGGGCTTTGTGGAATTGGCATAGAAAGGATAGCAGTGATCTTTGCTGGATCAACCGTTATCCCTTCAACTGATACTATGTGGCCCAGGAGAGTACCTTTGGTCACCAAAAAATGACATTTAGCAGGATTCAACTTCAAACCTGTTTTGAGACACTGCTCAAAGATTTCCTTTAGATTATCCAAATGGTTATTGAAATCTTGAACTATCGCCCTCTTGTCTGTTCCTGAGAATACCGAAAAATCATCCATAAAAATGCGCAGAAATGAGGTTAACCATTTCCCTAGTATGAGATACATGGTCCTGTTGAAGGATGCTGGTGCATTCTTCAAGCCAAAAGCCATACGGGTATAAACATATGTGCCCCATGGTGTAACAAAAGCCGTCTTGTCTCTATCTTCAGGATGAATGGCTATCTGATTGTAGCCACTGAATCCATCAAGAAAACTATATAAAGAGTGTCCGGCTACTTCTTCAAGCACCTGCTCTGTGAATGGTTGGGGAAAGCCATCTTGAATAGTTACCTTATTCAAGGCACGAAAATCAACACATACTCTTATTTTGCCGTTTTTCTTTGGTACTATGACCATGGAAGAAAGCCACCGTGAGTGTTCTACCGGAACAATAATACCTGCCTCTTCCAATTTTGTGATTTCTAGCTTTACTGCTTCTGCATACTTTGGATTAAGTCGGTAAGGCCTACTTCTTGCAGGTGAAGCTCCTTCCACTAAGGGTATTCGGTGTAATCCAAGCTCCTCAGGTATCCCTGTTAAGTCTTTATAGGACCATGCAAAGACACTTTTATAGGTAAAAAGTAGGGAAGTTACCTTCTGCAATAAAGGCGGATAGTGCCATAACCAAGCAGCCAAGTGAACCATCTGAGGATTCTCTTCATCTCCAAGATTTACTTCTTGAACAAACTTTTCAGAATTGGACTCACTTGAAAGTTCATCTCCACTGTATGCAGGAGCAGGGTTCAATTTATGATCCACAATTTGTTCCTTGATCCATCCTAAGGGTATATTTGAGAATGGAAGTTCTTGAAGGTCGCAATTATCTTCCCCAGATGCAGGCACCACTTTGTCTCTTTCTGGTCCTGCAAGCATAAAATCATCTGATTCCTCATGTTTACCTGCCTTTTCCCTACATACCTTCTTAGTGGCGCTCAGTGTTGAATTTTGATTCTCTAATTCAATTGGAGATTTCTGTCCTTCCGGAGGTGCCTGCAAAAAATACGCTTGATTTCCTTGCTTACTTTTTTCTATTTCGTTCAAGTGAAGAACATCAGTTTCTCCCTCTTCCCGTCCTCCTTGTGTTGCTTCTGCAAAATCTTCATTTACCTCACATATCTCCACTGTGCAGCATTCTGCACTTCCCATCATCCAACTTAATAGGGCATCATCTTCTGAAGGCATTACCTGAGTTTCCATTGCATATCCAGTAGCCTTGTTGATGTCTGATCCTTCTTCCAAATGTATCTGTAATTGATTGTTAGTACATGTGGAAATCCATAACTTGTTCTTTCCCCAATCCTGTAGAGCCTTTGCTTGCCTTAGCCAAGGCCTTCCCAGGAGTAGAGGGTATGAGGTCTCTTGAGGCAGGGCAATAACAACAAAGTCTAAAACAAAATGACAACCCTGCACTATCATAAGTACCTTTTCAACAATGCCCACTGGTGCAACCTGACGTTGATCTGCTAAGGTCACTGTGAAGGGTGCTGCCTTTGTGGGATTGAGCCTTAGTTTCTTCATAGTGAAATCAGGCATCAAATTGATGCCGGAACCTCCATCTATAATAACACCTGCTAGAGCTTCATCCTTGATTAAAACGGATAATCTTGAGCTCTGATAATCAGCCAAGGGTGCAGGAGGAAAGTCCACCATAAAACCATCTATGCTAGGAGGTGAGCACAAGCATGCAGAATGTATAATCTTCAGCAGATCACTTCTTACTTTAGGATCTATCTTTATGAGTTGATACAGGCTAATCTTATGATGAATACCTTTCAAAATTTCTTCAATGTCCATTTATTGCTTGCCTTCAGAAGTACTCGTTGGTTGATCTTTTAGCAAAGTAGTTGCCCTCTCATAAGCTTCTTCCATTTCTTCTTGGTCCTTCCATCCCACCTTCTTTTCTACAACTCTATCTTTGAGTCCTTGTTGTTCCTCCTTTTGGGCTACTGCCGCTTGCCTGGCTCTGGTCATCATTGGCATGGATGAAGATGAAACAACATAAGATTGAGCTGTCATACCTTCTACAGGTGGGGAGACTGCAATCATGTGAATAGGAGCCGGGCGACCTCTTGGGCAATCTCTGGTGTAGTGATCCTTAGCATCTGGACAGTGTTGACAAGGGGGTGCGTCCTCTGGAAGAGAACACCTGTTCTGCATATGGCCATACTCCCCACAATGGTAACACATTAGAGGCCTATTGTATCTAGGCCGAGTTGGGCGGGTCTCTTCTCTATTAGGTGCATTAGCAGTGCTAGCATAATATGAATCTACACCTTGACGGTTACCTCGTTGTTGTGTCCCCTTAAGGTAGTAGCAGTCTCTTGCCTCATGACCCTCTTTGCCACAGAACTGACAACTGACTCTGTTAGGACAATTTACATTGGAATGTCCATTATTATTACATATTGTACACCAAACCTGTCTTCGTATGTCCTGGGTAGTCCGCAAGTCTTCAAGCTCACGCCTAAGTTGAGACACTTCATCCATATTATGAGTTGAGAGTGGCGGTATGACCTTCTCTTCTTGGCAACTTTGCTGCATCCTTAAGGCTTCCAACTCCTTCCTGAGTTGCCCGATCGGATCCAAATCGGATGCATAATTTGGTTGAGACTCTACTTCAAAATGTATTCTAGCCTCCTCAATGCGTGATGCAGTTGCAACAAAATCATCAAGTGTTGCATCCAATCTGAGGGATTCCCGAAGCTTTTGTTGAGATGACTTAGGCAGAGCCTTCTCAATCCATTTTTTGACTAAAAAATCACCTGGAGCATGAGGCAAACGAGAAACAAGTGCTTTAGTTCTTGTGTGTAATTCATGGAAGGATTCACCTGCTCGTAATTTTAGGTTCTCTAGCTGGTCTAGAGCTCGTTCTGAGGAGTCGCTTGGTCGAAATGTCCGCGAGAATGCCGCTTTTAGTGCCTCCCACGTAGTGAAGTGCCCATCAGCATACTGGCTATACCATTTGTCCGCAAGGCCTTCCAATGTAGATGGAAAGAGCACCAACATTGCATCCTCCCGGTTCTGCAATCCTCTTCCACGACATAATGAGACGAATCTCCTCACGTGGTCATCTGCATCTTCATAAGCCAATCCTTTAAATGTAGGAAACTTGATGTTCAACCTAGAGAGTAAATGGGAAAGATCCTCCATTGGTGCCAACGCTTCTTCTGAAGTATCTGAGGAAAAATCTAAGGTTCTCCTATGCTTCTCTTTTGATAATGGTGTTACTCCCAAATCAATGGATAGATTCAAGGATGGTGGAGGAGAGGTAGGCTCACTGGTTGTGGTTATTTCTAACTTGTTGAGACGCTTCCGTTCACGATGAGACTCCTTGTCCGCCCGCGTATGGGTCATGTACCTATTCGCAAATACAATAGGGCGACAATCCTCTCACAGAAATGCAAAGGTCCCACCGGGCGTGCCAAACTGTAGAGGAGGTACTGGGGTATCCACTTTTATAGAAAACAAACGCTTCCAGTACGTCGCCTACTCAAGGGGGGTTCTCTTTAGGGAAGTATACCCTTTAACATTTCTGTGAGCAGGTAGATAAAACGGATTGCACAAAGTAGTGAATGCTTCAGAAAATATGAACATTATGTGCCAAGGAAGACCATACACTTTTTGATCCGAATCGGATGATTACGAAGTTGGGCAGAGAACTCAGAACAATACAAATTGTAGTATTTCTCAAGAGAATAGAGATTAATCAACACACTGACTCACAGAAAAAATAACGCCAAGCTACTCTCTTACATTATAGTGCTCATAGCCCTTCACTGTGAAGCCTACCCTCTGTATACACGACAGAGTAGCTCCCACAGTAGACTTGAAACCACCAAGTGCAAGAGAGGTCTTCTACACGTATACGCGGACCACTGTATCTCTAAAACTTGTACATATACTCCTGTGTCTGTCGTCGTCCGTTGTAGCCGTAGTCCCAAATGAGCACAATTCCTTTGATTTTATAGGCTCTAATAGGCCAAGAGAGCCTTGCTGAATCTTCACGTCCATTGATCACGCGCCGGTTAACCACCCAAAATTGGAGGGGTAGGTCAATTATTCCCTTGATTTGAATTGGATCCCCAAAGATAGGTAGTCGCCGTGAATGGTTGGCGGCCACTTTTACTCTCTACAATACACTTTTACTTTTACCAACTCACTTTTACCTCTTCATCCAATTCTGACAATCCAATGAAGCCGATTGGTCCATCTGCTTATCCAATCATGGTGTTCCTCCACTGCCCCACCTTTCAGCAATCTTCTAGAGATAACTGGCTCCATATTCCAGAGTCCTCTGCATGTTCTTCAAACAATTACTAAGAATTTAGATGGCTTAGATTCAGCTTCTTTCTCTTCTTCGGGAGATCTCTGTGGTTCGGTCTTCTTAGAAGTCTGTTGAGCCTCCTCGGGCATATGTGTGGGTGTATGTGTGTGAAGTTGTGTGTGAGTGTGCGTGTGTGGAATTGTGTGTGAGTGGAAGTGCATGTGTGATTACGTGTGTGTGCTAAGCTGGTGTGTGTGCTTTATGTGAGTGATTATGTGAGTGAGGGTGTGTGCGATGGTGAAAGTGAGGGGGAGTGCGAGGGGAAGTGTGGAGTGGGGGGGGGAATAGTGGTAAGGGAAGGGAGTGGTGGGGGTTAGTGGTGAGGGGAGGGGAGGGGACTTGCGGGTGTGAGTGGTGAGGGGAGGGGAGGGGCTTGGCGGGGGTGAGTGGTGAGGGGAGGGGAGGGGCTTTGCGGGGGTGAGTGGTGAGGGGAGGGGAGGGGCTTTGCGGGGGTGAGTGGTGAGGGGAGGGGAGGGGCTTGGTGGGGGTGAGGGGGAGAGAGAGGGAAGGGAAGATAGAGAGGAAGAGAGAGAGAGAGAACAAAGCGCCATGACTTCAATTTCTCTGTGAATAGAGTATTTCAATGTTTTCTGTTGTGTTAACATTGTCTGTAGACTCTGCATCACCTTAAGCTCAGAGGCTCATAGCCTTAGGCTTTTTGCTCTGCTGTCGAAAATGCGGGAGTGATTCTCTGTGTCCAGATCTGCACATCCATCATCGTGTTCTCTATCATATATCACTCTATAATAGCACACCTAACGACCTCTGCCACCCTTCGTAGTGATAGGAAGAGCTACTTCTCAGAGCCTTCAGAAGCTCAGCTCTTGCATCATCTCTCTGTGTGTGTGAGAGAGAGAGAGAGACGACTCTCTGAGGTGTATTTGCTCAGCCAGACAACCAAGCTCTGATGCATCTACTACCGCCCATACCCCATATCTCTATGTGAGAGAGCTACAAAGAGAGAAACTCTGTGTGTTGAAGAGGGATAAGCACAATGCCCCCTAGAGAGAGAGGCATATGGAGGCTCTACATATACCAAAGCTTCCCCAGTGAGTTCCAAAATTATTACCGCCTACTGAGTATGTAAAGGATAATGAAAGGGTCATGGAAGGACTGAGATATTTCAATTGTTTGCAAATGCACTTGGAAGAGAAGGGGATAACTCACATTATAGCAATGGATTTATCCATTACATACTTATTGGAAAAACCTTATGGAAGTATTGAAGTCTCAAGTAATATGGAAGCATACTTCGTATCATGAGTTTTAGCCAATAAGTGGATGCAAAGCATTTGGAGCTTCAAAGCTAGTGCAAGATAATTATTTTGATAAGGAAGATATGGATGAGAATCATATACACTTTTGTGGGATGTTATGTAATAAAACAATGAAAGAATTTGATCTTTGCCTTGATGTGAGAAAGCGAGACTTCATCCTCATAGAACCATGTGATTTAATGTACCCTCTATGGCTTGTTAATCAAACTAGAGAATCATAGAGATATCTTAAGGTTCGAATACAATATCGGATACCTATTTCAAAAAGGAAAAACATCAGCAATGAAGAACTATATAGAGATTGTTGCACAAAATATTGGAGGGAAACTCCAACTGATCCTCAATGTTGGGAGAATGCTTCTTCCATTCTTTGGGCAAGCACACCAAAAGGTGGATCCATACCAAACAATACAAAAATTCCAAAACCAGTGATATCGAAGGTAAGAAAAAGCCCAAGGAAAGGAATTGAAATAATGGAACATTTGAGCTGCATCTCGAATGATGACATTTGCAATTTGTAATTCAATGCCAAGATCTTATATAATGTTGATAATATTATATCATTATTTTTTTTTATGAATCCATGACACTATTCTTCAAAACTATGTTATACTTTGCAAATCTCATCTAAGTTATTATTCTGATACTTCATAGTGAATTTTCCATTCTCTGCAATACTCTTATCTCATCTCAAAAACCTAGGTATTGGTAGTTTTCTAATCTGTAATATGTTGAATGTTGGAAGAGAGTAAATCCTCTCAAGATTAAGTTTTATTTCGGTTTGCTAACTTTTTACATAGGAATTAATGTCGACTAGATGGTTGTCTATTACAGCCCATGTTGTTGACTACAAAGTGACATTATTGTTTACACTCAAGATTATGCTTAATATTTTAGGTGTCCAAGATGTTCTCTTTGTTTGTTACAATTTGGATGTTGCTCATCGACAAATGTGAAGAGTTTATATCCTGTATGCAAGTCCTTGCAACCATATCTATTTTTCTAGAATATTGCTATCAAGAGAGTTCACTAGAATCTTCCGTCCTTATGAGGCATAGAAGACACACCTTTTTAATGTAAAACATTTTTAATATGAGGAATGAGCCTCAAAAAACATTGGTATACTTGATATGAGTTTATCTCTATAATGACGAAAATTGTATATTATAAATTAGGCTATTTCTAGTACACGCACTTTTTAAAACATTCCATCAAATCGATTGTTACTCATGTATTCAACTTTTGCAAGTGTCTATAAACACCATACAACTTTGCGATAACTCAAATAAATGTATAGTTAACCATGCATTAAATTTACTTAGGTATTTCTAAACACCATAAGTATTTGAGATAATTCGATCTGAATGGATAATTATACAACTAATTATATTTTTCTAGCATTTGATCAAATGATCTATTATTCTTGGATTTTGAGTTTTCATGAAGTTGGTATATTTTTATACTTTAAAATATTAATTCAATTGATTGGTATGGTTATATACAGACATACATACACACACATACATACATACATACACACACACACACATATATATATATATATATATATATATATATATATATATATATATATATATATATATATATATATATATATATTAATTTCTTTATCTATCTTATTTTGTTTTAATATTTCTAAATCTTTTGAGTTTTTTGAATCTAGCATGTTTTCATTTGAAGATATTAGTTCAAATAATTAGTATGGTTGTATACATATACACACAAGCACACGTACACACACACATAGAGACATATATATATATATATATATATATATATATATATATATATATATATATATATATATATATATATATATATATATATATATAATCACTAAAATTTGTTTAAAAAAGTAAGATAATCAATCAACCTTAATTTCATAAGAAGTTCAATCTTCTTTTTTCTTTTAATTTCAATTGATGAAATGTAACTCTTCTATTCATATGCTCAATGGTTAGTCATAATGATATTTTCTTTCTTACTGTATTTAGTAATGACTATTATACTCATAATAGTCAAAAACCAAATTGTAAATCCCAAATTTTGAATGGTTTATAATTAAGTTTAGAGTTGAAAGAGGCTCTTACATGAATTGAAACCCTTATTTTATTAATATTAAGAAGTCATTTATATATATATATATATATATATATATATATATATATATATATATATATATATATATATATATATATTCCTTTCTACTTTGGAAGAGGCTCTTTGAATTCAAATCAAATCCTTGTAAATTAGGAGCAGGTTGAATCCAAGTCTCTTTAAATTTGAAATATTAGGCCCAAACAAAAATTTGAAGATTTTGTTATGAACAAGAGGTGAGACTATCACCTCTTGTAAGTTTGAAGAACCTTGAATTTCAATCCTTCATCACTTTTAAGATATAATAACATGGAATGCATACATATAGTACATGAAACATTCAAAAATCATAAAGTTGGAACACATGGAATTGTGCAAAAATCATGAATAAGTGTAAAATTTCATGAATTGGCCTTATCTATGTCTTCTTGATATTCTAAAACTAACGAATTGTGAGAGTGAAATTCATATTAAGATTGTTAAGTGTGAAGTGTAGAAGGCTATGTAGCTTGATGGAATGCATTTTAATATAGACAAGCCAACCTGAGATAGAGTTTCTATTGTAAAGAATTTTTTATAAAATGTTTTTTTTTCATTTATCATTGATGAAATGATTTATCATCGATGAAATGATAGAGCACGTAGCATTCTTGATAAACACATTCTGCAACTATGGTTCTAAGGATATAGTGTGCATCCCGCATGTGGAAATTGATAGCTTGACCATTTAACCTCTCCTTAATGTGAGAGATCTATTATATAGAGAACAAAAAATCCTTCTCTACCCCTATGAATGATTTTATCGCCAATGCTGTGATATGTAGAAAACCTTGGTATACTTATCTAAAACAAGGAAATGTAGAAGCTCTATACACAATGATTATTAAGTGTGAAATGTACAAGGTTATCTAGCTTGATAGATTGAATTTTGATATCTAAAAGACACCTAGAGATAGATTTTGTATTCTAAAGCTTATTTATCAAACGTTATTTGACCTAAAAAGTTTTGTTGTAAAGGTTTTTTATTTGAAGTTTTTCGATCTAAAGATTTTCAATATAAAACTTTCTTATCCAAAGTCTTTAAAGTTTTTGAAAACCTTTCAATTTGAATGTCTCAACTCCAAATTGAAGTTTCTCCAATTTGTTGATTTCGCATTAAGTGATTTCCTCGACTATTAAGGAGTCTCCAAATGATGTGGTAAATTTTCCTACACAAACCTTTTTGGAGTGACGAATTGCATCTTACATGATGGGTGAGATAGTAGACAATCCTAACAAAACATGTAAACTATAAGTATGTAGTGAAACAATCAAAATAGCACCTTTAAATTTTCTTAGTATCTAGTAACTAGATTATCTTCAGAGTTAAAGTTGTACGAGTAAAACATTCACATTAGCACATAGAAAATCTCAGTCTTTACTTCGTGAAACTTTCTAAAAATAATATTTGTAAAGAAGACAATCACTTGTTTACCATCTTGCATCTGACAGGGTCAGTAAGACCTTGACCATCTTGCGTCTGACAGGGACCTTTACCATTAATGGAGAAGATAGAAATTTCAGCCATGAAAAACCAGACAAAATTAATGTCTCTTCTTTTATTCCACTGTTAGCTACTATACCATTCGTTCCTGGTACGAAACCTTCTCTTAATGTATGTGTGTGCGCATATCACACCGATAGTTATAGATGCTAGTGGTTTAGGTATAGGTGTTGTATTAATGCTAAATGATCATCGCATTGCATTTTAAAGTAGGAAATTTAAGCCTCATGAGAATAACTATAGTACATATGATAAGGAACTTTTAGCTATTGTGGATGCTTTCAAAAATTGGAAATATCACCTTATGCATTTTGAAGTTCTAATCAAAATAGACCAATAGGCTATTAAACATTTATTAAATCAACCATTTATTTCATATACACACATTAAATGGGCTTCATTCATACAAAATTTTCAGCCTATGATTCAATATCAACCTTGCAATGCTAATGTTGTACCTCATGCCCCTAGTCGCTTCCCATCCCCACAAAAACATATTGTTTCAATCAAAATAATATTTCTTCTATTCATATTCATTCATTTCATGATATTATTCCTACTTATACATCTGATTTGTATTTCTTCACAAACATGGGTGCTTTCAATAGTTTCTCAACATTTAGTGAGGATCATTACACTTTTCATAATGGATTCTTGTATCAAACACAAATCATGCACCACACAAGGTTTTAAAAAATTTCTTTATGTATCTTATTATGTTTTAATATTTCTAAATCTTTTGAGTTTTTTGAAGCTAGCATGTTTTCATTTGAAGATATTAGTTCAAATGACCAGTATGGTTGTATACATATACACACAATCACACATACACACACACATGATAGAGACACACACACACACACACACACACATATATATATATATATATATATATATATATATATATATATATATATATATATATATATATATATATATATATATACATATATAATCAATAAATTTTTTTTAACAAAGTAAGATAATCAATCAACCTTATTTTCAAAAGAAGTTCAATCTTCTTTTTTCTTTTAATTTCAACTAATGAAATGTAACTCTTCTATTCATATGCTCAATATTGCGTTTTGACAACTATCTCCTTAATATGCTCAATCTTTAGTCATAATGATATTTTCTTTCTTAGTATATGGAAGTCTAATTTGATTGTGAGTATTGTATTTAGTATTGACTATTATACTCATGATAGTCAAAAACCAAATTGTAAATCCCAAATTTCGAATGGTTTATAATTAACTGTAGAGTTGAAAGAGGCTCTTACATGAATTGAAACCTTTATTTTATTAATACTAATATATATATATATATATATATATATATATATATATATATATATATATATATATATATATATATATATATTCTTATCTACTTTGGAAGAGGCTCTTTGAATTCAAATCAAACCCTTGTAACTTAGGGGGAGCTTGAATCCAAGTCTCTCTAAATTTGCAATATTAGGCCCAAACAAAAACTAGAAGATTTTGTTATCAACAAGAGGTGAGACTTCCACCTTTTGTAAGTTTGAAGAACCTTGAATTTCAATTATTCATCACTTTTAAGATATAATAACATGGAATGCATACATATAGTACATGAACCATTCAAAAAACATAAAGTTGGAACAAATGGAATTGTGCAAAAATCATGTATACGTGTCAAATTTCATGAATTGACCTTATCTATGTCTTCTTTACATTCTAAAGGTAACGAATTGTGAGAGTGAAATTCATATGCTTCATGTTTCACTTATTTAATAAATAACAATATATCACCAATTTATTTGCAAACATATTTACAAATGTTCTTTTCTTTTAGTTAAAATTTATATTTTAAGTGTTATTGATAAAAAATGGTTGATCAAAACTCTTTGAATAATTCTCTCTTTAATACAGTTAATACTTGATCTAATATGCTTTCATAAAATTTATTTTTCTTGCATACAATTCACATCAATAGCTTCTTTATTAGAATATTTTCATTCAAAAGAGTTTCGATTGAAATGAACCTTGCATAGTCAGAATATTCTTTCTAATCAGATATAAATGATGTTACTGGTATAGTAAGATATGATTTGCATAAAAATTAGAGCACATAGAATTCCTGGTAAACATATTCTATAACCATAGTTCTAAGAATATATTGTGCATGACATATGTTGAAATTGATAGCAAGAACCATTTAACCTACCCTTAACATATTATCGCCAATGGTGGTCAATGTATATGTCTTAATGTGAGAGCTCTATTCTATAGAGATAAAAAAGAACCTTCTGAGCTTTATACAACATACTATTCGAAATGGTGGTCAATGCATATGGCTTGTAGGGAACTTTGGTTACTTATCTAAAATAATGAAATGAAGAAGCTCTATACAAAAAGATTATTAAGTGTGAAATGTAGAAGGCTATGTAGCTTGATGGAATGCATTTTAATATAGACAAGCCAACCTGAGATAGAGTTTCTATTATAAAGAATTTTTTATCAAATGTTTTTTTGATTTATCATTGATGAAATGATTTATCATCAATGAAATGATAGAACACGTAGCATTCTTGATAAACACATCCTACAACTGCGGTTCTAAGGATATATTGTGCATCCCACATGTGGAAATTGATAGCTTGAACCATTTAACCTATCCTTAATGTGAGAGATCTATTATTTAGAGAACAAAAAAGCCTTCTGTACCCCTATGAACATTTTATCACCGATGCTATGATATGTAGAAAACCTTGGTATACTTATCTAAAACAAGGAAATGTAGAAGCTCTATACAGAATCATTATTAAGTGTGAAATGTACAAGGTTATCTAGCTTGATAGAATGAATTTTGATATCTACAAGACAGTCGGAGATATATTTTCTATTCTAAAGCTTATTTATCAAATGCTTATTTGGCCTAAAAAGCTTTTTTCTAAAGCTTTTTTATTTGAAGTTTTTCGATCTAAAGATTTTCAATATAAAACTTTCTTATCCAAAGTCTTTAAATTTTTTGAAAACCTTTCAATTTGAATGTCTCCTCAACTCAAAATTGAAGTTTGTCAAATATGTTGATTTTGCATTAAGTGATTTCCTCGAATATTAAGGAGTCTCCAAATAATGTGGTAAATTTTCTTACGCAAAGCTTTTTTGAGTGACGAATGGCATCTTACATGATGGGTGAGATAGTAGACGATCATAACAAAACCTGTAAACCATTAGTATGTAGTGAAACAATCAAAATAGCACCTTTAAACTTTCTTAGTATCTAGTAACTAGATTATCTTCAGAGTAAGAGTTGTACGAGTAAAAGATTCACATTAGAACATAGAAAATCTCAGTCTTTACTTCGTGAAACTTTCTACGAATAATATTTATAATGCGTCAAACACTCAAAATATTTTTGCAATTACTCCGTGCACTATTTTCAGAGTAAAAATCAGTGAAACAACTCAAGCAATCATAGATCTTTCTATAACTTCATGTGACAAGTCAAGCAGTCATAGATATGTCTATAACTTAATGTAAAACTCAATGTAAAACGTCAAGCAGTCAGTCATAGATATAATATATGTGTAAGAGACTCTTACAAGAATCAGAGCATACATATGTTTTAACAATGAATTAAAAAAAAAAATTAAATAAAGTATGTCATTTTGCAAAAACATGCACACACATATGTACACATATTTTGTTGTCAATAGATCAGGAAAGGATAGCTCGAATTGAAGTTGGCATTCTATAAGCGATGATTTCTCCTTTATCATAAGGCACATTTTAATTTTATTTGATGTCATGTTTTGATTTTTTTGATGTCTTCGAAATGATACATTCCATGATTGTGTCATATTTTTCATTGCTTATGTAGATGTCGCTGGAAATTGCAAATCCTACGAAACGGAGACCAAGTCCTGAAGGTGTTAAGCATACTAATGTTGAGCAAGCTTAAAGAGATATCAAAAAACAGTCGAAAAATAGATATACACAATGTGTAGAGCGAATTCGGTATTTGGCTTTGCAAAAGAGGAAATTACATGAAGTGTGAAATGTAGAAAATATTAGATACTTTGTCTTTCAATATATATTGTTAAGGTCCCCCCTCCCCCCCCTTCTTTTTTGAGCTGACGAGGTAGCGAGGTTTGTTAACGTCTCTTCCTGCCGACACAGAACATGAGGCAACTTGGGTAAAGAAGACAACCACTTGTTTACCATCTTGCGTCTGACAGGGTGAGTAACACCTTTACCATCTTGCGTCTGACAGGGACCTTTACCATTAATGGAGAAGATAGAAATGTCAGCCATGAAAAACCAGACAAAATTAATGTCTCTTCTTTTATTCCACTGTTTGCTACTATACCGTTCGTTCCTGGTACGAAACCTTCTCTGAATGTATGTGTGTGCGCATATCACACGGATCATGAAGAGACGTTGTTGTCCCCGTCAAACAAAATAAAGGACAACCCATAACACCCAGACGCTCATATATGTGACGCACTCTTCTTCTATTTGCCAAATGAACAAATCGCTGCGCTGTCAATTTCTGTAGCTTGTACATGAGAGACGAAGGGCGTTGAATAAAGTCGAATGAGTGAGTGGATGGTCAGCGGGCTTATAGACAGAACGGGCCAATAAATAAGAACAATTGGCACACACCATCTTCGGACTTTGTTTCATTCCCTTCCTCGAGCATCTTCTTCTTCTTCTTCTTTAAGAAGAGGAAAGCCGAATGTTTTAGAGCAGTAAGTTTACAATGTCATTATGTGGTACTGAAAAAGAGTATGAATTAAATCATTTACAACACTTCTCTCAAGAAAAGCATCTAGACTGTTAACAACAATTCTGCTTCAAAGGTGTCAAAGAACCATGTTAGATATATATCACTTCTCGAAAAAACAACAATTCTATGAGCAACTCACTTCTCGAAAGGTGTCAAAAAACCATGTCAAGGCCGAAGCAGACACCAAAAACTATTCCTTTGAGATCAAGTTGATGGGGCTGTATGAGAGTACGTCATCCCCTCACCATTCCCCATCATTAATCTCAACACAGACGTAAGGAGACCACTTGATCACCCCAGTTTTCATAGGTTCAGATCCACTCTCCAGAGTAAGCCATTGAGGATAGGAATGTTCAATGTTTAGCTTGCATATGTAGACTGGAAATGAGAGTTGGGATTGCCAGTATCTGCATTATCTCCATCAAGCATGTATTTTGAAACAATGGGGACGTTAACATTTCTGGGGTTGATGATCATGTACCTTTTATTGGCCGTCATATCTTATTGAACATCATTGACGAAAGGACTATACTAGAAGACATTTATGGCTAACAATTGCATCTGCTTGGGAATCCGTACTTAAAACATTTATGCTCTTTAATCGATATAATTGTCTTTGACCATTGTGAGAGCGAGCCATATACCCCTCCAGGTCAGAAATAAACAGTATTACAGCAATTAATTCAATTTAGTTATTTTTTTCTTTGCGCTCCATTGACCAACAATTCTAATACTATGTTGTATAAAGCTCAGAAGGCTCTTTTTTTTTCTCTATATAATAGATCTCTCACATTAAGGCATATACATTGACCACCATTGGTGATAATATGTTAAGGGTAGGTTAAATGGTTCTAGCTATCAATTTCAACATGTGTGATGCTCAATATACTCATAGAACTACGGTTATAGAATATTTTTACCAAGAATGCTATGTGCTCTAGTTTTTGTGAAAATCATATCTCACTATGCCATCAACATCATTCATATCTGATTAGAAAGAATATTCTGACTATGCAAGGATCATTTCAAGCGAAACTCTTTTGAATGAAAATATTCTGATAAGAAAGCTATTGATGTGAATTGTATGCAAGAAAAATTTAACTAAAAGAAAAGAATATTTGTACATATGTTTGCAAATAAATTGGTGATATCTTGTTGTTTATTAAATAAGTGAAACGTGAAGCATATGAATTTCACCCTCACAATTCGTTAGTTTGAGAATATTAAGAAGACATAGATAAGGCCACTTCATGAAATTTGACACTTAAAACATTTATGCTCTTTAATCGATATGTTTATCATTTATCAATTTATGCTTGGGAATCCGTACTTAAAACATTCATGCTCTTTAATCGATATGTTTGTCTTTGAGCATTGTGAGAGCGAGCCATATACCCCTGCAGGTCAGAAATAAACAGTATTACATTCAAGCTCCATTCAAGCTCTCCATATTGCACAATTGAGAGGCCTACGAGTCACATAGAAAATGAGCAAGAACAAAAGGACTCAAAGAAACAAAACATAAAAACAGAACAAAGAAGAAAACCACAAACATCCAGGTACACATTCTACATATATACATCCAACACACAAGAAGGCATGCTCTTACAAGCGTTTTCAAGGTTCAGAGCCAAATCACCTAGCAATAGGTGTTACTTGGTGAACTGTTGAGGTGCTTCTCTTCTTTTCAGAGTTCCATCATTTGGGAAAGTCTATACAAGATTTGGAACGAAAAAAGTACGGGAAATTTTGATGGAATCCCAATGGAATGGTTGATTAAGAAGTCACTTGACCTAATAGGCAAAAGAATATGTAATTGAAAAATCACCCCCCAACCCCCCCCCCCCCCCCCCTCCCCCGCCCTTTTCAGACACCAAAGGATCCTCTTGATGGAAAATAACAAGATCGAAAGCCAATGGGTTGCACATGAGGGCGACACAAAATTTTGGTGGCTCTCAATCCATCCTTTGTGTTGTGGGATATGGGGGATCTCATGGTCACTACTCCCCTTCATTGTACTAATGTGCTTTTTTAGCTAGGAAGATTAGGCTACTGCTGAGCTTCCATTTATGAAGAAAAGAGACCATGTATGAGCCTTAAAACTTATATAAATATGCCGTATCACAAATATATGGTCAAACGTAAAAGGTTTTCTTCTATATGTTTTGTTTTTTCTTCATCGCAAACAGAAAAGGGAAATGCATTAATGATTGGATATTATAATTAAACAAGATGATAAGGACATGAATGTATCTTTTTGCACCACATATTTTCATGTTCTAGCTGAGTGGAAGATGAAGCTTGACCCAAAAGTAGAACCAAGTCAAAGCCGAAGTAGACACCAAATACTATTCCTTTGAGATCAAGTCGATGAGGCTGTATGATAGTACGGCATCCCCTCACCATTCCCCATCATCAATCTCAACAAAGACATAAGGAGACCACTGGATCACCCCAGTTTTCATAGGTTCAGATCCACTCTCCAGAGTAAGCCATTGAGGATAGGAATGTTTAATGTTTAGCTTCCATATGTAGACTGGAAATGAGAGTTGAGATTGTGACGATCTGCATAATCTCCATCAAGCATGTATTTAGAAACAATGGGGACGTTGACATCTCTGTGGTTGATGATCATGTACCTTTTATTGGCCGTCATATCTTATTGAGCATCATTGAAGAAAGGACTATACTAGAAGACATTTATGGCTAAGAATTGCATCTGCTTGGGAATCCGTACTTAAAACATTTATGCTTTTTAATGGAGATGGTTGTCTTTGAGCATTGTGAGAGCGAGCCAAATACCCCTGTAGGTCAGAAATGAACGGTATTACAGCAATTAATACAATTTAGTAATTTTTTTGTTTGCGCTCCATTCAAGCTCTC
The DNA here is from genome assembly GCA_020310875.1 of Ceratopteris richardii. Lineage (NCBI taxonomy): Eukaryota > Viridiplantae > Streptophyta > Polypodiopsida > Polypodiales > Pteridaceae > Ceratopteris > Ceratopteris richardii. The sequence continues at coordinate 2,432,514 of CM035409.1, forward strand.
CATATTCCACAAGTGAGAGGTCTACGAGTCAAATAGAAAATGAGGGAGAACAAAAGGACTCAAAGAAACAAAACATAAAGGCAGAAAAAAGAAGACAACCACAAACATTGAAGTACACATTCTACATATATACATCCAACAAACAAGAAGGCATGCTCTTACGAGTGTTTTCAAGCTTCAGAGCCAAATCACCTGGCAATTGGTGTTACCTGGTGAAGTGTTGAGGTGCTTCTAGTCTTCTTTTAGGAGTTCCATCGAAGGGGAAGCTGTATGGAAGATTTTCTCAATTTTGAGTTTTGTCAAATATCTCATTAATCTGCTCAATCTTGAGGCATCATGATATGTTCTTTCCTAACATATGGCACTTCAATTTTATTGTGAATATTATTTTTACTAATGATTATTAGTCTCATGATAGTCAAAAATTGAAATGGAAATCCAAAATTTTGAATGGTTTATAATTAATTTTAGAGTTGAAAGAGGCCCTTACATGAATTAAACCTTTATTTTATTAATATTAAGAAGTCGAACGATAAGATAACATGAGGTTGGAATCCTCTCTGGTAATTGCGGAGCATTTTTGTTCTCTCCTTCGATGTATTTCTAGTAGCCTTTTCCCATCAGAAAATTCTTCATTATGAATCTCCAAGCGTGGAAGTTGTTCTTGTCTGATTTATCACTCGCAAGTTGACTCATTCCATCTGCGTTTGCCACTTCTATAGCAATTCACAACACTGCAAAACACTACAAGCAACACTTTTGCTTGAACACTCGCACTATGACGTGATAGTTCGATCTTAGAAAAACACAGTTTTCGTGTATCAACAGTACAAGGAATGGCTTCAAATTCTAAATCTAGAATATATGAGTGTTGCAGAACACAAGGCAAGTTACAGTTCCTGAAGCTGACTTGTTTTTTCTATCGGCTCCACCTTGTAGGCTCGAAATAGAGGTGGATATGGCTTTGAAACTTCAATTCCACAAAAACGAGTGACCCTAAAGGGATAACTCACGAAAATATGTTGAGGTCTTCTACCTTCACGTCGATTCTTGTAGCCAATGGAGGTCATTTGTGAATCACATTTTCTCCACACCAAGTTGCATACTGTTCACGGTTGTCTTCTCCACGAGCTCTCTACAGCCACAGTGGCTCTGATACCATGTCATGAGGAAGGAGATAAAGAAGAGAGCTCACACACACACACTCTCACAATCAAAGAGAAGCACACAGTCAGATTGAGGCAACGAAGAGGATGATCTTTTTCTTCTTCTATTACATAAAAAGGAATGTACAAGAATGACCTAAAACAAGAATACAACATGCGCAATATATAAAGAATAGTACATAAGGAAAAACCTAATGTCCACAAATGAGTGAGCTAGCAAGAAACAAATGTGCCATCACTCTTCGTAGATTAATCTAATAAAGCTCAATGAAGTATTGTTGACATATATTGGTGTGACCGCTAAACGTGTCATAGAAACAAAAAACTGATACGTGTCATCCTGAATCATCACATGTTGATCTTGATATCGTAACAGGGTCTACCTAGGATACCATGATACAAAAATGCTATTCTAGTAGTGGTTGATCGTTTGAGAAAAATGCACACTTTATCCCTACAAAGGAATCAGTGGAGGATCCACAAGCTACATAACTATTTATTCAAAATATTTCAAGACTACATGGTCTACCAAAATCAATAGTTATAGATAGGGATCACAAATTCACACGAAATTTTTGGAAACACATGTTCAATAAGGTTTAAGTTCAAGTCAAGATGAGTAGTGGAGAGCGTCTGGAGGATATACTATGGATGTGTGTTTCAAAAAAGCAAATAGATTGGGGTAATTTCCTCCAATTAATTGAATTTTCTTATAATAGTTGGAAGCACAAAACTACTAGGCTCGCACCTTTTGAGGTGATCTATGGATTTATTCCACATAATCTAGCTTCCATTGAGTTACCTAGGAATTCTTTCAGTGCTTCACAATTTCTAATGGATATGCAAGCTAACCAGAAAATAGCTTAGTTCAATCGAGAAGAAGTGCACGTTTCAAGAAAGTGATCGTGTGTTTTTATAGGTTCCACTTGGCTTGTCATTGACAATGGGTCTAAAACCCAAGTTATCCCCTAGATTTTTTGGACCTTGGACAGTAATCAAGAAGAGTAGTAATGTCGTATATAAATTGCAATTGTCAGATAATTGGGAAGCTCACCGAATTTTCCACGTTAGCAAGTTGAGACCATACATTTCTCGAGATGAATATTGTGTAGATGGTTTGGTTGCTTTAGAAAATAGAGCATCTCATTGAGATATTCCATTTCAAGTACTTCATAAGAGGGAGCAAAAGTTATGGAATTGCTCCATACTATAGTCTTTCGTAGCATGGACTAGCCGTCCACTCACAAATGCTACATGGGAATCAGATGCTCTGATTCGCAAACACTTTCCTTCCTTGATCATTGAGGACAGTGATCTCTAGAATGGGGAGAGACTATTACATTTATTTAGAGCTCCATGGTCTACCATTGGTCTACCTGCATTTGGTCAAGGACCCTAGCTGAGTCAAGGACCTGAGCTCACGGAAGCCAAGGCTGTAGCACGAAACTTCGAGGTTATTCCATATCCTCTGAGTGCCCATATGAGGAGTGTCTAAACCATAGAGAGGATTTTATATGTTCCAAGGGCAAGGGCTATTTAAGGTTGGTAGTAGATTGGAAGGTAGTTAATTGGGATCTTTCATTTGGTATCACTACCATTGGTCTACTTGCATTTGGTCGAGGACCCTAGCCAGGTCAAGGACTTGAGCTCCGGGCCACCAAGGCTCTAACATGAATCTTCAAGGTTATTCCATCTCCTTAGAGTGGCCATATGAGGAGTGTCTGGACCTTATAGAAGATTCTAGATATGCCAAGGGAAAGGGCTATTTAAGATTGGGATGAGAGTGGCAGGTAGCTAATTGGGATCTTTCAATAAGATCACAACGAAAAATAGATATCGTATTCCTAGGATTGTTAATTTTCTCGATAATCTTTGTGGAGCACCTGTTTTTAGCAAAATTGATCTTAAATTTGGGTATCACCAGAAACGAATGACACAAAATGATATTTCTAAGACTAACTTTAGAACTCAAACTGGTCGCTTTGAATACATGCTAATGCCTATTGGACTCACCAATGCACCTCTTACATTTGCATGTACCATGAATAACATTTTTTTACATTACCAAGCTTTTTTTCTTGTTTTGTTTGATGAGATACTTTTCTAAAGTAAGAATAACAATAACCCCAAAAATCATTTAGCAATTGTCTTTAAATTGTTATACAAAAACAAACTTTATGGCAATCCTATAAAGCGTTATTTCTTTCAAAAAGAATTAGAGTATTTGGTCCATATGTTTTCTAGTCAAGGCATTCATGTAGATCCAAAGAAAATTAAAGTAATTGAAAGAATTGCTTGTAACTCAATCTATGAATGATGTACATTCTTTTCTAGGATAGCTAGTTTTTGTAGAAAGTTTGGAAAAGTGTTTTCTTATTTAGCACTTCCACTTACATTATTATTGAAGAAAAAGTTAAAATTTGCATGGGGATTAGCACAACCACAATCTTTTGAAAAACTAAAACATGCACTTTCTCATGCACCTATTTTGCACTGACCATTTTCTGTGCAACCTTTCCATGTAGTTATAGATTCTAGTGGTTTAGGTATAGGTGTTGTATTAATGCTAAATGATCATCCCATTGCATTTTAAAGTAGGAAATTTAAACCTCATGAAAAGAACTATAGTACATATGATAAGGAACTTTTAGCTATTGTGGATGCTTTCAAAAATTGGAAATTTCACCTTATGCATTCTGAATTTCTAATCAAAATAGACCAATAGGCTATTAAACATTTATTAAATCAACCATTTATTTCATATACACACATTAAATGGGCTTCATTCATACCAAATTTTCAGCCTATGACTCAATATCAAGCTTGCAAAGCTAATGTTGTAGCTCATGCCCCTAGTCGCTTCCCATCCATATATATATATATATATATATATATATATATATATATATATATATATATATATATATATATATATATATATATATATATATATATATATATATATATATATATATATATATATATAATCAATAAATTTTGTTCAACAAAGTAAGATCATCAATCAACCTTAATTTCATAAGAAGTTCAATCTTCTTTTTTCTTTTAATTTCAATTGATGTAATGTAACTCTTCTATTCATATGCTCAATATTGCGTTTTGACAACTATCTCCTTAATATGCTCAATCTTTAGTTATAATGATATTTTCTTTCTTAGTATATGGAAGTCTAATTTGACTCTGAGTATTGTATTTAGTAATTACTATTATACTCATGATAGTCAAAAACCAAATTGTAAATCCCGAATTTGGAATGGTTTATAATTAAGTTTAGAGTTGAAAGAGGCTCTTACATGAATTGAAACCTTTATTTTATTAATATTAAGAAGTCACACACACACACACACACACACATATATATATATATATATATATATATATATATATATATATATATATATATATATATATATATATATATATATATATATATATATATATATATATATATAATCTTATCTACTGTGGAAGAGGCTCTTTGAATTCAAATCAAACCCTTGTAACTTAGGAGTAGGTTGAATCCAAGTCTCTTAAAATTTGCAATATTAGGCCCAAACAAAAATTTGAAGATTTTGTTATCAACAAGATGTGACACTGCCACCCCTTGTAAGTTTGAAGAACCTTGAATTTCAATCCCTCATCACTTTTAAGATATAATAACATGGAATGCATACATATAGTAGATGAACCATTCAAAAAACATAAAGTTGGAACATATGGAATTGTGCAAATATCATGAATACGTGTCAAATTTCATGAATTGGCCTTATCTATGTCTTCTTGATATTCTACGAATTGTGAGAGTGAAATTCATATGCTTCATGTTTCACTTATTTAATAAATAACAGTATATCATCTATTTATTTGCAAACATATGTACAAATGCTCTTTTCTTTTAGTTAAAATTTATTGTTTAAGTGTTATTAATAAAAAATGGTTGATCAAAACTCTTTGACTAATTCTGTCTTTCATACAGTAAATACTTGATCAAATATGCTCTCATAAAATTTATTTCTCTTGCATACAACTCACATCAATAGCTTCTTTATTAGAATATTTTCATTCAAAAGAGTTTTGATTGAAATGAACCTTGCATAGTCAGAATATTCTCTTTAATCAGATAAAAATGATGTTATTGGCATAGTAAGATATGATTTGCACAAAAATTAGAGCACATATAAATGATGTTATTGGCATAGTAAGATACGATTTGCACAAAAATTAGAGCACATAGAATTCCTGGTAAACATATTCTATACCCATAGTTCTAAGAATATATTGTGCATGACACATATTGAAATTGATAGCTAGAACCATTTAACCTACCCTTAACATATTATCGCCAATGGTGGTCAATGTATATGTCTTAATGTGAGAGCTCTATTCTATAGAGAGAAAAAAGAACCTTCTGAGCTTTATACAACATACTATTGGAAATGGTGGTCAATGCATCTGGCTTGTAGGGAACTTTGGTTACTTATCTAAAACAATGAAATGCAGAAGCTCTATACAAAAAGATTATTAAGTGTGAAATGTAGAAGGCTATGTAGCTTGATGGAATGCATTTTAATATAGACAAGCCAACCTGAGATAGAGTTTCTATTGTAAAGAATCTTTTATCAAATGTTTTTTTTGATTTATCATTGATGAAATGATTTATCATCGATGAAATGATAGAGCACGTAGCATTCTTGATAAACACATTCTACAACAGCGGTTCTAAGGATATATTGTGCATCCCGCATGTGGAAATTGATAGCTTGAGCCATTTAACCTATCCTTAATGTGAGAGATCTATTATATAGAGAACAAAAAAGCCTTCTGTACCCCTATGAACATTTTATCGCCAATGCTGTGATATGTAGAAAACCTTGGTATACTTATATTAAACAAGGAAATGTAGAAGCTCTATACACAATCATTATTAAGTGTGAAATGTACAAGGTTATCTAGCTTGATAGAATGAATTTTGATATCTACAAGACAGTCGGAGATATATTTTGTATTCTAAAGCTTATTTATCAAATGCTTATTTGACCTAAAAAGTTTTTTTCTAAAGCTTTTTTATTTGAAGTTTTTCGATCTAAAGATTTTCAATATAAAACTTTCTTATCCAAAGTCTTTAAAGTTTTTGAAAACCTTTCAATTTGAATGTGTCAACTCAGAATTGAAGTTTCTCAAATATGTTGATTTTGCATTAAGTGATTTCCTCGAATATTAAGGAGTCTCCAAATAATGTGGTAAATTTTCTTACGCAAAGCTTTTTTGAGTGACGAATGGCATCTTACATGATGGGTGAGATAGTAGACAATCATAACAAAACCTGTAAACCATTAGTGTGTAGTGAAACAATCAAAATAGCACCTTTAAATTTTCTTAGTATCTAGTAACTAGATTATCTTCAGAGTAAGAGTTGTACGAGTAAAAGATTCACATTAGCACATAGAAAATCTCAGTCTTTACTTCGTGAAACTTTCTACGAATAATATTTGTAATGCGTCAAACACTCAAAATATTTTTGCAATTACTCCGTGCACTATTTTCAGAGTAAAAATCAGTGAAACAACTCAAGCAATCATAGATCTTTCTATAACTTCATGTGACAAGTCAAGCAGTCATAGATATGTCTATAACTTAATGTAAAACTCAATGTAAAACGTCAAGCAGTCAGTCATAGATATAATATATGTGTAAGAGACTCTTACAAGAATCAGAGCATACATATGTTTTACCAATGAATTAAAAAAAAAAATTAAATAAAGTATGTCATTTTGCAAAAACATGCACACACATATGTACACATATTTTGTTGTCAATAGATCAGGAAAGGATAGCTCGAATTGAAATTGGCATTCTATAAGCGATGATTTCTCCTTTATCATAAGGCACATTTTAATTTTATTTGATGTCATGTTTTGATTTTTTTGATGTCTTCGAAATGATACATTCCATGATTGTGTCATATTTCTCATTGCTTATGTAGAGATCGCTGGAAATTGCAAATCCTACGAAACGGAGACCAAGCTTACTAATGTTGAACAAGCTTAAAGAGATATTAAAAAACAGTCGAAAAAGAGATATACACAATGTGTAGAGCGAATTCGGTATATTTGGCTTTGCAAAAGGGGAAATTACATGAAGAAGAATGAGTTAAGCAGCACATCACACAATGCTATTACTGAAGTGTGAAATGTAGAAAATATTAGATACTTTGTCTTTCAATATATATTGTTAAGGTTCCCCCCCCCCCCCCCCCCCCCCCCCCCCCCGCCCCCTTGTTTTTTGAGCTGACGAGGTAGCGAGGTTTGTTAACGTCTCTTCCTGCGGACACAGATAATGAGGCAACTTGGGTAAAGAAGACAACGACTTGTTTACCATCTTGCGTCTGACAGGGTGAGTAACACCTTTACCATCTTGCGTCTGATAGAAATGTCAGCCATAAAAAACCAGACAAAATTAATGTCTCTTCTTTTATTCCACTGTTTGCTACTATACCGTTCGTTCCTGGTACGAAACCTTCTCTGAATGTATGTGTGTGCGCATATCACACGGATCATGAAGAGACGTTGTTGTCCCCAGACGCTCATATATGTGACGCACTCTTCTTCTATTTGCCAAATGAACAAATCGCTGAGCTGTCAATTTCTGTAGCTTGTACATGAGAGACGAAGGGCGTTGAATAAAGTCCAATGAGTGAGTGGATAGTCAGCGGGCTCATAGACAGAACGGGCCAATAAATGAGAACAATTGGCACACACCATCTTGGGGCTTTGTTTCATTGCCTCCCTCGAGCATCCAAATCATAAAGGACACAAATTATGAAACCTTGATCGTTTGGATTGCCGATCAGGTCATACATCATGTTTGTGTACCTTGATCAAGAAATATCATGAAATTGTACACTTAATGCTTTAAAATAGTCCGTTTTTTTTTTCTTCTTTTTAAGAAGAGGAAAGGGGAATGTTTTAGAGCAGTAAGTTTACAATGTCATTATCTGGTACTGAAAAAGACTATGAATTAAATCATTTACAACACTTCTCGCAAGAAAAGCATCTAGACTGTTAACAACAATTCTGCTTCAAAGGTGTCAAAGAACCATGCTAGATATATATCACTTCTCGAAAAAAAACAATTCTATGAGCAACTCACTTCTCGAAAGGTGTCAAAAAACCATGTGAAGGCCAAAGCAGACACCAAAAACTATTCCTTTGAGATTATGTTGATGGGGTTGTATGAGACTACGTCATCCCCTCACCATTCCCCATCATTAATCTCAACACAGACATAAGGAGACCACTTGATCACCCCAGTTTTCATAGGTTCAGATCCACTCTCCAGAGTAAGCCATTGAGCATAGGAATGTTCAATGTTTAGCTTCCATAGGTAGACTGGAAATGAGAGTTGGGATTGCCAGTATCTGCATTATCTCCATCAAGCATGTATTTTGAAACAATGGGGACGTTAACATTTCTGTGGTTGATGATCATGTACCTTTTATTGGCCGTCATATCTTATTGAACATCATTGACGAAAGGACTATACTAGAAGACATTTATGGCTAACAATTGCATCTGCTTGGGAATCCGTACTTAAAACATTTATGCTCTTTAATCGATATAATTGTCTTTGACCATTGTGAGAGCGAGCCATATACCCCTCCAGGTCAGAAATAAACAGTATTACAGCAATTAATTCAATTTAGTAATTACTATTACATTTATTTAGAGCTCAATGGTCTACCATTGGTCTACCTGCATTTGGTCAAGGACCCTAGCTGAGTCAAGGACTTGAGCTCAGGGAAGCCAAGGCTATAGCAGGAAACTTCAAGGTTATTCCATATCCTCTGAGTGGCCATATGAGGAGTGTCTAAACCATAGAGAAGATTTTATATGTTCCAAGGGCAAGGGCTATTTAAGGTTGGTAGTAGAGTGGAAGGTAGTTAATTGGGATCTTTCATTTGGTATCACTACCATTGGTCTACTTGCATTTCGTCGAGGACCCTAGCCAGGTCAAGGACTTGAGCTCCAGGCCACCAATGCTCTAACATGAATCTTCAAGGTTATTCCATCTCCTTAGAGTCGCCATATGAGGAGTCTCTGGACCTTATAGAAGATTCTAGATATGCCAAGGGAAAGGGCTATTTAAGATTGGGAGGAGAGTGGCAGGTAGCTAATTGGGATCTTTCAATAAGATCACAACAAAAAATAGATATTGTATTCCTAGGATAGTTGATTTGCTCGATAATCTTTGTGGAGCACCTGTTTTTAGCAAAATTGATCTTAAATTTGGGTATCATCAGATACGAATGACACAAAATGATATTTATAAGACTAACTTTAGAACTCAAACTGGTCGCTTTGAATACATGCTAATGCCTATTGGACTCACCAATGCACCTCTTACATTTGCATGTACCATGAATAACATCTTTTTACATTACCAAGATTTTTTTCTTGTTTTGTTTGATGAGATACTTTTCTAAAGTAAGAATAACAATAACTCCAAACATCATTTAGCAATTGTCTTTAATTTGTTATACAAAAACAAACTTTATGCCAATCCTATAAAGCGTTATTTTTTTCAAAAAGCATTAGAGTATTTGGTCCATATTTTTTCTAGTCAAGGCATTCATGTAGATCCAAATAAAATTAAAGTAATTGAAGAATTGCTTGTACCTCAATCTATGAATGATGTACATTCTTTTCTAGGATAGCTAGTTTTTGTAGAAAGTTTGGAAAAGTGTTTTCTTATTCAGCACTTCCACTTACATTATTATTGAAGAAAAAATTAAAATTTGCATGGGGATTAGCACAACCACAATCTTTTGAAAAACTAAAACATGCACTTTCTCATGCACCTGTTTTGCAATGAACAATTTCTGTGCTAACTTTCCATGTAGTTATAGATTCTAGTAGTTTAGGTATAGGTGTTGTATTAATGCTAAATGATCATCCCATTGCATTTTAAAGTAGGAAATTTAAACCTCATGAAAAGAACTATAGTACATATGATAAGGATCTTTTAGCTATTGTGGATGCTTTAAAAAATTGGAATTATCACCTTATGCATTCTGAATTTCTAATCAAAATAGACCAATAGGCTATTAAACATTTATTAAATCAACCATTTATTTCATATAAACACATTAAATGGGCTTCATTCATACAAAATTTTCAGCCTATGATTCAATATCAAGCTTGCAAAGCTAATGTTGTAGCTCATGCCCCTAGTCGCTTCCCATCCCAACAGAAAAGTATTGTTTCAATCAAAATATTATTTCTTCTATTCATATTCATTCATTTCATGATATGATTGCTACTTATGCGTCTGATTTGTATTTCTCACAAACATGGAATGCTTTCAATAGTTTCTCAACATTTAGTGAGGATCATTACACTTTTCATAATGGATTCTTGTATCAAATACAAATCATGCACCACACAAGGTTTTAAAAAATTTCTTTATCTATCTTATTATGTTTTAATATTTCTAAATCTTTTGAGTTTTTTGAACCTAGCATGTTTTCATTGAAGATATTAGTTCAAATGATCAGTATGGTTGTATACATATACACAGAAGCACACATACACACACACATAGACACACACACACACACACACACACATATATATATATATATATATATTCAATAAAATTTGTTTAACAAAGTAAGATAATCAATAAACCTTAATTTCATAAGAAGTTCAATCTTCTTTTTTCTTTTAATTTCAATTGAGGAAATGTAACTCTTCTATTGATATGCTCAATATTTCGTTTTGACAAGTATCTCCTTAATATGCTCAATCTTTAGTCATAATGATATTTTCTTTCTTAGTATATGGAAGTCTAATTTGATTGTGAGTATTGTATTTAGTAACTACAATTATACTCATGATAGTCAAAAACCAAATTGTAAATCCCGAATTTCGAATGATTTATAATTAAGTTTAGAGTTGAAAGAGGCTCTTACATGAATTGAAACCTTTATTTTATTAATATTAAGAAGTCACATACACACACACACACATATATATATACATATATATTCTTATCTACTTTGGAAGAGGCTCTTTGAATTCAAATCAAACCCTTGTAACTTAGGAGCAGGTTGAATCCAAGTCTCTTAAAATTTGCAATATTAGGCCCAAAAAAAAATTTGAAGATTTTGTTATCAACAAAAGGTGACACTGCCACCTCTTGTAAGTTTGAAGAACCTTCAATTTCAATCCTTCATCACTTTTAAGATATAATAACATGGAATGCATACATATAGTACATGAACCATTCAAAAAACATAAAGTTGGAACATATGGAATTGTGCAAATATCATGAATACGTGTCAAATTTCATGAATTGGCCTTATCTATGTCTTCTTGATATTCTAAAAGTAACGAATTGTGAGAGTGAAATTCATATGCTTCATGTTTCACTTATTTAATAGATAACAATATATCACCAATTTATTTGCAAACATATGTACAAATGTTTTTTTCTTTTAGTTAAAATTTATTGTTTAAGTGTTATTGATAAAAAATGGTTGATCAAAACTCTTTGAATAATTCTGTCTTTCATACAGTAAATACTTGATCAAATATGCTCTCATAAAATTTATTTTTCTTGCATACAATTCACATCAATAGCTTCTTTATTAGAATATTTTCATTCAAAAGAGTTTCGATTGAAATGAACCTTGCATAGTCAGAATATTCTTTCTAATCAGATATAAATGATGTTATTGGCATAGTAAGATATGATTTGCACAAAAATTAGAGCACATATAAATGATGTTATTGGCATAGTAAGATTTGATCTGCACAAAAATTAGAGCACATAGATTTCCTGGTAAACATATTCTATACCCATAGTTCTAAGAATATATTGTGCATGAAACATGTTGAAATTGATAGCTAGAACCATTTAACCTACCCTTAACATATTATCGCCAATGGTGGTCAATGTATATGTCTTAATGTGAGAGCTCTATTCTATAGAGAGAAAAAAGAACCTTCTGAGCTTTATACAACATACTATTGGAAATGGTGGTCAATGCATATGGCTTGTAGGGAACTTTGGTTACTTATCTAAAACAATGAAATGCAGAAGCTCTATACAAAAAGATTATTAAGTGTGAAATGTAGAAGGTTATGTAGCTTGATGGAATGCATTTTAATATAGACAAGCCAACCTGAGATAGAGTTTCTATTGTAAAGAATTTTTTATCAAATGTTTTTTTTTTATTTATCATTGATGAAATGATTTATCATCGATGAAACGATAGAGCATGTAACATTCTTGATAAACACATTCTACAACTGCGGTTCTAAGGATATATTGTGCATCCCGCATGTGGAAACTGATAGCTTGAACCATTTAAACTATCCTTAATGTGAGAGATCTATTATATAGAGAACAAAAAAGCCTTCTGTACCCCTATGAACATTTTATCGCCAATGCTGTGATATGTAGAAAACCTTGGTATACTTATATTAAACAAGGAAATGTAGAAGCTCTATACACAATCATTATTACGTGTGAAATGTACAAGGTTATCTAGCTTGATAGAACGAATTTTGATATCTACAAGACAGTCGGAGATATATTTTCTATTCTAAAGCTTATTTATCAAATGCTTATTTGACCTAAAAAGTTTTTTTCTAAAGCTTTCTTATTTGAAGTTTTTCGATCTAAAGATTTTCAATATAAAACTCTCTTATCCAAAGTCTTTAAAGTTTTTGAAAACCTTTCAATTTGAATGTCTCCTCAACTCAAAATTGAAGTTTCTCAAATATGTTGATTTTGCATTAAGTGATTTCCTCGAATATTAAGGAGTGTCCAAATAATGTGGTAAATTTTCTTACGCAAAGCTTTTTTGAGTGACGAATGGCATCTTACATGATGGGTGAGATAGTAGACGATCATAACAAAACCTGTAAACAATTAGTATGTAGTGAAACAATCAAAATAGCACCTTTAAATTTTCTTAGTATCTAGTAACAGTTGTACGAGTAAAAGATTCACATTAGCACATAGAAAATCTCAGTCTTTACTTCGTGAAACTTTCTACGAATAATATTTGTAATGCGTCAAACACTCAAAATATTTTTGCAATTACTCCGTGCCCTATTTTCAGAGTAAAAATCAGTGAAACAACTCAAGCAATCATAGATCTTTCTATAACTTCATGTCACAAGTCAAGCAGTCATAGATATGTCTATAACTTAATGTAAACCTCAATGTAAAACGCCAAGCAGTCAGTCATAGATATAATATATGTGTAAGAGACTCTTACAAGAATCAGAGCATACATATGTTTTACCAATGAATTAAAAAAAAAATTAAATAAAGTATGTCATTTTGCAAAAACATGCACACACATATGTACACATATTTTGTTGTCAATAGATCAGGAAAGGATAGCTCGAATTGAAGTTGGCATTCTATAAGCGATGATTTCTCCTATTCTATAAGCGATGATTTCTCCTTTATCATAAGGCACATTTTAATTTTATTTGATGTCATGTTTTGATTTTTTTGATGTCTTCGAAATGATACATTCCATGATTGTGTCATATTTTTCATTGCTTATGTAGATGTCGCTGGAAATTACGAATCCTACGAAACGGAGACCAAGCTTAAAGAGATATTGAAAAACAGTCGAAAAAGAGATATACACAATGTGTAGAGCGAATTCGGTATTTGGCTTTGCAAAAGAGGAAATTACATGAAGAAGAATGAGTTAAGCAGCACATCACACAATGTAGAAAATATTAGATACTTTGTCTTTCAATATATATTGTTAAGGTCCCCCCCCCCCCCCTTTGTTTTTTCAGCTGACGAGGTAGCGAGGTTTGTTAACGTCTCTTCCTGCGGACACAGAACATGAGGCAACTTGGGTAAGAAGACAACCACTTGTTTACCATCTTGCGTCTGACAGGGTGAGTAACACCTTTACCATCTTGCGTCTCTTCTTTTATTCCACTGTTTGCTACTATACAAATCATGCACCTCGCAAGGTTTTAAAAAATTTCTTTATCTATCTTATTATGTTTTAGTATTTCTAAATATTTTGAGTTTTTTGAACCTAACATGTTTTCATTTGAAGATATTAGTTGAAATGATCAGTATGGTTGTATACATATACACACAAGCACACATACACACACATAGACACACACACACACACACACATATATATATATATATATATATATATATATATATATATATATATATATATATATATATATATATATATATATATATATATATATATATATATATATATTCAATAAAATTTGTTTAACAAAGTAAGATAATCGATCAACCTTAATTTCATAAGAAGTTCAATCTTCTTTTTTCTTTTAATTTCAATTGATGAAATGTAACTCTTCTATTCATATGCTCAATATTGCGTTTTGACAACTATCTCCTTAATATGCTCAATCTTTAGTCATAATGATATTTTCTTTCTTAGTATATGGAGGTCTAATTTGATTGTGAGTATTGTATTTAGTAATTACTATTATACTCATGATAGTCAAAAAGCAAATTGTAAATCCCGAATTTCGAATGGTTTATAATTAGGTTTAGAGTTGAAAGAGGCTCTTACATGAATTGAAACCTTTATTTTATTAATATTAAGAAGTCACATACACACACACACACACACACACACACACACACACACATATATATATATATATATATATATATATATATATATATATATATATATATATATATATATATATAGATATATTCTTATCTACTTTGGAAGAGGCTCTTTGAATTCAAATCAAACCCTTGTAACTTAGGAGCAGGTTGAATCCAAGTCTCTTAAAATTTGCAATATTAGGCCCAAACAAAAATTTGAAGATTTTGTTATCAACAAGAGCTGACACTGCCACCTCTTGTAAGTTTGAAGAACCTTGAATTTCAATCCCTTCATCACTTTGAAGATATAATAACATGGAATTCATACATATAGTACATGAACTATTCAAAAAACATAAAGTTGGAACATATGGAATTGTGCAAATATCATGAATACGTGTCAAATTTCATGAATTGGCCTTATCTATGTCTTCTTGATATTCTAAAAGTAACGAATTGTGAGAATGAAATTCATATGCTTCATGTTTCACTTATTTAATAAATAACAATATATCACCAATTTATTTGCAAACATATGTACAAATGTTCTTTTCTTTTAGTTAAAATTTATTGTTTAAGTGTTATTGATAAAAAATGGTTGATCAAAACTCTTTGAATAATTTTGTCTTTCATATAGTAAATACTTGATCAAATATGCTCTCATAAAATTTATTTTTCTACATACAATTCACATCAATAGCTTCTTTATTAGAATATTTTCATTCAAAAGAGTTTCGATTGAAATGAACCTTGCATAGTCAGAATATTCTTTCTAATCAGATATAAATGATGTTATTGGCATAGTTAGATATGATTTGCACAAAAATTAGAGCAAATATAAATGATGTTATTGGCATAGTAAGATTTGATTTGCACAAAAATTAGAGCACATAGAATTCCTGGTAAAGATATTCTATACCCATAGTTCTAAGAATATATTGTGCATGACACATTCTACAACTGCGGTTCTCAGGATATATTGTGCATCCCGCATGTGGAAATTGATAGCTTGAACCATTTAACCTATCCTTAATGTGAGAGATCTATTATATAGAGAACAAAAAAGCCTTCTGTACCCCTATGAACATTTTATCGCCAATGCTGTGATATGTGGAAAACCTTGGTATACTTATATTAAACAAGGAAATGTAGAAGCTCTATACACAATCATTATTAAGTGTGAAATGTACAAGGTTATCTAGCTTGATAGAATGAATTTGATATCTACAAGACAGTCGGAGATATATTTTCTATTCTAAAGCTTATTTATCAAATGCTTATTTGACCTAAAAACTTTTTTTCTAAAGCTTTTTTATTTGAAGTTTTTCGATCTAAACATTTTCAATATAAAACTTTCTTATCCAAAGTCTTTAAAGTTTTTGAAAACCTTTCAATTTGAATGTCTCCTCAACTCAAAATTGAAGTTTCTCAAATATGTTGATTTTGAATTAAGTGATTTCCTCGAATATTAAGGAGTGTCCAAATAATGTGGTAAATTTTCTTACGCAAAGCTTTTTTGAGTGACGAATGGCATCTTACATGATGGGTGAGATAGTAGACGATCATAACAAAACCTGCAAACCATTAGTATGTAGTGAAACAATCAAAATAGCACCTTTAAATTTTCTTAGTATCTAGTAACTAGATTATCTTCAGAGTAAGAGTTGTACGAGTAAAAGATTCACATTAGCACATAGAAAATCTCAGTCTTTACTTCGTGAAACTTTTTACGAATAATATTTGTAATGCGTTAAAACACTCAAAATATTTTTGCAATTACTCCGTGCACTATTTTCAGAGTAAAAATCAGTGAAACAACTCAAGCAATCATAGATCTTTCTATAACTTCATGTCACAAGTCAAGCAGTCATAGATATGTCTATAACTTAATGTAAAACTCAATGTAAAACGTCAAGCAGTCAGTCATAGATATAATATATGTGTAAGAGACTCTTACAAGAATCAGAGCATACATATGTTTTACCAATGAATTAAAAAAAAAAATAAATAAAGTATGTCATTTTGCAAAAACATGCACACACATATGTACACATATTTTGTTGTCAATAGATCAGGAAAGGATAGCTCGAATTGAAGATGGCATTCTATAAGCGATGATTTCTCCTTTATCATAAGGCACATTTTAATTTTATTTGATGTCATGTTTTGATTTTTTTGATGTCTTCGAAATGATACATTCCATGATTGTGTCATATTTTTCATTGCTTATGTAGATGTCGCTGGAAATTGCGAATCCTACGAAACGGATACCAAGTCCTGAAGGTGTTAAGCATACTAATGTTGAACAAGCTTAAAAAGATATTAAAAAACAGTCGAAAAAGAGATATACACAATGTGTAGAGCGAATTCTGTATTTGGCTTTGCAAAAGAGGAAATTACATGAAGAAGAATGAGTTAAGCAGCACATCACACAATGCTATTACTGGAGTGTGAAATGTAGAAAATATTAGATACTTTGTCTTTCAATATATATTGTTAAGGTCCCCCCGTTGTTTTTTGAGCTTAGCCCTAAAAGATTGTCTTTCAGAGGATGTACGAAGAACCATTTATAAAATTAGTTATTTAGTACGGTGGATATCTTCTAAAGAGATAAATAGAGATAGCATAGAGAGTCTCTTCCTGCGGATACAGAACATGAGGCAACTTGGGTAAAGAAGACAACCATTGGTTTACCATCTTGCGTCTGACAGGGTGAGTAACACCTTTACCATCTTGCGTCTCTTCTTTTATTCCACTGTTCCTGGTACGAAACCTTCTCTGAATGTATGTGTGTGCGCATATCACACGGATCATGAAGAGACGTTGTTGTCCCCGTCAAACAAAATAAAGGACAACCCATAACACCCAGACGCTCATATATGTGACGCACTCTTCTTCTATTTGCCAAATGAACAAATCGCTGAGCTGTCAATTTCTGTAGCTTGTACATGAGAGACGAAGGGCGTTGAATAAAGTCCAATGAGTGAGTGGATAGTCAGCGGGCTCATAGACAGAACGGGCCAATAACTGAGAACAATTGGCACACACCATCTTGGGGCTTTGTTTCATTGCCTCCCTCGAGCATCCAAATCATAAAGGACACAAATTATGAAACCTTGATCGTTTGGATTGCCGATCAAGTCATACATCATGTTTGTGTACCTTGATCAAAAAATATCATGAAATTGTACACTTAATGCTTTAAAATAGTCCGTTTTTTTTTTCTTCTTCTTTAAGAAGAGGGAAGGGGAATGTTTTAGAGCAGTAAGTTTACAATGTCATTATCTGGTACTGAAAAAGAGTATGAATTAAATCATTTACAACACTTCTCGCAAGAAAAGCATCTAGACTGTTAACAACAATTCTGCTTCAAAGGTGTCAAAGAACCATGTTAGATATATATCACTTCTCGGAAAAAAAATAATTCTATGAGCAACTCACTTCTCGAAAGGTGTCAAAAAACCATGTCAAGGCCAAAGCAGACACCAAAAACTATTCCTTTGAGATCAAGTTGATGGGGCTGTATGAGAGTACGTCATCCCCTCACCATTCCCCATCATTAATCTCAACACAGACGTAAGGAGACCACTTGATCACCCCAGTTTTCATAGGAAGCCATTGAGGATAGGAATGTTCAATGTTTAGCTTCCATATGTAGACTGGATATGAGAGTTGGGATTGCCAGTATCTGCATTATCTCCATCAAGCATGTATTTTGAAACAATGGGGACGTTAACATTTCTGGGGTTGATGATCATGTACCTTTTATTGGCCGTCATATCTTATTGAACATCATTGACCAAAGGACTATACTAGAAGACATTTATGGCTAACAATTGCATCTGCTTGGGAATCCGTACTTAAAACATTTATGCTCTTTAATCGATATAATTGTCTTTGACCATTGTGAGAGCGAGTCATATACCCCTCCAGGTCAGAAATAAACAGTATTACAGCAATTAGTTCAATTTAGTAATGTTTTTCTTTGCGCTCCATTGACCAACAATTCTAATACTATGTTGTATAAAGCTCAGAAGGCTCTTTTTTTTTTCTCTATATAATAGATCTCTCACATTAAGGCATATACATTGACCACCATTGGTGATAATATGTTAAGGGTAGGTTAAATGGTTCTAGCTATCAATTTCAACATGTGTGATGCTCAATATACTCATAGAACTACGGTTATAGAATATGTTTACCAAGAATGCTATGCGCTCTAGTTTTTGTGCAAATCATATCTCACTATGCCATCAACATCATTCATATCTGATTAGAAAGAATATTCTGACTATGCAAGCTTCATTTCAAGCGAAACTCTTTTGAATGAAAATATTCTGATAAGAAAGCTATTGATGTGAATTGTCTGCAAGAAAATTTTAACTAAAAGAAAAGAATATTTGTACATATGTTTGCAAATAAATTGGTGATATCTTGTTGTTTATTAAATAAGTGAAACATGAAGCATATGAATTTCACCCTCACGATTCGTTAGTTTGAGAATATTAAGAAGACATAGATAAGGCCACTTCATGAAATTTGACATTTAAAACATTTATGCTCTTTAATCGATATCTTTATCATTTATCAATTTATGCTTGGGAATCCGTACTTAAAACATTCATGCTCTTTAATCGATATGTTTGTCTTTGAGCATTGTGAGAGCGAGCCATATATCCCTGCAGGTCAGAAATAAAAAGTATTACATTCAAGCTCCATTCAAGCTCTCCATATTGCACAATTGAGAGGCCTACGAGTCACATAGAAAATGAGCAAGAACAAAAGGACTCAAAGAAACAAAACATAAAAACAGAACAAAGAAGAAAACCACAAACATCCAGGTACACATTCTACATATATACATCCAACACACAAGAAGGCATGCTCTTACAAGGGTTTTCAAGGTTCAGAGCCAAATCACCTAGCAATAGGTGTTACTTGGTGAACTGTTGAGGTGCTTCTCTTCTTTTCAGAGTTCCATCATTTGGGAAGGTCTATACAAGATTTGGAACGAAAAAAGTACGGGAAATTTTGATGGAATCCCAATGGAATGGTTGATTAAGAAGTCACTTGACCTAATAGGCAAAAGAATATGTAATTGAAAAATCACCTCCCAAACCCCCCCCCCCCTGCCCTTTTCAGACACCAAAGGATCCTCTTGATGGAAAATAACAAGATCCAAAGCCAATGGGTTGCACATGAGGGCGACACAAAATTTTGGTGGCTCTCAATCCATCCTCTGTGTTGTGGGATATGGGGGATCTCATGGTCACTACTCCCCTTCATTGTACTAATGTGCTTTTTTAGCTAGGAAGATTAGGCTACTGCTGAGCTTCCATTTATGAAGAAAAGAGACCATGTATGAGCCTTAAAACTTATATAAATATGCCGTATCACAAATATATGGTCAAACGTAAAAGGTTTTCTTCTATATGTTTTGTTTTTTCTTCATCGCAGACAGAAAAGAGAAATGCATTAATGATTGGATATTATAATGAAACAAGATATTATAATGAACCCTGTGCCTATTCAGATGGTCCCCTAATTTTACTCCCGACAAATCGAAATCGCTTCGGTACCCCCTCTGGGTTGAGCTCCCTAACCTGCCATACTTCTTGTACAACTTCGTATGGGACATCGTTTCTCCTATCGGCAAGCCGTTGGCCTCACGCGAGGACATTGGTGGTCTCATTTATGAAGGCGCAAGACACTCGTTCAACGCCCGGTGGCACCCTCAAATCTGTGTGGAGGCTGACCTCAGTATGCCACTCCCATCGAAGATCAAACTGGACTTGGGCGAAGGGGATGTATGGGAGCAAGACATCAGCTACAAAAACCTTCCCAACGCGTGCTTTCGCTGTGGCCAACAAGGTCACAGGATCAAAGATTGCCCTTTGAGACGAAAAAGCAAGCGAAATCAAGAAGCCCCCAAAAATGCTCAAGACAGCAATGGAGCATTGAATCACTCGACGAAAGTTGAGGAATTCAAGGGTCCCCGTAATCCAGAAGCTGATGCAGACGGGTTCATCGAAGTCAGAAGAAGAAGGAAAAGAAGCCCTAGGGCAACCTCTGAGCGAAACAACAAGTCTGTCTCCCCCTCCAGCAACTTGTATTGCAATCTGGAAAAGGAAATCAATGAGTTTGACTACCCAGGTGGGAATCAACTTGAGGAGGACACCGATGTCAAAGGCCTGGAGATCCCTGATAGTAAAGAAACCTTGCAGGAGGGTTACACTACAAGCAAAGAAGACGGCTTTACTACCAGCAACGAAGATAACATGGATAGTGAAAGCTCCATCATCGGATCGAGTATTCCAGAAACGGAGCTGAAAACGGTGTCGAGTTCTTCCCAGCAAGAGGCATCCCGCAAAGGAAAACAACCTATGGAGTTACCGTGGAAAAGCCCCCACAAGAACCTATTGCTAACTCGGGATCCGACCCGAGCGAAAAAGAAAGATGAACCCAAGAAAAGAAAGGACAAAGCTCCCTCCCACAAAGAGGGATTACTACGACAATGATCATCATCTCGTTAAATGCTAGAGGGCTAACCGACCCCTCAAGAGCGACCATCATTGGTCAATGGCTTCGCGACATTAGCCTAAACCTAGATTTTATATGTATCCAAGAGATTAAAATTGACGAGTAAGACCTCCAAAAACGGCTTAGACATGTGTCCTCGACCCATGTCTGGATTTCAACGACGCATCAGCGGGGATCCGGCGGAACGGTAATTGGTATCAATCAACTCTGGTTCGAAAAGCTCGAGAACTCCTTTGAAGATGAATGCCATCGATGGATTGCTATTTCTTTCGGTGCTCCCTTTTGTTTTACTTTAGTTTCTTTGTATGCCCCCAATGGGGAGTTAGAGAGACTTAACACTTGGGCCTCCTTGGACTCGCTCCCCCACAACGTGCTTATCTGTGGTGACTTCAACATGGTTGAGGACCCTACGGACAGATGGATGGGCAATGGTAGGGTCATCGACAGTCGGGAGAAAGAAACGTGGGACAAAACTAAACTACACTTGGATCTGGTCGAATTCAAAGACTCGAAGTGCTTTTCTTGGTCAAATCTCCAAGCAGGCGAGGACCTGAGGAAAGCTAGACTTGATAGATGCTACATCTCCCAGAGTTTTACTCATCAGTGGGGCCACCCTTCCCTCTCGCAACGCACCGACCTCACCATCTCTGATCACTACCCGATCGTCATCACTTTTCAACCCCCCACCAAGATTCGTAAGGCTCCGTGGTTCCATGCGAGTGTGCCCTCCTTCTCTCTCCCCTCCGTCCATCAAGAAATTTCTGATGTGTGGAGGGAGGCATTTGCCTCTGGCTTGTCCCCAGCCAAGTGTTGGAGAAGTGCGGTCGATAAGTCACGATAGATCATGATTAGATCCACGAAGATGCTAGAGACTGTGCGGCGGGCTCGTAGAGAAGATCTATATCATAGACTCTGGCGGCTCGAGGAGGAAGTGAACAAAGGAAAATCTCAAGCCCAGAAAGGACTTCGAAAAATCAGAGCGCTGTTGAGATATGAGGAAGAGATACAAAGGAAATATTTGCAAATTTTCTTCAAGGAGTGGTGGGCTGGCAAAGCCGACAAACCCACCAAAGAGATGTGCCGTATCCTCAAAAGGAAACACAACAGAGAATCGATCCCCTTATTGCTAGACGCAAATGGCAATGTATGCAATACGGAAGAAGATAATTTTGGGATCATTGAAGGGCACTTCACGAGACTCCTGGGGACCTCAAACCCCCTCTCCCACCATAGAAGGGATTGTATGGCAGCCATATCTAGGGTTTCCCCCCACAGGATACCACCCAACCTTCACTCTCTGCTTCATGCCTCTATCTCTGAAGCCGAAATCATTGAGGTCATCGATGCCCTCCCCTCAAGTAAAAGCCCGGGCCCCGACGGGCTCACTAATGAGTTCTTTAAATCCTTCAAGTTGGTGGTTGCCACCCCTCTCCGTTTGGTTTGGCAAGAGGCACTCAAGTTTGGCGCGCTTCCTTCTTGCCTCAACAATGGCATTATCAAGCTAGTACACAAAAAAGGGGAAAAGAACAGAATAGAGAATTGGCGTCCCATTACAATGCTCCAAACAGGATACAAGATCATCGCCAAAGTCATTGCCAACAGAATCTTTTGCCACTTGAGAGCGTGGTTAAGCGAGGACCAAAAAGGTTTCATCAAAGGCAGGTCAATTTTGGAAACCATAATAGATATCTGGGAAGGTCTTGAATTTGCAAATGAGTCTAAACAAGAAGTGGTTTTCCTCAAGATCGACTTTGATAAAGCCTACGACAGGCTAGAATGGGACTATATTCTTCAGTCGCTACAGGATCTTGGATGTAGTCAGAAATTCACCAAGATGATCGCGACCCTTCTCGGAAACGCATCGACCCAAATTAACATTAATGGAAATCTTTCAAAGGTGATCAAACTTAGAAGATCTATCAGACAAGGGTGCCCATTGGCTCCCCTTCTCTTTGCCATTGCCACGGAAGGTCTTAGCAGGCTGGTGGAGCATCAGGTGGAAGCTGGTAACATTAAAGGCCTTCGTTTGCCGCATGACCACAGTCAGATCACCATGAGACTTTTCGCCGATGATATGAACGCTTTTGTGCACAATGATAGTACCAGCCTTGAGACGTTCTGGAAGTGTCTTGCTACTTTTTGTGAAGCCTCTGGATCCATAATCAACCACTCTAAGACCGCCTTTAGAGCTATTGGTGGGTCACAGCCCGACCTTCTCATTGATCATGGCTGTAAAATCATCCCGCAGGGCCAAATTTTTCGGCTTCTGGGGATTCCCTTGGGGTTTGGCGTCTCTATGGAACAACGGTGGAACTGGGTGCTTGCCAAACTCGAAAACAAGCTTAACTATTGGAGAGGTATGCAAATCAATCTTGCTGGTCGTGCTATGGTCATCAACACGTTCCTCCTATCATCTACCATTTATTTCCTTTCTTGTTGGAGACCGAAGGAGCAAGATCTCTCCAAACTGGATAGTATTTGTAGAAACTTCCTTTGGACGGGCGACCACAATAGGAGGGGGGTTCCTAAAATCAAATGGTCCATCTGCACCAGCCATAGAGATAGTGGGGGACTTGGTATCTTGGACATTGGGTGCATGGCTAACAAACTCTCAGCCAAATGGATGACTAAGGCTTGGTGCAACGGGGAGGCCTCGTGGGCCAAGCTGATCTTCAGAAACAAGAATGAGTTGGCGCTCATGGGTTTCCCAAATTGGAGGAATCTTGACATCTTGACCTTGCTGTTTTCCCCGATCCCCGTCCTCCCGAAAGGCTCTAATCTGGTATGCTCCCTTTGGAAGAGTTGGAATAAAGTCAAAAGCTTCACAAGAATAAGTGAAGACTGGAAGTGGGCTGCCGGTATCAGACAAAACGACTCTATCTGGTTTCCGATCCATGGCATCCGGAGTGTGGAATCTTGGAACATTCAAAACGCCAAGAAGCTATGGAACAAAGGCTTCAAAAAATGGAAACATCTCTGGAAACAAGACACCAACCGCTGGATCAACCTTGAGGATATTGACCCTAGCATCAACATTTCGCATGAAGAATGGAACACTTTGCAAAGCAGATTTCTCGCCTGGGACCGACACAAAGTTCGCCTTCTCATGGGACACGACATGCCGAGCTCGCTTGGTCTCAAATGGCACAATGGGAATAGTCTATCAAAAATCCCGAACATCAAAGAAACGATCGACTATCAGGTTAACCTCAACAAAAAGTGGTGCCTGTCATGGACGCGGCTTCGGTGGGACATGAAGTTCATGGCTATCTGGCACCCCCTCATAGAAATCAAAAAGTCTGTCCTCTTATGGCAAATTCTTCATCACGGAATCTCGACCAACCTTAAGGCTAGCAAAATTTGTGGGATCCCTCCCTGGTGCAAACGCTGCCACCAGTCTATCGAAGATGTTTCACACATCTTCTTTACCTGCCCCAACTCCAACAGACTCTGGCAGGTGGTTGGAAAGAGAATTAGACTTCAAAAACGTCTGAGTTGGCAGCAAGCCCTGCTGGGAGAAGCGATCGGCTGCTCCGCGACTCTCTGGAACGCCGTCAGAGGGGAGGGAGTGGTCAATTGAGAAATCGTTGTTCCTCCTTGGCAAAAGGATTGTCAATTGTAAAAAATCCCCCCCCTTTAGGCATCATCAAGTACTCCTTTTGATCGATAACAAGCTTAAACCCAAGTGGGCCCCACATGAGGGTGATGAGAGGGTAATTAACCTTCTTTGTAATGTCATCTAAGCTCTGTAAAAGCTTCCCCTGCTTTGTGGGATTTGGGGGGTCCCGTGGGCACTAGTCCCCTTCTCTTGTACTTTTCTTTATTTAATTCAAGTCCGGGAAAGTAGGCTATTGCCGAACTTCCTTTACATTAAAAAAAAAAGATGATAAGAACATGAATGTATCTTTTTGCACCACATATTTTCATGTTCTAGCTGAGTGGAAGATGAAGCTTGACTTAAAAGTAGAACCAAGTCAAAGCCGAAGCAAACACCAAATACTATTCCTTTGAGATCAAGTCGATGAGGCTGTATGATAGTACGGCATCCCCTCACTATTCCCCATCATCAATCTCAACACAGACATAAGGAGACGACTGGATCACCCCAGTTTTCATAGGTTCAGATCCACTCTCCAGAGTAAGCCATTGAGGATAGGAATGTTTAATGTTTAGCTTCCATATGTAGACTGGAAATGAGAGTTGAGATTGTCACGATCTGCATTATCTCCATCAAGCATGTATTTAGAAACAATGGGGACGTTGCCATCTCTGTGGTTGATGATCATGTACCTTTTATTAGCCGTCATATCTTATTGAGCATCATTGACGAAAGGACTATGCTAGAAGATATTTATGGCTAAGAATTGCATCTGCTTGGGCATCCGTACTTAAAACATTTATGCTCTTTTATGGAGATGTTTGTCTTTGAGCATTGTGAGAGCGAGCCAAATACCCCTGTAGGTCAGAAATGAACGGTATTACAGCAATTAATACAATTTAGTAATTTTTTTGTTTGCGCTCCATTCAAGCTCTCCATATTCCAGAAGTGAGAGGTCTAGGAGTCACATAGAAAATGAGCGAGAACAAAAGGAGTCAAAGAAACAAAACATAAAGGCAGAAAAAAGAAGAAAACCACAAACATTCAAGTACACATTCTACATATATACATCCAACAAACAAGAAGGCATGCTCTTACGAGGGTTTTCAAGCTTCAGAGCCAAATCACCTGGCGATTGGTGTTACCTGTTGAAGTGTTGAGGTGCTTCTCTTCTTTTTGGAGTTCCATCGAAGGGGAAGTTGTATAGAAGATTCGCTTAATATTGAGTTTTGTTACCTATCTCATTAATATGCTCAATCTTGAGGCATCATGATATTTTCTTTCCTAACATATGGCACTTCAATTTTATTGTAAATATTATTTTTAGTAATGATTATTAGTCTCATGATAGTCAAAAATTGAAATGGAAATCCCAAAGTTTAAATGGTTTGTAATTAATTTTAGAGTTGAAAGAGGACCTTACATGAATTAAACCTTTATTTTATTAATATTAAGAAGTCGAACGATAAGATAACATGAGGTTCGAATCCTCTCTGGTAATTGCGGAGCATTTTCCTTCTCTCCTTCGATGTTTTCTAGTAGCCTTTTCCCATCACGAAATTCTTCATTATGAATCTCCAAGCATGAAAGTTATTCTTGTCCGACTTATCACTCCCAAGTTGACTCATTTCATCTGCGTTTGCCACTTTTATAGCAATTCACAACACTGCAAAACACTACAAGCAACACTTCTGCTTGAACACTTGCACTATGACATGATAATTCGATCTTAGAAAAACATAGTTTTCATGTATCAACAGTACACGGAATGGCTCAAATTTTAGATGTAGAATATATGAGTGTTGGAGAACACAAGGCAACTTACCGTTTCTGAAAATTGACCTGGTTTTTCTATCGGCTCCACCTTATAGGCTCGAAATAGAGGTGGAGATGGCTTTGAAACTTCAATTCCACAAAAACGAGTGACCCTAAAGGGATAACTCACGAAAATATGTTGAGGTCTTCTACCTTCAAGTCCATTTTCGTAGCCAATGGAGGTCAATTGTGAATCGCATTTTCTCCACGCCAAGCTGCATACTCTTCACGGTTGCCTTCTCCACGAGCTCTCTACAGCCACACTGGCTCTGATACCATGTCATGAGGAAGGAGATAAAGAAGAGAGCTCACACACACACACTCACAATCAAAGAGAAGCACACACTCAGATTGAGGCAACAAAGGGAATGAACTTCTTCTTCTTCTATTACATAAAAAAGGAATGTACAAGAATGACCTAAAACAAGAATATAACATGTGCAATATATAAAGAACAGTACATAAGGAAAAACCTCATGTCCAAAAATGAGTGACCTAGCAAGAAACAAATGTGCCATCACTCTTCGTAGATTAATCAAATAAAGCTCAATGAAGTATCGCTGACATATATTGGTGTGACCACTAAACATGTCATAGAAACGAAAAACTGATACGTGTCATCCTGGATCATCACATGTTGATCTTGATATCGCAACAGGGTCTACCTAGGATACGAGGATAGAAAAATGCTATTCTAGTAGTGGTTGATCGTTTGAGCAAAATGCACACTTTATTCCTACAAAGGAATCAGTGGAGGATCCACAAGCTACAAGAATATTTATTCAAAATATTTCTAGACTACATGGTCTACCGAAATCAATAGTTTAAGATAGGGATCCCAAATTTACATGAAATTTTTGGAAACACATGTTCAATAAGGTTGAAGTTCAAGTCAAGATGAGTAGTGGAGAGCCTCTGGAGGATATAATATGGATGTATGTTTCAAAAAAGCAAAAAGATTGGGGTAATTTCCTCCAATTAATTGAATTTGCTTATAATAGTTGGAAGCACAAAACTACTAGGCTCGCACCTTTTGAGGTGATCTATGGATTTATTCCACATCATCTAGCTGCCATTGAGTTACCCAGGAATTCTTTTAGTGCTTCACAGTTTTTAATGGATATGCAAGCTAACTTGAAAATAGCTAAGTTCAATCCATAGGAAGTGCACATTTGAAAAAGGTGATCGTGTGTTTTTATAGGTTCCGCTTGGCTCGTCCTTGACAATGGGTCTGAAACTCAAGTTATCCCCTAGATTTTTTGGACCTTGGAGAGTAACCAAGAAGAGTAATAATGTCGTATCTAAATTGCAATTGCGAGATGATTGGGAAGTTCACCCAATTTTCCACATTAGCAAGTTGAGACCATACATTTCTCGAGATGAATATTGTGTAGATGTTTTGGTTGCTTTGGAAAATAGAGCATCTCCTCGAGATGTTCCATTTCAGGTACTTCATGAGAGTGAGCAAAAGTTATCAAATTGCTCCATACTATAGTATTTCGTAGCATGGACTAGTCGTCCACTCACAAATGCTACATGGGAATCAGATGCTCTGATTTGCAAACACTTTCCTTCCTTGATCATTGAGGACACTGATGTCTAGAAAGGGGAGAGAATATTAGATTTATTTAGAGCTCAATGGTCTACCATTGTTCCACGTGAATTTGGTCAAGGACCCTACCTGAGTCAAGGACTTGAGCTCAGGGAAGCCAAGGCTATAGCACGAAACTTCGAGGTTTTTCAATCTCCTCTGAGTGGCCATATGAGGAGTTTCTAAACCATAGAGATAATTTTATATGTTCCAAGGGCAAGGGCTATTTAAGGTTGGGAGCAGAGTGGAAGGTAGTTAATTGGGATCTTTCATTTGGTATCACTACCATTGGTCTACTTGCATTTGGTCGAGGATCCTAGCCAGGTCAAGGACTTGAGCTCCGGGCCACCAAGGCTCTAGCATCAATCTTCAAGGTTATTCCATGTCCTTAGAGTGGCCATATGAGGAGTGTCTGGACCTTATAGAAGATTCTAGATATGCCAAGGGCATGGGCTATTTAAGATTGGGAGGAGAGTGGCAGGTAGTTAATTAGGATCTTTCAATAATATCACAAATAAAAATAGATATTGTATTCCTAGGATAGATGATTTGCTCGATAAACTTTGTGGAGCACCTGTTTTTAGCAAAATTGATCTTAAATCTAGGTATCATCAGATATTTATAAGACTAACTTTAGAACTCAAACTGGTCACTTTGAATACATGCTAATGCTTATTGGACTCACCAATGCACCTCTTACATTTGCATGTACCATGAATAACATTTTTTACATTACCAAGCTTTTTTTCTTGTTTTGTTTGATAAGATACTTGTCTAAAGTAAGAATAACAATAACCACAGAAATCATTTAGCAATTGTCTTTAATTTGTTATGCAAAGACAAACTTTATGCCAATCCTATAGAGCGTTATTTCTTTCAAAAAGAATTAGAGTATTTGGTCAATATTTTTTATAGTCAATGCATTCATGTAGATCCAAAGAAAATTAAAGTAATTGAAGAATGGCTTGTACCTCAATCTATGAATTATGTACATTCTTTTCTAGGATAGCTAGTTTTTGTAGAAAGTTTGGAAAAGTGTTTTCTTATTTAGCACTTCCACTTACATTATTATTGAAGAAAAAGTTAAATTTTGCATGGGGATTAGCACAACAACAATCTTTTGAAAAACTAAAACATGCACTTTCTCATGCACCTAATTTGCAATTACCAATTTTTGTGCAACCTTTCCATGTAGTTATAGATGCTACTGGTTTAGGTATAGGTGTTGTATTAATGCTAAATGATCATCCCATTGCATTTTAAAGTAGGAAATTTAAAGCTCATGAAAAGAACTATAGTACATATGATAAGGAACTTTTAGCTATTGTGGATGCTTTCAAAAATTGGAAATATCACCTTATGCATTCTGAAGTTCCAATCAAAATAGACCCATAGGCTATTAAACATTTATTAAATCAACCATTTATTTCATATAGACACATTAAATGGGCTTCATTCATACAAAATTTTCAGCCTATGATTCAATATCAACCTCACAAAGCTAATGTTGTAGCTCATGCCCCTAGTGGCTTCCCATCCCCACAAAAAAGTATTGTTTCAATCAAAATTATATTTATTCTATTCATATTCATTCATTTCATGATATGATTCCTACTTATTCATCTCATTTGTATTTCCCACAAACATGGAATGCTTTCAATAGTTTCTCAACATTTAGTGAGGATCATTACACTTTTCATAATGGATTCTTGTATCAAACACAAATCATGCACCACACAAGGTGTTAAAGACTTTGTTATGATAGAGATGCATGAACCACTCTATATGGGTCATAGGGGCATGCAAGGTACTATTTGTAAATGTAAAGATTTTTTCGTTGGGTTAAATATGGAAAAGGATATTGCACAATATGCTTCCCATTGCATTGTGTGTCAATGTGCAAAACGACATCATGGTAAAGCATTTGGATAATTAATGCCACCTTCCATGCCTAATGGACCATGTGAACAAATTTCTTTGGCTTTTATCACTAATCTTCTTACAACTTCATCTCATAAAGATATGATTGGGACAATTGTTGATAGGTTTAGGAAACGAGCATATTTCATTCCTTGTAAAAAGACTCTTTCTGCACCTCAAGCTCCTAAGCTATTTATTCAATGTATTTTTTCGCATCATGGGTTTCCAAAAGTTATTTTATCAAATCAAGATGTTCGTTTTTGTACTCACTGTTGGGTTATATTATTTAAAAATTTAGGTTCCAAAATAGACTTTACCTTTACATTTTATCTTGAAAGTAATGGGAAAGTGAAGCTACAAATAGTACTATTTTAGATTTATTATATTTTTATTCTTTAGATAATCCAAGTAATTGGGATGAGAAAATTCCTGTACTACAATTTGCATATAATAACACAACACATACCACTACTGCATGTGCACCGTATGAAATTGTGTATGGTAAAAAGCTTCTCACTCTCATGTCTATCAGTGAAACTAATATTCCTATGGCTGATTCTTTTGCAGAAGATCATGTTTCTACACTTCATGAGGTTCATGAGCACACTAAAAAGAGTCATGAATGTTACATGTGTAATGTTAATAAGAAACAAGTAGCTAAACAATTTAATGAAAATGACTTAGCATGGTTATGAATATTGAAATAATATCTGAAAAATATTTCATAGCATCCTAAGGTTAAACTTGCACCACATTATTATGGACCTTTTCGTATTATTCACAAAATAAATGAGAAGGCCTTTAGATTAGATAGACCTTCTTAGTAGAATATACATGAATGTTTCCATATTAGTTTATTGAAACCTTTTAAAGGTTCACCACTCACTCCTATTTTGGATGATCCTCCTTTACTTGAAGAGGATGCTGAAAATCTGCTTCCAAAGAAAAACTTGATTACGATGTTACTACTACAATCACTAGTAAGTAATATCATAGATATTTAGTTAAATATAAAAGTTACTCACTCATAGAATCTCAATGGATTCATAAGACATCATTAAATCCACATTATGACCACTTGATTTTTGCTTATCATTCACAATCACATTAATTTGATTTTTCTAGTTCCATGCATGTGTTTTTACATTGAACATGCTTATGATTTTTCAGTGATGGGATATATGACTGGCCATCCATGTCTACTTCATTCTTATCAACTGAGGTTAAGTGCTCGTCAACTAGGAGGCATGTTATACTTTATCGAATAATGGAATGTTATATGGATTTTAATGCCTTGATGTTTTTAATGTGATTTGTGTTCTGATTTAGTAGGTGAAGACACCCATGAGGGTGTCAACACGCATGGATTTATTCAAGTATTTTTGGAGATTTTTAGAAGATATTATTTTAGTTATTTTTTGTAAAAATAATAGATCACTTTCCAAAGCTACATGTTTTGTGCAGAAATAGTAGATCATGATTTTCTAAATAAAGCAGATTTTCATAAAAGTATGCTTTTCAAAGCATTGCTCTCATGTATCTTCTATCAAGATGTAATGAGAAATACATACAGATACACATGCTCTATTAGACTCGTCCATCAGAGTATGTGTCTAACCTCTTATCTCTATGTATTCTATGAGCACTTTTGTGAAGTTTTACTTTTGTACTATCTCTCCATCCATGTGTCAATGACATCCAGTCAACATGCTCAAACATAAGTTTTATCCTCTATTCAACTTTGAGTCAAAAAATCTGGATTTGAAGTTTCTCAAACTTTAGTTTGAGCCTCTATTTAGCTTGCAGTTAAGATGCTCATCCCCTATGTTGTGGGGTATGGGGGATCGCATGGCCACTACTCCATTTCACTGTACTAATGTGCCTTTTTATTATTATTTAGAGCCAAGGAGATTAGGCTAGTGATGAGCTTCCTTTTATGAAGAAAAAGAGCATGCATGAGCCTTAAAACAAATATAAATATGGCATATCACAAACATATGTTCAAACGTAAAAATATTTTCTTCTATATGTTTTTTTTCTTTAGCAAAAACAGAAAAGAGAAGTAGATTAATGATTGGATATTATAATGAAACAAGACAATAAGGACATGAATGTATTTTGTTGCATCACATATTTTCATGTTCTAGTTGAGCTGAAGATGAAGCTTGACCCAAAAGTAGAACAATGTAACTTCATTGAATACTCCTTTGAGAGAAAAAGATGTAAACGCTACAATCCAATCACACACTAAGTGAATGTAAATACAAATTTAGTGTTTGATGAAACGAAAGGCTTATGTGCTAATGCAAAAGGACTTAATGTTGAATCAAATGAGAAAAGAAATTCTCAAAATGCAAGTGTAGAATCTCAAGTTCTGAGTGGACTAAATGTGTCACCCATGAATTGTTCCAACTTAAACCCTTGGAGTAGAAGATTGCACAGAAATTGTAGTACCAAAACATCATCAACTACACCTAAGAAAGGTAATGAAAATATCTTTTTTCTTAATAAGGATCATGAAATGTTTTGAATATATTGATGGAGAATCAAGTGGTTAAGAAAAGATTCTTGATGATGATGGTTTTCCCTCTACAAGGACTCTAGAAGTAGTAAAAAAGGGCACATGAAAATGACACAGATATGAGGATTCAATGCATCTTGAAGATCTTTGGAGGCCTAAAAAAAAGAGCTTTTTGGGGCTCACACAAGCCCCTTATATTTTATCCATGGATTATTGACTATTTGACTTTGATTGTTTTCTTTATGTATCATGCAAGTCACACATATGCAAAGAAGGTTGATGATGACATCATAGTTGTGGTTATTCAGGTTCATGACTTTCTTTTCGGTGGTAATCATGAACAAAGCATTAAAGAAGTAAATCAACGCGAGATGCATGAATTTATCATGAAAGATCTTGGTGTTTTGCATTACTTTTTTGCCATTCAGTTCATACATATGGAGTCATGTATATGGCTATCTTAAATGCTATATGCCTTGATGCTACTCCAAAAAGTATGGTATGGTTTATTCCTAGCCAATTTCTATGAAGTTCTATCAGAATTTGAAGTTGGATGCTTCCTCTTGAAGGATTGTAAAATGCTACTATGTACGGGAGAGTTGTGGGAATATTAATCAATCTCATGATTAGAAAGCATGAATTAGTCTACACTTCTAAACTTTAGAATCACTTTATGTAGGTCCCCTAGAAGCCACATTTGGATGCTTTGAAATGAAGTCTTAGTTATGTGAATGCCACTTTGTATTATTCATTGTTTTATGAATCTCACGTAGAAGTGCAGGCTCAAAGGTACATCAATGTACATTGGGTTGGGAATGTTCCAAATAGAATATCTATTAGTGTTTTCTATTTTCACTTGGGAGTGTTGCAAATACATGGAACAATAGGAAGAAAATCATTCTTGCTTTGTCCAGTATAGAGGATGAGAATAGAGGTGCCACAATGCCAGCATGTGATGATGATAGATATACTCAATACTCGTACGCAATCTCAAGTGATCATAGAAAATCCATGGTGCTCTAAGTTGCAAGACCCCCATTATGACGAGAAGCCATTGTCAATGCTTGGACATTTGCGAAACCCTAATGTCCCAGTTGGATGAGATATATGTGTGAACATTCATGGTAATTGATGATCTTTGTGAGCCTCGCCATGACGTAGTTAGGGCCTCTCAATTTCCATTCAAATTAAATTCAAGAGGCTCAAATTTAAGATTGAGCCTTTATTCAACTTTGGAGTAAGACATGCTTGATGTGAGTTTGAGTTTCTATTGAACTTTAGGCAAGACAAGCTCGAACATAAAGTAGAACCTCTATAAAACGTATAGTTAAAGAGGCTCAATTTTAGGTTTGATCCTTTATTCAAATTCAATTCAAATAAGAGAGGCTTGAACTTAATTTGGAGTCTCTATTCAACTTTTAGTGAGACTAAGAGAGGCTCTATTATACTTTATGGAATAATGGAACGTTATATGGATTTTAATGCCTTGATGTTTTCAATGTGATTTGTATTTTGATTTAGCAGATGAAGACTCATGAGGGTTTGAATGCGCTTGGAATTATTCAAATATTTTTTAAGATATTTAGAAGAAGATTTAGAAGATAGTATTTAGTTATCTTTTGTAAAATTGATAGACCACTTTAGAAAGCAATGCGTTTTTGTAAAAATAGTAGATCATGATTCTGTAAATAGATCACATTTTTGTAAAAGAATGCTTTTCCAAGCTCCACCCTCGTGTATTTTCTATTGTGGATGTATTCTCTATCACCGCTCAAGAACAAGGCACATAGTCCAAGATTGGTGCTAAAAATTTCCATTTTTCAGGATCGGATGGGCAAAAGGATGACCAATTTGTTCTTCCATGGCTATCCCAATTGGAAGATTTTTATTCTAAGGAATCATATTGTGAAAGTGCAAAAGTGAATTTTTTTTACTAATCAATTGGTTGGTAAGGATCAGTTATGGCAGAATGTTCTACACCATAGCACGTTTCACCCCGCCACATGGGATGCATTCCAAAGGAAGATCAAGGAGCCCTTCCTTCCTCCCGAGGTCCACTGTCATGCTTGTTGAGCATGGACAACATTTGAATGTAAAGATAGAGATACTATGTCCACCTACACTAAACAATTTTGAAACCGAATACTACTTATTTGTTCGCTTGAAACAATTCCAGAAGATATGTTGCAATAGAAGTATGAAGATGGTTTAGAGATGTGAATCCAAGCCAATCTCAACACTTTATGTCGCACTACCCTCTATGATTAATCTATTTCTTTTGAACATGGTGCTCAGAAGGAGTTTCAATTCATTACCAAGTCCATTCACTTACAACAAATGTGTTGATGACAACAACCAATTAGACATACATTTCCTTTCAAGCATCCTTTCAGTAC
Source organism: Ceratopteris richardii (assembly GCA_020310875.1). Classification (NCBI taxonomy): domain Eukaryota; kingdom Viridiplantae; phylum Streptophyta; class Polypodiopsida; order Polypodiales; family Pteridaceae; genus Ceratopteris; species Ceratopteris richardii. The sequence goes on from CM035409.1 coordinate 2,467,732, forward strand.
TTTTCCTTATCCTAATTTTCAACACCCTCCTACTTTCTAATTGTGCCCTCCTCAATCCTACTTCTCCAACTTCTCACGTTTCCAGAAGACAACCCCCTTACACCCTACAAAACATCCAATCCTTCAAACTATGATGATGGATACTCCTAAAAATTGCCATGTATTATTTGTTGGCATCATGGTAAGTTTGGTCATACTAAAGCTATATGTAGGTTGTGAACTAATCAAGTGAAACTTGTTGGCATTCAAGTACACAACATGGAGGTGGTCCATGAAGACACACAACATGATTAGACCAAAGAATCATTTGGAAAAGGATCCAAGGACCTTGGGTAGCACAATTTCTATTCATTCTTTACTTTGCATGGAAGGTGCTATTAATGGTAAAGTTTCTAGTATTTCACATGATGATGCTAGTGTGCATGATTTTATTTTTTATACACTAGTGCAAGATCTTCACTTCCATCCACTTCTTTCTATGTTAGCACCTTCTAAGTGATCTCTTGACCACAATATAGAATTCATTCTTGGAATGTCTTCTCCACATAAAGTATCATATAGGTATGGACCTTCACATCAATAAGAAATAACTAATCAAGTTAAGGATCTACTCCACAAAGGCCTTATAAGACCTAGTTCTTCTCCCTTCGGAGCATGTGTTCTATTAGTAGAGAAGAAGAATAAGAATTATAGGATGTGCCTTGCCTATAGATCACTCAATAAGATCACAGTTAAAAATAGATATCCTATTCCTATGATAGATGAATTTGCTAGATAAATTTCATGGAGCACGTGTTTTTAGGAAAATTGATATAAAATATGGGTATCATTAGATAAGAATGACATAAAATGACAATTATAAGATTGCCTTTGGAACGATCACTTTATAATCATGACAATGCTTTTTGGAATCACCAATGCACCTGTTAAATTTGCATGTATGATAAATAAAAATTTTCTAAATTCCCAAGCATTTTTTCTTGTTTTCTTTGATGACATATTTGTCTATAGTAAAAATGACAATGACCATGAAAATCATTCAGCAACTCTCTTAATTTTTTACAAAAAAAAACTTCATTCTTATCTTGCAAGTAGTTATTTCTTTCAAACATAATGAGAGTATTTGGGGCATATTGTTTTTAGTCAAGCACTCATGTGGATCCAAAGAAAATTTTATTAATTGAAGAATGGCTTGTACATCAATCTGTGAATGATGTATGCTCTTTTCTAGAATTAGCTAGTTTTTATAGAAACTTTGTGAAATGGCTTTCTTATTTAACACTTCCACTCACATTATTATTGAAGAAAAAGTTAAAATTTGCATGGGAATGAGCACAACAACAATCTTTTGAAAAACTCAAACACTTTTTTAAATCACTTTTGGGTTGCATTATCTCAAAATTTAGGTTCCGAAATAGACTCTAGCTCTGTATTTCATCTTGAAAGTAATGGGAAGAGTGAACCTACGAAATGTACTACTTTAGATCTATTACATTGTTATTCTTTACATAATCCAAGTAATTGGAATGAGAAAGTTCCTTTACTACAATTTTCATATAATAACACAACACATACTACTATTGTACATGCACCCTATGAAATTATGTATGGTAAAAAGCTTCCCGCTCCCATGTCTATCACTCAAACTAATATTCCTATGGCTGACTCATTTGCACAAGATCATGTTTCTACACTTCATGAGGTTCATGAGCACATTAAAAAGAGTGAAGAAGTTACATGCATAATGTTAATAGGAAATAGGTAGCTACGCAGTTTAATGAAAATGACTTGGTATGATTACGAATGATTAAAGGACTTTCAAAAATATTTCAAAGCATTCTAAGGGTAAACTTGCACCATGTTACCATGGACCTTTTCGTACTATTCACAAAATAAATGAGAGTGCCTTTAGATTAGACATACCTTCTCATTGGAATATACATAATTCTTTCCATTTAGTTTATTGAAACCTTTTAATGGAACTTTAACAGTTACTGCTATTTTGGATGATCCTCCTTTACTTGAAGAGGATGCTGAAATTTTGCTTCTAGTGAAAATACTTGATTATGATGTTATTCCTACATGCACTGATAAGCAATATCATTGATATCTAGGTAAATATAAAAATCACTCACTTGAAGAATCTCAATGGATTCATAAGACATCATTAACTCCACATTATGACCCTTGATTTCTGCTTATTATTCACGATCACATTAATTTCCAGCTTTCCAGCTCCATGCATGCATTTTTACATGGAGCATGCATATGATGGGATATGTGACTAGCCATCCATGTCTATTTTACTCTTATCAATTGATGTTAGTTGCTCATCAACTAGGAGGCTTGTTATACTTTATGGAATAATGGAATGGTATATGGATTTTAACACCTTCACGTTTTTTATGTGATTTGTGTTTGGATTTAGTGGGTGAAAACTCATGAGGGTGTGAACACATGTGGAATTATTCAAATATTTTCTAGAGATATTAAGAATAATAGCTAGAAGATAGTATTTTAGCTATTAAAAAAACATAATAGATTGCTCTAGAAAGTGACATTTTTTGTAAAAATAGTAGATCATGATTTTGTAAATAAAATAGATTTTCATAAAAGCATACTTTTTTTAAGTGTGGGCCTCATGTTTCTTCTATCAAGAAGTAATGAGAAATACCTATAATTATGTGAAGAGATGGATAAGTATGTGTTTGAAGATGAAGAGGTGTTGCAAAATCCTTGATCTACACCAGCCAAATGAACTCCAGGATTAGATGGTGGGCCCTTTTAGCTTGCCAATGGATGTATTAGACACCCTATGTACCTTGGAAGATCACTCTCAAAAAGATAGATCAAAACAGATAAGTTGGAGTTAGCTCAGAGGTGAAAACTTGCTATTCTTGGTTCATACACCTGCCCAGTGTTTTACATAATTCTCTAAGCACAGTAGCAAATAGCTCAATTCCTCTTGGGGAAGTCTAGGCAACTTAAAGAGCTAACTTTCAAGAGTAATCTCATCAAAAATAATGAACCACACACTGAGAATGAGTTTTAACAAGTGATGACATCATCCCGATTTTCACGGGCTGCTACAGAAATAGACCAGTGAGCAGAAAAATCACCATAACTCCAAATGTAGAATTCCAATGATTATGAAAATATGTATGGTTATACTAGACAGTAAGCTGAGTCCAACAAGATTTAAATCACGGAATTTGGATAAGTAACCACTGAGAAACACCTCTGACAAGATGAGTGAAAAAGTCGGGTACTTGACAGAGAAGTGAAGATGAACAAACCCTATTGACTTCAAATGAACATAACTGAAGATTGAAACATCCAAATGACATGAAAATTTTTGAGCATATAGTAGACTTATAGAGCTAACTTTATCAAGTTAAATCACTGAAAATGATGCACCAAGCTCAGATAAAACATCTCTGCAAGTTGACTGAGAAAACTGAGAGTAATGGCAGTGAGTAGTACACTTCACAAGAACATGGAAAGATGAAACCAAATAATCATGAAAATGAAAGTATATTTCTTGTACAATACAATGACTTACTGATACATATGTGTGCCTTGTAATCACACCTTGATATGGCATAAAGCTCAGCTCTTGGAGGTCTTCACATAGGTCTCTCTAACCACGACTAAAACTGCCATCTATTTATAGTTGAGTTTGGGAGGCTAACTTCCCTCAATCACTCTCCAATCAATCAATGATTGATTTGATTCTCTACCTACCACAAATCACGAATTCGTGGCTCCTCTTTCCATTCTTGATCAAGTGGACTCAACCACTTAAGATTCTCTTACTTTTACATTAAGTAAACTCTTCAAAAGTTAGAAGAGGTAGTTCACAAGTGAACTTTACATAGTCTTCTTTTTAAAGCTTCTTCTAAGACTTTGTGAGACTCAAGCCAATACTTAAGCTTGTCATAGACTTGCTCCAACAGCTCCCCCTCAAGCCAAGTATGCTTGAGGTCTTCAATCTTCCAAGATTACCTGCAAACCAATCATAGCCTTGAATTTGCAAAGCTTTGTACCATCCAATGCTTTGGTTAGAATATCTGCACATTGTTGATGAGTGGACACATACGATATTTGAATCTCTTTGCTTAGAACCTTCTCTCGTACATAGTGATAATGAACTTCAATATGTTTAGTCCTTGCATGAAAAATAGGATTAGCAGCCAAATGAATAGAACTCATATTGTCACCAAAAATAGTTGGAGTTCCAAACTCCAATCCAAGATCTTTGAATAATGTCTTCATCCACATAGCTTCTTGTGTAGCTATGGCAAGACCTCTATATTCAGCTTCAGTAGAAGAGAGAGCAACTGTGGGTTGCTTCTTGGATGACCATGAAATAAGCTTTGAACCTGCAAAGGTAAGATAACCTGAAGTGCTCCTTCTATCTTCCTTGGAGCCAGCCCAGTCTGCATCAGAAAATAGCTTCAAACCTAAATCAGATACATAAGGATAATAAAGTCCTTCATTTATGGTTCCTTTGAGATACTTGAGAATCCTTTTGGCAGCATCCATATGTGGTTTCCTTGGTGTGTGCATAAATTGGCTTAGCACACTCACACTGTAACATATATCTACTCTTGTCAATGTGGCATAGTTGAGACTACCCACTAGACTTTGATATGATGTGATGTCCTCTATGAGTTCACCTTCATGTGAGCTCAATTTGTGATTGACCTCCATTGGAGTACCTGCAATCTTACAATCTTGCATCTTGAATTTTGCCAACATGTCCTTAATGTACTTCCTTTGAGTGAGAAACAAACCATGATCTTTGTAGAAAACTTCCAAACCTAGGAAGTAGGTAAGTGAACCCAAATCACTTATCTTGAACTCTTCTCTCATCTGATCTTTGATCTTCTTCATACCATCTACATCATTTCCTGTCAATATAATATCATCTACATATACACATAGATAGATGACCTCGGAATTACTCTTTTTAATAAAGAGTGAAGGATCTGCCTTGCTTGGTTGAAAGCCTTTGTCCTGCAAGAATGAAACAAGCCTGAAATTCCAAGCTCTTGGAGCTTGCTTGAGACCATACAATGCTTTGTTAAGTTTACACACATAATCAGGATAAACTTGATTCTCAAAACCAGGTGGTTGTGCCATATATACCTCTTCTGTTATCCAACCATTCAAGAATGCATTCTTTACATCTAGTTGAAGTATCTTCCAATTCTTGGAAGAGGCAATACTAAGCAAAACCCTAATAGTAGGCATCTTTGCCACAGGAGAGAAAGTCTCCTCATAATCAATTCCCTGAGTTTGTGCAAAGCCTTTTGCTACAAGCCTTGCCTTATACCTGTTAATTGAACCATCAGAATTCTTCTTGAGTTTATAGACCCATCTTGAGCCTATTACCTTCATGGATGAAGTCTTGGGCACCAAATCCCAAGTGTTGTTTTCCTCAAGTGCTTCGATCTCTTCCTTCATTGCATGCTTCCATTCTGTTTTTGCTTTGGCCTCTTCAAATGATGATGGCTCCTCTTGGTTTATGTCCTGTGCTATGTAGATAGAATGTTTAGTTACTAATGAGGTGTCAAACCCATACCTTTCTGGTTTTTTCTTTTCCCTCATAGATCTTCTTAGGCCATGATGTGATGATTGTGCCTCATGTCCAAGTTCCTGCAATTTTGCTTTACCTTTAGACTTCCATGCTTTGATCTTTTCCATGTGAGATTCTTCCTATCCTCTGAGGTGTCTTGTTCTTCAATCTTTGATTGTTCTCTACCAAGCTTTGGAAAATCTTCTTCAAGATCATATGGTAAATTGATCTTCCTGCACGAATCTTCATACCATGAATTGTTCTCATCAAAAACTACATCTTTGCTTACCAAGAATCCTTTGTTGGTAGGGTTGTATAACCTGTAGCCCTTTTGATTGTTGTCATATCCAATAAATACACATCTTTCTGCCTTTGGATCCATCTTGCCTCTAACCTGTGAAGGAACATGAGCAAAAGCAATACATCCAAAAATTTTACAATGATCTAAGCTTGGTCTTCTTCCATTCCAAGCCTCATATGGAGTCATCCCATCAAGGGATTTTGAAGGCAACCTGTTAATCAAGTAAGTGGCTGTAGATACAGCCTCAGCCCATAAGTAATTAGGTAAATGCTTTTCATTTAACATAGACCTTGCAGCTTCAACAATTGTCCTATTCCTCCTTTCTGCCACTCCATTTTGCTCAGGAGTGTACCTTGTACTTACCTCTCTTTTGATTCCTCTTTCTTGAAGAAAAGAATCAAACTCATGGGAGAAATATTCTTCCCCTCCATCTGACCTTAGCCTTTTTAGTGATTTACCTATTTGATTCTCCACAAGAGCCAAATATCTTTTGAAACATGAAAAAACTTCATCTTTGTGTTTCATAAAGAATAGGATAGTCCATCTGCTGCAATCATCAATAAAGGAAACATAATACCTTGATCCAGATATTGAAGCTTCCTTGCTAGGTCCCCATACATCTGTATGAACCAACTCCAAGAGATCCCCATGCATATAACCTTTCTTCATGAATGGTAACCTGTGAGACTTTCCAAATTGACATGCACTGCACTTATAAATCATATGTTGTTTTGACAAATTAGGAAGTCCAAGTACACTTTGGTCCCTGCAGATTTTCTTTAATGACCTTTCACCAATATGTGCTAACCTTTTGTGCCATACTTCCAATTCTGTGAGTGTCTGACTACCATAATTAAAGAGAGCAATGTTTCTAGTGTCCTGTAATTCAAATGTGAACAATCTACCTGTCTTTTCACCTTTTGCAATTCTTCTAAATCCTTGACTTGGATCTTCAACAAATGCTCCTGCTTTTGTGAACCTGACTTGCAACCCTTTCTCTACTATTTGCCCAACACTTATCAAATTCTTTGTAATGGTAGGGACATAGAGTACCTTACTGAGTAGGTTGATGTTCCCATCAGGTGCTTTGACATTGCCTATTTTCTCCACTGGATGTTTTGTATCATCTCCTGTTTGTACCTCATGCTTATTCCTTGGATCTTCTAAATCTGATAGGAGTGCCACATTTCCTGCCACATGATTTGAACAACCTGAATCTATGTAGAAAACATGCTCATCAGATTTACCTTGTGGCATAGCCATGTTCATGATCAATAATGAATCCTCTTTGTTTGAGTCTTCTGTGTAGTTATTGTAGTCTCTCCTTCCTTTGTAGCCTCCTTGATAGTTTGAATGATTGTAGTTGTTGTAGTTGCCATGGTAGTTGTTGAACCTTCCTCTTGAGTAGCCATAACTTCCTCTATTGTATCCTCTGCCTCTTTGATTCCTGGAATTCCTAAAGCAATTTTCAGCTGTATGATTAGTTAATCCACATATAGAACATGAGTTGGAGTCTTGGGATCTCCCCCTGCCTTGTCTACCTCCTCTTCCTCTACCTCTGCCATGTCTTCCTCTACCTACATAGTTAGCTTGATATGTACCTGCTTCATCATCCACTTTCTTTGCCTTTCCTTTGTTATCTTTAGACTTGCTTTTATCCGTGTATAAAGATGAAGATTGATTACCTTTAGAGCTTTCTCCATTTTTGATAAGCTTTGCCTCTTGAGTAAGTAGTTGTCCAATGAGTGTGTTGAAATCAGGTACATGCATGTCCATGTACAAATCCATAGCTGTGGTGAATGCTTCCCACTTATCATCTGCCTTCAAGCCATTGATGACCTGTCTTACAATTTGCTCTTCATCTATTACCTCTCCAATGCTTCCCAACTGATCCGCTATGTCCTTGAGCTTTGTGACAAAATCAGTCACATTTTGTTTGGGAGCCTTCCTGAGAGTTGTGAAATCCAGCCATAGTTGATGCTTCCTAGCTTTGGTACTTGAAGAAAAGAAAGCTTCAAGTGCATCCCACACTTCCTGAGATGTCTTACAACTTCTAATGTGAGGCAACAAAAAATCTGAGATAGAGTTGAGGAGATAAGACCTTGCAAGTGCATCCTTGGAGCACCATGTGCTCAATCTTTCTTGCTCTTCTTGTGTTGGTTGACTTTTGTTCCTGAAACTTGGCATAACTTCATCTCCAGCCACATAACCATATAAAATTCTACCTTGGAGATAAGCTTCCATTCTTAATGACCAAGCTGAGTAGTTACCTCTGTCCAATTTGTCAATTGATGAAGGAAATCCATATGCCATGTTGTCCAACCTTGCTCTGATACCACTGTGAAGAGATGGATAAGTATGTGTTTGAAGATGAAGAGGTGTTGCAAAATCCTTGATCTACACCAACCAAATGAACTCCAGGAGTAGATGGTGGGCCCTTTTAGCTTGCCAATGGATGTTTTAGACACCCTATGTACCCTGGAAGATCACTCTCAAAAAGATAGATCAAAACAGATAAGTTGGAGTTAGCTCAGAGGTGAAAACTTGCTATTCTTGGTTCATACACCTACCCAGTGTTTTACATAATTCTCTGAGCACAGCAGCAATTAGCTCAATTCCTCTTGGGGAAGTCTAGGCAACTTAAAGAGCTAACTTTCAAGAGTAATATCATCAAAAATAATGAACCACACACTGAGAATGAGTTTTAACAAGTGATGACATCATCCCGATTTTCACGGGCTGCTACAGAAATAGACCAGTGAGCAGAAAAATCACCATAACTCCAAATGTAGAAATCCAATGATTATGAAAATTTGTATGGTTATACACGACAGTAAGCTGAGTCCAACAAGCTTTAAATCACTGAATTTGAATAAGAAACCACTGAGAAACACCTCTGACAAGATGAGTGAAAAAGTCGGGTACCTGACAGAGAAGTGAAGATGAACAGACCCTATTGACTTCAAATGAACATAACTGAAGATTGAAACATCCAAATGACATGAAAATTTGTGCGCATATAGAAGAATTATAGAGCTAACTTTATCAAGTTAAATCACTGAAAATGATGCACCAAGCTCAGAGAAAACATCTCTGCAAGTTGACTGAGAAAACTGAGAGTAATGGCAGTGAGTAGTACACTTCACAAGAACATGGAAAGATGAAACCAAATAATCATGAAAATGAAAGTATATTTCTTGTACAATACAATGACTTACTGATACATATGTGTGCCTTGTAATCACACCTTGATATGGCATAAAGCTCAGCTCTTGGAGGTCTTCACATAGGTCTCTCTAACCACGACTAAAACTGCCATCTATTTATAGTTGAGTTTGGGAGGCTAACTTCCCTCAATCACTCTCCAATCAATCAATGATTGATTTGATTCTCTACCTACCACAAATCACGAATTCGTGGCTCCTCTTTCCATTCTTGATCAAGTGGACTCAACCACTTAAGATTCTCTTACTTTTACATTAAGTAAACTCTTCAAAAGTTACAAGAGGTAGTTCACAAGTGAACTTTACATAGTCTTCTTTTTAAAGCTTCTTCTAAGACTTTGTGAGACTCAAGCCAATACTTAGGCTTGTCATAGACTTGCTCCAACAAATTACACATGATCTGATAGAGTTGTCCATCAGAGTATGTGGAAGGAGATTCTACCCATTCGTGTGCCCAGTCTCTTATCTCTATGTATTCTATGAGTACCTTTGTGAGATTTCCTTTCTGTACTGTCTCTATGTCCGTGCATCTATGATATCCAATCAACAGGCTCAACCATAAGTTTTATCCTCTATTCAACTTTGAGTCCAAAAATCTAGAAGTTAAGGTTTTCAAACTTTAGTTTGAGCCTCTGTTTTACTTGTTGTTAAGATGCTCAAAGTTAATTCTATGATGTGAAGAGCCTCAAACTAATGTCTTTAACTATATCACTAAAATGATTAGAGGTTATTTTTGGAGTGCCTAAAACTTAAGCCTCTTAATATAATTGAAGCATGAGTTTGAAAGGCTTGAACCTAAGTTTGAGCCTCTATTCAATTTGGAGATAGAGATAATCAAACTTAAGTTTTAGCCTTTATTCAATATGGAAATGGAGAGGCTCAAACTTAAGTTTCAGCCTCTAATCAATTTGGAGTAGGAGAGGTTCAAACTTAAGTCTTCGCTTCTATTCAAGTTGGAATTGAAGAGGCATCATTAGGTGGATATATGGAAATCCTTTTTGTGGAAATGATGTTAAGTTTTTTCTTCTAAATTTAACACATGTGATTATTTTTAGAATAATTGAATGCTTGGTTTATTGAATAGTATACATGATATTTTCAAATTTATTCTTTTTGACAATGTAGGAAAATAAACATAGCAACAAACTAAAGTTTAACTAATCAACTTGAAGAAAGAAAAAAGTGGAAAGGGAAGAGAGTGAACTTGTTGGACCATGAAAAGTGTGAAAGATAATCAAGTTCTACTTATTTATTGGTAAATCCATGAAATACTATAAATTGCAAAGATTTTGGAGAATGTTGTTTAGGTGTTATTGTGCAGGAAACTTTGGATCCATGAGTGTTGGATACTCAAAATTTTTCAACTTTGAAATCAATTACTTGGCCTATACTCCAAATCATTACGAAAGATGGTTGAGGATGTAGATGTTGAGGTTAGAGAGAATAATTATTCTCGTGCTATTGGTATTCAACATTGTTGTGATGATATATGAGGTGTTTCTCCTTTTCAAATGGAATATGACCATCAATAAGATTTTCATATGGAAAATAGTGTGTTTACATATTTTGAAGTGAAGAGGAAGAAAAGGAGTAATATCCACAAGGTGAAAGATCATAGTAGAAAGATTAATAATTTGAAGCTTAGTACGAGATGCACATCTTAAATCATTCAGAGGATTTCAATGCATGATTGTTGTGAACAAAGGTGTTGTTAAGTAGCAACTTGAGATAAAATCATGGAGATAAAATCATGGATGCAAGGTACAACTTTTGGGGACAAAGCTATTCAGATAGATGCAAATATGTATTTTATTGCATGAACACTACAATAGATCGGTCTTATACCGAGGCTTTTACTGAGGAGATTGAACGGGCACATTTTTGCCTCGATGTCGGTGTAGGTGTTGATATGCGCGTCTCAAGTACAGCGTCAGTATAGTCGTTGATATATCCTTCAGTATGAGCATCGGTATAATCATCAATATTAGCATCTCTATTATTGATGCTCATATCGACGAATATACCGGTGCCTATGCTGGGTGTACCATCACATATAATGGTGCCTGCTAGGTGTACTGATGCTTATTCCCACGACCCTACTCAGAGTAGTGACGCTTATACCAATGACCATATGTACAAAATGTTTTTGGGTAGAGTGTGTTCTTTTTTGCTACAACAACATTACCATGATGTTGTTTAGCAAACGAAAATACACTCTGCCCAAAAAACACGAGTACATGTGATGTGTAGTCTAATGGAAACTCAAATATGACTTCATAAAGCAAAATATTATTGGACAGAAAAGAGATAATCAGAATGAACCATGAACCATGAATCATGTACAAACAAAGTTATATATTTCATAAATGAAGCATGTACAAGAGTGTGGCAAACCACTGTCATGTATGAGGCTTTTACAAAATGTGGCAAAGCATTGCCATACAAAAATCAAATACAAAATTTTGATGCACCACTTCCATACACATGTAGAGAATCTTCCATATCAAGAGTCGTGCAACAAAGAACATTCATGAAATGAGATAAATTCACATGAGATTTACAAACAACAAGTAAAAACCAAGTTTATAGATTCATCACCTCATTGCAAACACCCCCATGAAACGACAACACCGCATCCCTCGGGTCCTCCAATAGTGTAGTCAATCCATGACGATATCCATAAGCCTCCTCTATTCCTGTTCGAGGATGACCCATTGCGAGCTTGCAACAAATATACAAGACATTAGGGGAACATACATGAAAAAATTAACACAAACAAATTCAATAAACCAAATGTTACTGACAAACTCGTGACGCATCGTGTCATATCCGCCACTGCCAAAATGTGATGGTCCAACCCTATCTAAATGTGTGGTCGCCGCATCTCGCTGCTAGCGATATCGGTCAGGAGTCTGTTGCTGCTCACCGCGAATCATATCCCACTCCTCAACATCTAACCATACAGGCTTTGGTAAGCCTGCTCTCAAAGCATCACGAGCCTCGGATCGTCAACTTACCTGAACAAATGTACTTACCTAAACAATTCAGAGACACTACTATCTGACCATCCATAAATGGATTGGAGATTGAGCATGGCAAGTGACACAGGTAGTACAAATATCTTTGCTCCATTGTACAGTGGTAAAGGAGCTAGTCTTCGCATGTTTTCATATTCTTCATCGGCTTCTGATCGTGGAAATTCTGTTGTGTCCATGAAACTCTTGACATCTTCTCCACCATCATGATCTTCATCCATCTCATAAAATGCTTTGAGCATTTCCTCCATGTGTTCATTCTGTGTAATGATATTAGTACTTGCTTGTACTCCTAACTCCTTTTTTGTTCTCTTTTGTCCACGAGAGGTCACTAATGCTATGTCATTTGGGTCCATCTGCTCAATTGGGGGACCATGCGAATGGTAGCATAGCTTTTGTAGTTGACTTTTATGAAAGGATCCATACTCTCTAACATCAACAGTACAAATCTTTCGTCTCTGATAAATTTGATACTTGTTCTGAGTGCAAGGACATGCCATTCTCTCCTCCGAATCCAAACTAGCCATCTAATACAATATGAACATTTTAGAACGTTTGGTTTTTTTTATTAAACCTAAAAATCATAATCCTAAAGACTTAAACTTTAAATACTAAAACCTAAAGACCTAAAAAAACCTAAAACCCTAATCCTAAAGACATAATCCTAAAATCATATTTTTTATATATATTAAAATTCCTAAAGACTATTTTCTATCTATTGTAAAAAGCATAAAAAACCTAAACCCTAATGCTATTATATATATATATATATATATATATATATATATATATATATATATATATATATATATATATATATATGTGTGTGTGTGTGTGTGTGTGTGTATACATATTATATATGTGTATATGTGTTATATGAATTATATATAGGTATATTTCTTATATAAATAAAGTCATATTCTTATATATATATTTAATTTATTTATTTAAAACACTAGCTCTCTTCATATTTATTTATCTATATAACTATCGTATTTTATATATATATTTATTTAAACATATTCAACTTATCTATTAGTTTTATCTATATTTTTTCTTTATATAAATTTAATTGAATTATATGTATGTAAAACCCTAAAACCCTAATCGTAAAGATCTAGAGCTAAAACATGTATATTTGTGTATGCATGTGTATATATATGTGTATGTGTATATATATATGTATGTGTATATGTGTGTGTGTGTATGTATGTATATGTATATACATATATATATATATATATATATATATATGTGTGTGTGTGTGTGTGTGTGTTTATATATATATTTAGTCTAATATAAAACCTTAAAATCTTATTTTTAAATATTTATTTTTATATATTTAATTAATTTATTTAAAACACAAGCTCTTTTCATATAAATTATTGATCTATACAATTATCCTATTTTATATATATATTTGTATATTCAGATTTTTTTCTTAATTTTTTTCTTTTTTTTCACTTTATATAAATTTAATTGAAATATATGTATGTAAAAACCCTAAAACATGTATCCTAAAGATCTAGATCTAAAATATGTATATTTGTGTATGCATGTGTATATATATGTGTATGTGAATGTATATATATATATATATATATATATATATATATATATATATATATATATATATATATATATATATATATATGTGTGTGTGTGTGTGTGTTTGTTTTTTTTTAATGTGTGGGTGTGTGTGTATGTATGTGAATATATATTTACTTTGATAAAAAACCTTTAAATTAATCCTATTTTTATATAGTTAATATATATAATTTATTTATTTATTTAAAACACTAGCACTTTTCGTATTTATTTATCTATACAATTATCCTATTTTATATATATATTTATGTAAATATTCAGATTTTTTTTCATAATTTTTCTTTTTTTCTTTATAAATATTTAATTGAACTATATGCATGTAAAAACCCTAAAACCCTAATCCTAAAGATCTAGACCTAAGATATGTATATTTGTGTATTCATGTGTATATACATGTATATATGTATTATATGTGTATGTGTATGTGTGTATATATGTTATGTATGTGTAAAAACCCTAAAACCGTAATTGTAAAGACCTAGATCTAAAACATGTATAGATGCATAAGCATCTGTATATATATGTGTATGTATATATGTGTATATATATATGTGTGTATAAGTATATGTGTATGCATTTGTAAATAGCCTAAAAACCCTCATCCCTTTATTTTATATTTGATGTAAAAAAATCTTAAAATCATAATTTTATATATTTAATTAAAAAACTAGCTCTTTTCATATTTATTTATCTATATAATTATCCTATTTTATGTATATATTTATTTATATGTATTCAATTTTTTTCATAATTTTTTCTTTATTTTTTCTTTATATAAAGTTAATTGAATAATATGTATTTAAAAACCCTAGAATCCTAATGTTAAAGATCTAGACCTAAAATATGTATATTTTTGCATCCATGTGTATATATATGTATATATATATTATATGTGTATGTGTATGTGTATGTGTGTATATATGTTATGCATGTGTAAAAACCCTAATCATAAAGACCTAGACCTAAAACATGTGCATATGTCTATGCATGTGTATATATATGTGTATGTATATATGTGTATAAGTATATGTGTATGCAAGTGTAAATAGCCCAAAAACCCTAACCCTATTTTTATATATTTGATGTAAAAAAACCTTAAAATCATAATTTTTGTATCTTTAATTATATATATTTAATTAAAACACTAGCTATTTTCATATTTATTTATTTATACTGAAATTGTATAGTCACAATTCGGTTCCCGCACACAAGTTCAACAGAAGCAAGAAGTACTCAATGTAAAACATGTGCAAAATGTTGAGTTTTGCTCTCGGGTTCTAGGTATGTTTAAAACATGGCCTTGGTATACCCATTGGTATGGGTGCCGATATGGGCATCAGTAATTTCTAGTACATTGCCAATGCTCATCGAATGCTTATATCGATGGATATACTATCACTTATACCGATGCTTATACCAGAGGTTGCGAGACATCTCGATGATCCATTTTAAATGGTCATACTGACGGTCACTTGACCGTCGGTATGTTTAAGTGGACTTTTCCAAAGTTTATACCGATGCCAAGAGTGACCGTCTGTATAGGTAGTGTCGGTATGCCCCTCATATGTTGTAGTGGAATATGGTCTACAAAGGTAATATCATGAGCGCAAGTCAGTGATACTTGAGTTTTAATTTGGTGTTTCATGCAAAAGAAGTGTATACCAAGGCAGAGTATTTAATTCATGGTATTGCAAAAACACTCATTATATAGACTACCAAAAAGAAAAATTACTTGGTCAAAAGATATCCATTCATGGGAATAATGGAATACTTAGAAAAAGTACAAAACACATAGAAATAGTAGAAGCTTTGATAAATGATTTTGTGGATGATAATGTATATAAAATGCCATAGAAGTTGCAAAAATCTATAGATGGTATCATGAAACACAAGGAGTGCTTCAATCACATTACAAACAATTGGATATTCTTCAAGAGGTGATTATGCTATTAGAAAGATTTGGATATATTAAGTTATCTCAACCAACATTTTTGAGATTGTGGAGCACATCATTTAGAAAAATGTCTTTTTCAAAGTCAATTACCTAATTTGAATGTAACTTTTGTATAGGAATAAAGTAGAACTATCATCTACAAAGAAACCTGGAAGAACGTGCAAGATATCTAGCAGAAAGAAGATCTCACATGCTACAACAAATGAGTTGTAGAAATCTTTAAATGGTTGGAGAATTTCATCAAAAATATATTGAGATAAATATTTATGCATTATTCATGATCAAATGGATCAAAGTAAAAGAGTAGTACCACATATTAAACTTATTCCAAAATCTCTTAATCGCATTAAGAGATTAGCGCTAATACTGGCCTTTCCCACCCTAACTCGGTTATTGTCATCATTTTGTAGTTGATGGAGTGAAGCATCAAATTTGTTCTGAGCATTTTGGAGTTGTTCCTACAAAAGTTCCAGCTATTTCTTAGGGGATACCCCAGGTAGGGGTGATGTACCAACACTACAAGGAATATGGGCACATAGCGATGGTTAACGTGACACAATTTTATCGCTATATAATTGCATAAAGCATCACAACAAGCATCGAGTGCGCAACATTGGTTAAACCACAAAAAACTTCGACTTTCTTATCGATGTGTGGAGTGACGGGCATTGTAACGGTTTGAGCGTTGCTAAAGTGATGACATAAAAAAATTTTGCATGAGCAATGCAAAAATGTGTCACATAAGTGATGCTAATTAGTGTCACTTATGCAATGGTATCTCAAGATAAATTTATTACTGTTTAGCATGGATTACATAATGATCTTTTTAAGAAAAAAATAAAAATGTTGGAGGCTCTTCAATCCACATCTACACACATCTGATCAAAGAGCTCTCTAACATTCACAATTGCGATGCACTTAGGAGCTGAAACAATCACTTGCTGAATCGTTGTTTTGTTTAGTCTCTATCTTATTTTCTCTCTCTCTCTCTCTCTTTGTTCTCTCCTTTCTACCCCTTTCTATCTTTGAATTATCTCTCTCTCTTTCTCTCTCTATTTATTGCAGGTTATTCAAGAAGTTAACTAAGAAAAATATATGGCTATCTATTGTAAGTAGAATTTCCATTATTTGTATATCATTTGAATTATGTTATTTTCATTAATTAGCATAATTATACGTATTGATATGCACATATACACTTATACATGAAGATGCCCATTCACATGTATACACATATACACATGCAGATATACACACATATACTCACACACATATATTCACACACATACATGTGCACATACACTTACACATACACACACATACACATATACACATGCATATGCACAAACATTTCTAAAAACACATAAAAAAGACTTGCATGCATGCATTATTGCATATATACATACACATACACACATTTACACATACTTAAATACAAGTATATGCACATCCACATGCATGCACATCCACATGCATGCACGTTTACATGCATGCATATACAGATGGATGCAAATGGAAATGCATCCACATGCACATGAATGTTTCATACATATATAGATGCATATACATACACTTGTATATGTTTATACACATACTCATACATATGCACATACGTACATATACACACACATACACATATATACACATATATGCACATACATACACACACATGCACATACATACATATACACGTATACATACACATACACACATATACACTTACACTTACACATATACATGCACATACATACATATACACACACATACACATGCACATACACATACATATACATACACATATACATTTACATATGAACATGCACATACATACATATACGCACATACACATGCACATGCACAATGACATACATATGCTTATACACTTACACATGCACATGCACATACATGCATTTACACATATACATATGTGCATACATACATATTCACATACATACATATACACACATACACATGCACATAGATACATATACACACATATACATGCACATAGACACATATACACATAAACTTACATATATACATGCACATACATACATATATACACATATGCACATGCACATACACATACATATACACATACACTTACACATGCACATGCAGATACATGCATATACACATATACATATGCAAATACATACATGCACATATATATACATAGATACATACATATACATGCATATAGACACCCTTACACAAATATAGATATATACCTACATGTGCATATATATTTTTTGTACACACACATGCACACATAAATATGATTCAATTCTATATTTAAAGTAATAAAACACATGCTAAATATAAACAATAATGAAAAACAATAGAACAAGGATTTTCATTACTTAATACCATGCACACAATTCAAAACATAACTGGAATGAACAATATATATATATATATATATATATATATATATATATATATATATATATATATATATATATGTAAATACATATCCAATGTCAGAATCAAAAATCCTAATCATCATCCTCATCATCATCATTGTCATCATGATCATTGTCATCCTCATCATCCCGATCATCCAGATTATCTGATGTATCTATAATGGCATCATGGGTAGGAGTGCGAGCACTCTGTGACAATCGAGAGCATCCCTGCTATGCCTGTCTCTCCACCTCATCCATATTTGGCTCTCCATAATGCACCATAAAAGGAAAATAATTATATGAAATTTAATATTACTCACAAAGGCATGCAGATGACCTCACATACATTCGCTCAAACACCAATATCCAAAATGTGTAGCATACTCTATCTCATGTTTTGTAGGATATCGACCATAATCCTTTCACTACATTGAAACAAATAAAAAAGATTAGTCTCTTGCATTTTACACAAATCCTAATCATCATCCTCATCATCATCATTGTCATCATGATCATTCTCATCCTCATCATCCCGATCATCCAGATTATCTGATGTATCTATAATGGCATCATGGGTAGGAGTGCAAGCACTCTGTGACAATCGAGAGCATCCCTGCTATGCCTGTCTCTCCACCTCATCCATATTTGGCTCTCCATAATGCTCCATAAAAGGAAAATAATTATATGAAATTTAATATTACTCACAAAGGCATGCAGATGACCTCACATACATTCGCTCAAACATCGATATCCAAAATGTGTAGCATACTCTATCTCATGTTTTGTAGGATATCGACCATAATCCTTTCACTACATTGAAACAAATAAAAAAGATTAGTCTCTTGCATTTTACTTAAAATAAAAAATATACCTACAATAACACATATAATTACAAATGTAGCTACAAAACCATGACAGCCCATTTGGCATAAGTGATATGTGTGGCCCAACTCAATTATCCTCTTTCTACTAGCCTCTTTATTCAAATAGAAAAGAAATACATAAATTAAATGTAAAAAATCAATAAAATATCTGAGAGTTATAAAAATAATCTATTAATTTGTATACCTTCTAGTGAGGAAATGACTCGTGAAGACGTAGTTGTGTACAAAAAAGCTGCCGTGTCTCAGGTTGTATGTAAGGTCTCCTCTTATTTCTTTCCACCATAGAATCTCTCCTGCTGTTTTAATCTCAAACAGAAAAAAAGAATAAAAATACATACACATACATACACACATATAACATGTGCATACACATATACATACATTCATACACATATACGTTCATACATACATACTAAATACATGCACACATACACATACTCAAATATATGGAGTAAATAAATATACATACACACACACACACACACACACATATATATATATATATATATATATATATATATATATATATATATATATATATATATATATATATATATATATTTTTTTTTTTTTTTTTTTTTTCTTATACATATATATTTACTATATATATATATATATATATATATATATATATATATATATATATATATATATATATATATATATATATATATATATATATATATATATATATATATATATGTATGTATATATATATATGTATATATATATTATAGTATATAGTGATTTATATTTATACTTACTATATATTATTATATACATATTTATAGCTATATATATATATATATATATGCACACATAAACATACATACATACATACATACATACACACACATACACATATCCACACACACACACATACATGCATACATAGATACAAAATACATGGAGACATAAACATATATACATACACATATACACTTATACATACATACATACACACATACACATACACGTACCCACATGCACATATACATGCAAACATATACACATACACACATGCATAAATATACACATATACATACATGTAACATAAGCACATATATACATATTAAATGTAAAAAATCAATAAAATATCTGAGAGTTATAAACATAATCTATTAATTTGTATACCTTCTAGTGAGGTAATGACTAGTGAAGACGTAGTTGTGTACAAAAAAGCTGCTGCGTCTCAAGTGGTATGTTAGGTCTCCTCTTATTTTTTTCCACCATAGAATCTCTCCTGTTATTTTAATCTCAAACAAAAAAAAAGAATAAAAATACATACACATACATACACACATATAACATGTGCATACACATATACATACATTCATACACATATACGTACATACATACATACAAAATACATGCACACATACACATACTCACATATATAGAGTAAATAAATATACATACACACACACACGCACACACACATATATATATATATATATGTATATGTATCTATATAGATATATTTTTTATACATATATATTTACAATATATATATATATATATATATATATATATATATATTATAGTATATACTGATTTATATTTATATTTATGAACACATAAACATACATACATACATACATACACACACATACACATATCCACACACACACATACATGCATACATAGATACAAAATACATGGACACATAAACATATATACATACACATATACACTTATACATACATACATACACACATACACATACACGTACCCACATGCACATATACATGCAAACATACACACATACACACATGCATACATATACACATATACATGCATATAACATAAGCACATATATACATATCCACATATATACATACACAGATACACATGCATGCATATACACACATTCATACAAAATACATGCATTTATCCCACAAGAATGTGTATTTGTGTATATGTGAATATCTGTATGTGGAAATTTTTTATATGTGAATTTTTATGTATCTAAACAATCATATTATTAATATGTAATACCATTATTTGTAGATTTGGATCAATTGGGTGAACATCCACCACCGTCTCCTAATTGTACAGGGACTATATATTCTAAGTATATCAAACTTTTAATATATATATATATATATATATATATATATATATATATATATATATATATATATATATATATATATATATATATATATATATATATATGATAGGTACATAACTAACATATGTTCTTTTCTTGTTATAATCAAGTTCTGATCAATGAGAGGGCACTCCACAACGTCCTATCCATGCAACGACTTCACATGTGTCGTCGGATGGGAATGAGGATGAATTTTAGTATCAAGAGCGTATTATATGTTGGTGTAAGTCTTGCTATGGCACATATCAAAGACCACGATTGGAATGTATTGAACATGAGTCAGAGTATGGTACTTTTTTGGGTGTGCACCACCACCTGGTCAATGTGATAATGCTTGGGTATGTATTTTTTATATAAATTAATGTCATTATTTTATTTTAAAACCATATACAAAATCCAAATATTTTTTATATACAAGAATACTCCTTGATGATGATGATAATGACAATAATTCTCATACTAATAATGCTGATATACCTCGTATACGTCATGGACTTGTTGTTCATCAATTACAAGCTGAGGTTTCTAGAAATCGTTTACCTCCTCGTTTAGAGACTAAAACGGTTGTTGATTATCCATTGCCAACTCATGATCATTGAGTATTGGAACGAGTTAAAGGTATGTCTTCTTCTTGATCCTATGCATATATTCAAGAATATTGGTTATTCATTATGGCAGCATCTTCTTTGATTAAAAGACACCATAGCATCAAGGAATGATTTGAAGGACCAAAACTCAAAACCAAAGTTATGGCCATTTTTTGATAGACATCAATAGTAAAAGACTTATGCAACTTCTCCTTGGGTACTTATGACAAAGAAGGTAGAGACTATCAACAATAGGATTCAATTGATTCGGACTCCTACAGGATATGGAGCATCTTTCCGAAACATGTTTAGTATGGATGATAAGAGCTTATCAAAGTTAAAGACCCATGATTGGCATAACTTTTTGAAACACATTTTACCTTTTGTTATCAATGAATGTACAACGAAAGGAGTACGAGATGTGATCTATCATCTTGGATCACTTATAGGGTGGTTATAATACTTTTATATTTAATATACATGAATATTTGATATATTTTATTTTTTAATTAATTTCTTTATAATTTTTTGTATGATGTGTATAGGTAGATTACATCAAAAGAGATTGAAAAGAACATGATCCCACAAAAGAAACATGAATGCAAAGAGATACTATGTTTGATGGAGAAAGAGCTTCCTACTTTACTTTGTGATGTTTAGGTTCATTTATTAGTCCATCTTGTAGATGAAATAGAGATTGGAGGTGTTGTGAGATGAGAACTAGGTGATCAAATGGTCTCCTTATGTCTGAGTTGAGATTGATAATCTC
Source organism: Ceratopteris richardii (assembly GCA_020310875.1). Lineage (NCBI taxonomy): Eukaryota > Viridiplantae > Streptophyta > Polypodiopsida > Polypodiales > Pteridaceae > Ceratopteris > Ceratopteris richardii. Next base: position 2,490,196 of record CM035409.1, read on the forward strand.
CAACATGCCTTCATGTCATGTAGTAATGCTAAGAGATGATGGGGAATGGTGAGGGGATGTCGTACTCTTATACATCCTAATCAACTTGATCTCAAAGGAATACCTTTTGGTGTCTGCTTCGGATTTCACATGGTTCTGTGACACCTTTCAAGAAGTGAGTTGCTAATAGAAGGAGATATATATTTTAACATGGTTTTTTGACACCTTGAAAGCAGAATTGTTGTTAACAGGCTGTATGCTCTTCTTGAGAGAGGTGTTGTAAATAATTTAGTTCATACTCTTTTTCAGTACCAGATAATGACATTCTCTTTTCCTCTTCTTAAAGAAAAAAACAGCGGATTATTTTAGAGCAGTAAGTCTACAATTTCATGATATTTCTTCAAGGTACAAAGACATGATGTATGACTTGATCGGAAATCCAAACGATTAATCCAAACGATCAAGGTTTCTTTATGATTTGAATGCTCGGGGGAGGCCATGAAATAAAGCCCCAAGACAGGGGACTCGGATCTCCAACCGTGATAGACTGTGTGCGGCAATTGTTCTCATTTACTGGCCTGCTGACTATCCACTCACTCATTTGACTTTATTCAACGCCCGTCGTCTCATGTACAAGCTACAGAAATTTACAGCTCAGCGATTTGACTACTTGCTATCTTCTCTACTTTGTCATTGAAAGCTTTGCATTTCTTCTTCTAGACCACTTCAATCGTCGTGAGCTTTGATACCATGCAAGAAATAATAACAAAGTGGAGTAGACCAACAGGAAGAGTTGAGAAACATGCTAAATGAGAGAGATGTTGAATCAAAGATAAAGAACTCAAATCATCATATTTTCGAAAGAAGTGCAACTACAAGATAGTGTTGTCCTACCGTGCACTCCCAGTATGGAGCATCATGGTTTTATGCCGTAACTACATCATGGTTAGGCTCACAAATATCATCAATTACCATCAATTTTCACACATATATTTCATCTAACTTGGACATTAGAGTTTCACAAATGTTCAAGCTTTGACAATGGATTCTCCTCATAATGGGGGCCTTGCAACTTAGAGCACCATGGATGTTTTGAGGTCACTTGAGAGTGGACTATGAGTATTGAGTATATCTATCATCATCACATGCTTCCATTGTAGCACGTCTATTCTCAACCTCTATACTCGACAAAGCAAGAATGAGTTTCTTTCTATTGCTCCATGTATTTGGAACACTCCGAAGTGAAAATAGAAAACAGTATTAGATATTCTATTTGGAACATTCCCAACCCAATCTACATTGATGTGTCTTTAAGCTTGCACTTCCACATGAGATTCATAAAACAAAGAATAATACAAAGTAGAATTCACATAACTAACAGTGCATTTGAAAGCATCCAAATGTGGCTTCTAAGGAACGTGCATAAAGTGATTTTAAAGTTCCAAAGTGCAGATTAAGTCATGCTTTGTAATCATGAGATTGATTAAAATTCCCACAACTCTCCTGTACATAGTAGCACTTTCCAACCCTTCACATGAGGTAGCATCCAATTAAGTCATGCTTTGTAATCATGAGATTGATTAAAATTCCCACAACTCTCCTGCACATAGTAGCACTTTCCAACCCTTCACATGAGGTAGCATCCAACTTCAAATTCTGAGAGATTTTCATAGAAATTGGGTAGGTATAAACCATGCCATACTTTTGTAGTAGCATCAAGGCATATTGCATTTCAAATATCCATATACATGATTCCATATGTATGAACTGAATGGCCAAAACGTAATGCAAGGCATCAAGATCTTTCATGATAAATTCATGCATATGGAGTTGATTTACCCCTTCAATTCTTTGTCATGATTACCACCTAAACTCAAGTCATGAACATAAATAACCACAACTATGATGTCATCATCAACCTTCCTTCCATATAATATCTGATCTGCATCATACATAAAAAAACCAATCGAACTCAAATTGTCAATAATCCATGCATACAAACACAAGGGGCTTGTCTGAGGCCCAAAAATCTCTTTTTTTGGGCCTCCAGATATATTCAATATGCATAGAATCCTCATACCTTTGTGGACAGTTCATGTACAGTTCTTCATGAAAGGCTCCATGTAAGAAAGCATTCTTCACATCCATCTGATGAAAAACCCATCCTTCTACTCTAACCTATGAAATGCATGCTCTAACATCAACGATTTTAGCTACAAGAATGAAATGGTCATTATGATAAATCTCATATGTTTGGTCATATCCTTGTGCTACCAATGCTTGTTCTTTGTGTCATTTTCATGTGCCCTTTTTTACTACTTTTAGAGTCTTCATAGAGGGCAATCCATCATCATCAAGACTCTTTTCTTAACCACTCGATTCTCCATCAATGTATTCAAAAATTTTATATGTCTTATTACGAGCAAAAATATTTTCATTACCTTTCTGAGATGTAGTTGATGCATTTTTGGGACTACCATTTCTAAGCAATCTTCTACTCCAGGGGTTTTAAGTTGGAACAATTCTTCGGTGACACATCTAGTCCACTCAGAACTTGAGATTCCACACTTGTGTTTTGAGAATTTCTTTTCTCATTTGACACAACATTAAGTCCTTTCGCATAAGCATAGAAGCTTGTGATTTCCTCAAAGGCTACATTTGTATTTACCGTCACTTAGTGTGTGATTGGATTTTAGCATATATATCGTTTTTTCTCAAAGGAGTATTGAATGAATATACATTGTTCTACTTTTGGGTTAAGCTTCATCTTTCAGAAGATATGCGGTTCAACAAAGTACATTCGTGTGTGATAAGTTTGGATTTCTACCTGTAAACTTCTCTTTAGATGTTAGTCGATTGTAAACTTACTGCTCTAAGACATTCCCTTTTCCCCTTCTTAAAAAAGAAAAAGAAAACGGATTATTTTATAGCAGTAAGTTTAAGATTTCATGATATTTCTTCAAGGTACACAAACATGATGTATGAATTGATGGGCAATCCAAACTTTGTGTTCTTTATGATTTGAATGATCTCCAACCGTTCTGTCTATGAGCCCGCTGACTATCCACTCACTCATTTGTCTATGAGCCCGCTGACTATCCACTTACTCATTTGACTATCCGCTACAGAAATTGACAGCTCATCGATTTGTTCGTTTGGCAGGTAGAAGAGTGCGTCACATGAGCTTAATGATCCCTGTGATACGCGCACACAGACACACACACACACAAAACTACACATACACACACACACTCCACTCACTCATTTGACTTTTCTCAATGCCGTTCGTTTGTTAATGATCCCTGTGAAATAAAGCTCGAGGACATGACATGACATGACAGGACTATTCAGTCTACTCAATCTACTCGCCGGACTTAATTCACAGCAATCTATTCAATTCACTCACCGCACTTAAGACTTTTTTTTTTAATATAAAGGAAGTTCGGCATAAGCCTACTCTCCCGGACTTGAATTAAATAAATAAAGAAAAGTACAAGAGAAGAGAGCTAGTGCCCACGGCACTTAAAACTTAAGAATAGAAGAAGAAACAAGCATTAATATTAAAAGGTCTATTTTCAAATTAGTAAACAAATGGTTGTCTTCTTTACCCAAGTTGCCTGATGTTCTGTGTGTGCATGAAGAGACATTAACAAACCTCGCTATCTCCTCAGCTCAAAACAAACAAGAAGACCTTAACAATATTTATTTCAAAGACAAAGTATTTGATATTTTTGTGTGTGGATATTAGGAGAATAATTACTGTGGAAGCAACCGTTTGCGTTGAAAGTTAATAATGACTAAAGAAAGTAATATATGTGAGCCCATTTATGCCATCTCGGATACGAATCCTCTTCCTGAAAAGATTTCCTCCTGAATCTTCTACACTCAGCACTTAACAATATTTATTTCAAGACAAAGTATTTGATATTTTTGTGTGTGGATATTAGGAGAATATATTATTAGGAGAATAATTACTGTGGAAGCAACCGTTTGCGTTGAAAGTTAATAATGACTAATGAAAGTAATATATGTGAGCCCATTTATGCCATCTTTGGATACGATTCCTCTTCCTGAAAAGATTTCCTCCTGAATCTTCTACACTCAGCACTTTAGTAATACCATTGTGTGATGTGCTGCTCAGCTCATTCTTCTTCATGTAATTTGCTCTTTCCAGACCCAAATACCAAATTTGCTCGACTCACTTTTTATATTTCTTTTTTCGACTGTTTTTAATATCTCTTTAGGATATTACTATCTCTCCTAAAGATACTAAGATACTAGTACCACTCTTACTCTTAAAGATTGTTGAGCATTACTATCTCTCCTAAAGATACTAAGATACTAGTACCACTCTTACTCTTAAGCTAATCAAGTTACAAGATACTAAGAATTTAAAAGTGCTATTTTGAGTGTTTCAATAATTCAAAACGTTCATATTATAGTAGTTCTCTTATTAAATATTAATAGCTTACAAGCTTTACTATGATTGTCTATTGTCTCGCTCATGATGTAAGATGCAATTTCTTATTCAGAAAACCTTCTGTGTATGAAAAGAATGCAACTCAAGGAGGAATGATTTACATGCGCGTCTCGGTGTTATGAGTTGGCCTTTGTTTTGCTTGAGGGGTACAACAACGTCTCCTAATGGTCCGTGTGATACGCGCACACACATACATACACACATCACACACACACATATATATGAGGTTCAGAATTCTTCCTTGGGATTCAAAATTAAAAACTAGGGCTCAATGTATATGAACACAACGAAACCGTCAAAATATCAAATACTACAAACTTTCATGTGCACAACTGTTTTTGCTAGTGATGACATGACAAAACTTCTGTTTATATATATTATTATTTTTTGTTTTTTTTTTTTTCTTGAACAAGACAGCAATGTATTCATTCTACTCGTCGGACTTAATAAGACATCATCATCTTCATCATCACTCTTTTTTAATGTCGATGAGAATCTCAATTTTCATAGTTCGCTTTTTTTATTATTGGTGAAGGATCTCGCAAATGGCCCTAACCACCTGAGCTGCCAAACTCAATTTTTATATTTCTCGCTCTACTGATTTTTAATATCTTATTGGGGTTGTTGAAGATTCCTATGCTTAAAAACTTTAGGACTTGGTCTCCGTTTTGTAGAATATACAATTTCCCTCGTTTCCTAGTGACATTTACATAAGTAATACATAAGAAATGAAAAATATAACACATATGATAGCACATATAATTTGTAAGACATCAAATTAAATAAAACGTGACATCAAATAAAATAAACAAGTGGCTTATGATAAAAGAGAAATCATCACTTATGGAATGCCAACTTGAATTCGAACTATCAGATCAGTTATTTCCTTTGCTCTATTGACAAAAATTTATGTGTACATATGTGTGTGCACGTTTTTTCAAAATGAAATATTTATTTTTATTGATTGTTAAATCATATATATGCTTTGATTTCTGTAAGAGTCTCTTACATACATATTATATCTATGACTGCTTGACTTTTTACATTGAGTTTTTACATTAATTTATAGAAATATCTATGACTGCTTGAATTGTTACATGAAGTTATAGAAAAATCTATGATTGCTTGACTTCTTCCGTTGATTTTCACTATCAAAATCGTACAAGGAGTAATTGCAAAAATGTTTTGAGTGTTTGACGCATTAGAAATATTATTCTTAGAAAGTCTCACTAAGCAACGACTGAGATTTTCTATGTGCTCATGTGAATCTTTTACTCGTACAACTCTTATTCTGAAGATAATCTAGTTACTAGATACTAAGAATTTCAAGGTTGTATTTTAAGTGTTTCACTAATTTGAAACGTTAATTTTATAACAATTCAGTTACTAACCATTAATAGTTTACAGGTTTTGTTATGATTGTCTATTGTCTCACCCATCATGTAAGATGCGATTCTATATTCAAAAAATCTTTGTGTATGAAAATTTACCAGATTATTTGGAGACTCCTTAATACTCTAAAAAATCACTTAATGCAAATTAAACATATTTGAGAAACTTCAATTTTGAGTTGATACATTCGAATTGAAAGGTTTTCAAAAACATTAAACAATTCGGATAGGAAAGTTTTATATTGAAAATATTTAGATCGAAAAACTTCGTATCAAATATCTTCAGAACAAAATGTTTGAGGTCGAAAAAACATTTAATAAAAAAGGCTTTAGAATAGAAAATCTATCTTAGGGTGGCTTGTCTATATCAAAATTCATTTCATAAAGCTACATAACCTTATACATTTCACACTTAATAATCATTTCCTTTTGTAGCTCTATACAACATATTATCGCCAATGGTCATCAATGCATACAAATTGTAGAAAACTTTGCTTACTTATCTAAAAAACTCCATTTCCTTTTTTTAGATAAGTAAGCAAAGTTTTCTACAATTTGTATGCATTGATGACCATTGGCGATAATATGTTGTATAGAGCTACAAAAGGTTATTTTGTTCTCTATAGAATAGAGCTCACATTAAGGCAAATACATTGACCAGTATTGGCAATAGTATGTTAAGGATAGGTTAAATGGTTCTAACTATCAATTTCAACAGGTGTGATGCACAATATATTCTTAGAACCGCGGTTGTAGAACATGTTTACCAAGAATGCTACATGCTCTAGTTTTTGTATAAATCATATATTTGTATGCCATTAATGACATTTATATCTCATTAAAAGAAAATATTCTGACTATGCTATGTTTTTTTCGATCGAAACTCTTTTGAATGAAAATATTCTGATAAAAAAGGTATTGATCTGAATTATATGCAAGAAAAATAATATATATGAGAGCATATTCCATCAAGTATTTATTGTATGAAAGATAGGATTATTCAAAGAGTTTTGATCAACCTTTTTTATCAATAACACTTAAATAATAAATTTTAACTACTAGGAAAGAACATTTGTACATATGTCTGCAAATATATTGGTGATATCTTTTTATTTAATTAGATAAGTGAAACATGAAGCATATGAATGTCACTTGTTCTCACAATTCTAAATTAATCATAAACCATTCAAAATTTGACTATCATGAGACTGAGAGTCATTACTAAAAATAATACTCACAATAAAATTGAAGTTCCATATATTAAGAAAGAAAATATCATTATGACTCAAGATTGACCATATTAATGAGATAGTTGACAAAACTCAATATTGAGCATATGACAAGAAGAGTTACACTTCATCAATTGAAATTAAAAGAAAAAAGAAGATTGAACTTCTTATGAAATTAAGGCTAATTAATTATCTTACTTTGTTAAACAAACTATATTGATATTACACACACACACACACACACACATATATATATATATATATATATATATATATATATATATATATATATATATATATATATATATATATATATATATATATATATATATATATATATATGTGTGTGTGTGTGTGTGTGTGTGTGCGTGTGTGTACATGTGTGTGTATGTGTGTGTATATGTATATAACCATACCAATCATTTGAACAAATATGTTCAAATTATAAAACTTATACCAATTATAGAAAACTCGAAAGAATTAGAAATATTAAAAATTAATATTATAGATAAAGAAATTTAATATATATATATATATATATATATATATATATATATATATATATATATATATATATATATATATATATATATATATATATATATATATATATATATATATATATATATAACCATACCAATCATTTGAATTAATATCTTCAAAGTATACAAACATACCGACTTCATGAAAACTCAAAATCCAAGAATATTAGAGCATTTGATCAAATGACAGAAAAATATAATTTAATCTATAATTATCCATTCCGATTGAGGTATCTCAAAAAGTATGGTTTTTAGAAACACCTAAATAAATGTAACACATGGTTAACTATCCATTGATTTAAGTTATCTCAAAATCTTATGCTCTTTAGAAACACTTGCTGAAATTGAATACATGACTAACAATCCATTTGATGGAATGTTCTCAAACGTGTGTTTGTTGGAAACAGCCTCACTTTTCAAAAGGTTTATCTTCAAGGCTTCACAAGGACTGAAGATTCAAGTGAGCTCGCTTGATAGCAACATTCTAGAAAAATACATATGGTGGCATGTTCTTGCATACAATATCAACTCTCTGCATTTGTCAACACGCAACATCAAACTTGTAAAAAACACCGAGGAAATCTTGGACACCTAGAATACTAAGCATAATCTTTAGTGTAAACAGTACTCTCACTTTGTAGTCAACAAAATTGGCTATAATAGAGAGCCATCTAGTCGGCATTAATTCTTCTATAGGCATTTGATATGCATTATTATCAACAAAATCATGTATCAAAGATTTTTCTATTTCTACATGTATGGTACTTTTTCTAAGTATTGCACCATTCCCATGAATGGATATCTTTTTAACAAGTAAAGAACTTTTCACATAGTCTATATAATGAGTTTTTCCAATACAGTGAAGTAAATACCAGACCTTGGTATATACTTTTACATCAACTATGAAATTAAAACTCAAGTAACAATGACTTGAGTTCAGAGTATTACGTTTGTAGATCATATTCATACAGTACAATACATATTTGCATCTATCTGAATAGCTTTGTCCCTGAAATTTTCACCTTGCATCCATTATTTGAGCTCTACTTCCTACTTAAAAACATCTCTATTCAGAACAATCATGCATTCAATTAATCTGAATGCTTTATAATGTGCATCTCGTCTTAAGATTCAAAGTATCAATCTTTCTATTATGCTCTGTGACCTTTAGGATATAACTCCTTGCTCTCCTGTTCACTTCAAAATATGTAGAATCACTATTTTCCATATGAAAATCCTATTGTTGATCATATTCCAATTGAACAGGAGAAACAGCTCGTATATCATCACAACAATGTTAAATATCAATAGCATGAGAATAATTATTCCCTCTAACTTCAACATCTACATCCTCAATACCAATGCAATTATTGTCTGCCATATAATGATTTAAATCTTAAGTTTGGAGAGAAATTATTCTTTCGAACCTCAACATCTACATCCTCAATACCATTCCAATTATAATCTTCAATGCCATACAATGAGTTGAAGTCTAACTCTTGTACCATAGGTTCACCATCTTCCATAACGATTTGGAGTATAGGCCAACTAACTAAGGTTGAAAAATTTTGAGTATCCAACACTGATGGATCCAATGTTTCCTCCACAGTAATACCTAAACAATATTCTCCAAACTCTTTGCAATTTATAGCATCTGATGGATTTACCAATAAAATAGTAGGATTTGCATATCTTTCACACTTTTCATGATCCAACAAGATGACTCTCTTCCCTTTGCACTTTTCTCTTTGTTTAAGTTGATCAATTACACTTTGGTTTGTTGTCATCTTTATTTTGCTGCATTATCAAAAAGAATAAATAAGAAAATATCATCAATACTATTCAACAAACCATGCTTTCAATTATTGTAAAAATAATTACATGTGTTAAGTCTAGAAGACAAACATAAACATCATCTCCGCAAAAAAGGTTTCCATATTTACACCTAATAATGCCTCTTCATCTCCAAGTTGAATATAAGATCAAACTTAAGTTTAAGCCTCTCCTACTCCAAATTAGTTAGAGGCTCAACTGTAAGTTTGAACCTCTCCATTTCCAAATTGAATAAAGGCTCAAACTTAAGTTTGAGTATCTCTAACTCCCAATCAAACAGATGCCCAAACAAGATTTGAGCCTCTCAAACTCATGCTTCAATCATATTAAGATGCTTAATTTTGAGTCTCTCCTAAAATAGCCTCTAATCATTTCAGTGGTATAGGCTTAGACCTTAGTTTCACCCTCTTCACATCATCGAATTAAGATTGAGCATCTTAACTACAAGCTAAATAGAGGCTCAAACTAAAGTTTGAGAACCTAAAGTTCCATATTTTTTTTAAAGAAAATTTCACAAAAGTGCTCATAGAATACAAAGAGAAAAGAGACTGGATACATACTCTGATGGACGACTCTATCAGAGCATGTGTACTTATACATATTTCTCATTACATCCTGATAGAAGATAGATGATAGCAGTGCTTTGAAAAGCATGCTTTTACAAAAGTCTACTTTATTTACAAAATCATGATCTACTATTTTTACAAAAAAAAATGTTGCTTTCTAAAGTGATCTATTATTTTTATAGAAAATAACTAAAATACTATCTTCTAAATACTCTTCTAAAAACGCCAAAAATATTTGAATAAGTCCATGCGTGTTGACAACCTCATGAGTCTTCACTTACTAAATCAAAACAAAAATCACATTAAAAACCTCAAAGCATTAAATCCATATAACATTCCAGTATTCCATAAAGTTTAACATGCCTCCTAGTTGACGAGCAATTGACCTTAGTTGATAAGAATAAAATAGACATGGATGGCCTGTCACATATCCCATCATTGAACAACCATAAGCATGTTCCATGTAAAAACACATGCATGGAACTAAATAACTAGATTTGAATGTGATTGTGAATGATAAGCAAAAATCAAGTGGTCATAATGTGGATTTAATGATGTCTTATGAATCCAATGAGATTCTACAAGTGAGTAATTTTTATATATTACTAAGTATCTATGATACTACTTACTAGTGACTATAGTAGTAACATCATAATCAAGTTGTTTTTGAAGCAAAATCTCAGCATCCTCTTCAAGTAGGGAAGGATCATCCAAAATAGGAGTGAGTGGTGAACCTTTAAAGGGTTTCAATAAACTAATATGGAAAGATTTATGTATACTCTAGTACGAAGGTATGTCTAACCTAAAGGAATTCTCATTTATTTTGTGAATAATACGGAAATATCTATAATAACATGGTGCAAGTTTAACCTTAGGATGATATGAAATACTTTTCAAATGTCATTTAATTATTCATAACCAAACCAAGTCATTTTCATTAAATCTTTTAGCTACTTGTTTCTTATTAACATTACACATGTAATATTCATGAATCTTTTTAATATGCTCATTAACCTCATCAAGTGTAGGAAAATTATCTTGTGCAAAAGAATCAGCCATAGAAATATGAATTGGAGTGATAGACATGCGAGTGATAAGCTTTTTACCATACACAATTTCATACGGTGGACATGCAATATTGTTATGTGTTGTGTTATTTTATGCAATTGTAGTAAAGGAATTTTCTCATCCCAATTACTTGGATTATCTAAAGAATAACAACGTAACAAATAAAAAATAGTACTATTTGTATCTTCACTTTCCCATTACTTTCAAGATGAAATATAGAGGTAAAATCTATTTTGGAACCTAAATTTTAAAATAATTCAACCCAAAAGTGATCATAAAAATGAACATATTCTTGATCTAATAAAATAACTTTCGAAAACCCATGATGTAGAAAAACTACATTGAATAAATAACTTATCAGCTTGAGGTACAGAAAGAGTCTTTTGCAAGGAATGAAATATGCCCATTTACTAAACGTATCAACAACTCTCCAAATCATATCACTATGAAATGAGGTTGTAAGAAGATTAGTGAGAAAATCCATAGAAATTTGTTCCCATGGTCCATTAGGTATTGGAGGTGGAATTAATTTTTCGAATGCTTTACCATGATGTCATTTCGCACATTGACACACAATGCAATGGGAAACATACTGTGCATTATCCTTTCCATATTTAACAAAAAGAAAAATTCTTTACATTTAGAGTAGTACTTTGTATGCCCCCATGACCCATATACAATGGTTCATGCATCTCTTTCATAACAAATTCTTTAAAAGCTTATGTGATGTGTGACTTGTGTTCGAAATACAAGAATCCATTATGAAACGTTAAATGATCCTCACTAAAGGTTGTGAAGCTTTTGAAAGCATTCCATGTTTGCGAGAAATACAAATCAAATGCATAAGTAGGAATCATATCATGAAATGAATGAATACGAATAGAACAAATACTATTTTGATTCAAACAATATTTTTTTTGTGGGGATGGGAAGCGACTAAGGGCATGAACTACAACATTAGCTTTGCAAGGTTGATATTGAATCATAGGCTGAAAATTTTGTATGAATGAAGCCCATTTAATGTGTCTATATGAAATAAATGGTTGATTTAATAGATGTTTAATAGCCTATTGGTCTATTTTGATTACAACTTCACAATGTATAAGGTAATGTTTCCAAATTTTTAAAGCATCCACAATAGCTAAAAGTTCCTTATCATATGTACTATAGTTCTTTTCAAAAGGTTTAATTTTCCTACTTTCAAATGCAATGGGATTATCATTTTGCATTAATACAACACCTATATCTAGCCCACTAGCATCTATAACGACATGCAAAGCTTGCACAAAAATTGGTAATTGCAAAAGAGGTTCATGACAAACTGCATGTTTTAGTTTTTCAAAAGATTGTCGTTGTGCAAATCCCCATGCAAATTTTAACTTTTTCTTCAATAATAATGTAAGTGGAAGTGCTTAATAAGAAAACACTTTTCCAAACTTTCTACAGAACTAGCTATCCTAGGAAAGAGTATACATCACTCATAGATTGAGGTACATCCAATCCTTGAATTACTTTATTTTTCTTTGGATCTACATGAATGACGTGACTAGAAACAATATGGACCAAATACTCTAATTTTTTTTTAAGAAATAACTCTCTATAGGATTGGCATAAAGTTTGTCTTTGCATAACAAATTAAAGAAAATTGCTAAATGATTTTCGTGGTTATTGTCATTCTTACTATAGACAAGTATCTCATCAAACAAAATAAGAAAAAAAGCTTGGTTATATAAAACAAATGTTATTCATTGTGCGTGCAAATGTAGTAGGTGGATTGGTGAGTCCAATAGGCATGACCATGAATTCAAAGTGACTAATCTGAGTTCTCAAATCAGGCTTATAAATGTCATTCTGTGTCATTTGTGTTGAAGATAAATGTACAAGCTCATTTTCATATGAGCCATGCTTGGATAAATTTACCAACTATAAAGATAAAGAAAAAAGTGGAGGAAAAAAAAGGAAAAAATAATAAAAGAAAAATTCTAGTCAAAATTCATGATGAGTAAGAGATACAATATGTTGCCTTGTAGTTAGTAGCATGTAGTGGAGAAAGTGGTGAGTTAAGAAGGAGGCACAAACTTCTTCACATGCTCATTGGTTATAAAAGTGAAGTGGGAGCACATTCAAAATAAGGAGAGAAAGAGGCAAGAGCTCCCAGTAGTCGGATCTAGCCATTTTGTCATTTTGGTTTTCCCTTAGACTCCTTCCAGCCGCACATCAGTTTGTACACAGCTCTATTGTAGAGCTCATATCTCAGTGCATACATAACCATTTTGCACATTTAAACATTCATTGGAAAGCTTATCTTGTGTACTTTCTGCATATCAAATATCTCTTTGAAAGCTTATGTATGTTGTGAGATATTAGTGAAAGAGTGAAGTCCAGTTTTTTCGTATACCTATGTAGATAGGTAGTCTATTTTGGTCGGTTTAGTTTCCCAACCAAAACATATCCAAATTGCGTGATTTATGTCTTGTTGTAAAGCCTTGGCATCTACTTTCACTGTCTCAAATATCCCATTCAGATCATTCATACTCTGTGAGATATCTATCAGAGAGTAAAGTCCAGTTTTATAGTGTACTTATGTGTGGAGGTGGTCTATCTTGATGAGTTGAGTTTCCTAATCAAAAGTCATCCAAAGTACTTGATTTTTAGCTTGTTGGAAAGCTATTTGTGTCTACTTTCTCTGTACCAAATATCTTTCTCAAAGGATATATATTCAGAGAGCTATTAGTCTGAGAGTGAAGCTCAGTTCTTTAGCATACCTGTGTGGATAGGTAGTTCATCTTTGACAGTTGTGTTTCCTAATCAAAACTTGTCCAAATTAAGTCATTTAAAGCTTTTTGGAAAGCTCTTGTTGTCTACTTTGATTGAATAAAGCATCAGGTCCATTTGAGTTTTGTGTTGAGAGCAGCAAGCTATCTAAGGTGCATATGTTTGTCCAAGTGTTGGACATACAAGGGTTCACTACACACTTTCGTTGCGCATAGGAGAACTCGTTCTCAACAGTTGGTATCAGAGCAAACTTGGTGTTGAAGCTTCATCAACAGAGCTGGAGGTGAAGCAAAGCAAAAGAGGAGCTACAAAACAAGAAGGAGCTTCACAAACGCAAGAGCAAAGGACTATAACTATTCGAGGTAACTCTCAAAGTCTTTGATACTCTTCAATGGCTGACTTGGGTCAACAAGTAGAGAAGTTGGACAAGGATAACTATCCCGTGTGGAAGTTTAGAATGACCAACTACCTAATGGGCAAAGGCTTATGGGGTATTGTGAGGGGCGATGATGCTCAACCTCAAATCAATCAAGCTATGGCCACCGAAGTCCAAAGGAGGCAAGCAAAAGAATGGGAAGAGAGGAATAAGAGAGTCATGTTCCTCATTTTGCAAGTCATTACTAGTGCCATGGTAGGTCATATTCAACATCTAGAGAAAGCTAAGAATGCTTGGGAAGCTCTTGAAAGGATGTATTCAACAAATACCAAAGCTAGGAAACTTCAACTCAAGAATGAGTTGAACACAATCAAGAAAAGTTCAAGTCAATCCATAGCTGAATATACTTTGAAGATTAAGGAGCTAAGCGATGCTTTAGCTTCTATTGGCACAACAGTTGAAGACGAAGATCTTGTGTGTTATACTCTCAATGGCTTGAGAGAAGATGAAAAATGGAAGCCTTTTATAACTTCCTTAACTTGAAAGATGCATATCCACGTTTTGAACAACTAGTCCCTCATCTTGTCACAGAAGAGCTTAGCTTCGGTGGTCCCAAAGGAAAGGACAGCCACAACCAAATGTTATATGTAGGTCAAGGTAAAGGAAGAAACTCAAGAGGAGGCTCAAGAGGAAGAGGAAGAGGTCACAACCACTCCAACTACAATCAAAACAATTCGGAAGACAACAAGGATTCATCAAATGCCAACGCACAAGGAAGAGGTCAAGGTAAAAGTAGAGGAAGAGTCCGAAGCTCCTACAATTCTCATAAATGTATAACATGCTATCATTGTGGTAAAGTAGGACACTATGCTAGTGATTGTTGGCTGAAGAATGGAAGACCAAATGGAGGCAATCAAAGGAACCAAAGCAATTATGCAAGCACCTCAAGTGAAGGAAGCAAGGACACACTACTTGCAATGAGACATGAGTATAGAAGCTCTTGTGAAGATGACAAAAAATGGTACATTGATTCAGGTTGTAGTAACCATATGTCATGCCAAGGAAGTTTGTTCACTAATCTACAGGTACCAAGTGGAAAAGGATGTGTTGAAACAGGTGATGATACTCAACACATGATTGAACACATTGGAGATATAAGGCTTGGAGATACAAGCAGAGCAAAGGTACTATCTAATGTTCTTCATGTTCCTACAATTTCAAGGAACTTAATTTCAGTAGGACAAATGGTAGAGAAGGGTTATCATGTCATATTCAATGAGAATGGGTGCTTCATAAAGAATCCAAAGGAAGGCTTCAAGGTCATTGCTCGAGGTAGAAGAGAAGGAAGGATGTTCACTTTGGACGTCCAACATCCACATGGAAAGGTCATGTACATTCAATGTGGTGTTAAATGTTACACAGTTACGCTCTGTTAATAACTAGCCGAAATCGTTACCAAAGAAATATTAAACGTAAAATAGTGATTCACCGTAAACTGTATTAAACTGTCTATTACCGAAAGGCGTTATCAGACCAAGTGGGTTCTTGGGAGTGGTAGGGGTCTGTTTAGACAGAGGCCCTGTACTCTTTTCCCAATTCTTAATCACAACATCAAAACACTAATGCACGTCTTAGCTTAGTTACTTGCGGTCACTCGACAATATTGGGTTTCTTTACGCCTGCGTTGTCGTGGAGTTCGTGGCAAGGAGGGAAAAGCGAGTCTCTAAGAAGCTAACCGTAGGATTCTTATGAGTGAATTTATGAGTAAAAGAAAATTAGACATATCAATATTTTCAAGGCTTGCTCATATAGCCATGGTCAATAGTTTATTTCTTAAAGCTTAATGTTTTCCATGGGAATAGCTAGGTTCTAGAAAAATGAACAGTTTCTATTCATAGCCGTATCAGGGTTTCCTTCGTTCTGCGATGCTGCGGTCTTCATAAGGGACGATCATAGTTATAGAGTGCTTATGAAGAAATATTTCAAAACTTCGCACTATCTAATTGTAGATGATCCAGCGGTTAGTTCCCATGCATATATAAGCCTCTAAAAGCGGGAGGAGAGACCAATCGATGAGTATACAACTTCGAAAGGAGCTTTCCGATATGCATATGCGTACGCGTGTGTGTGTCAGAGAGAGATGAGTGCACAAAATGACCGGTATCCTGCAGGTGAACTACAGTGATTGTTCTGGAGACATGTAGAAAATTTAAAGATTGTGTTAATATGCAATAAAGAGTGATCTGCTTTAGGAAATATAGACAATTTGGTCTGATGTTACAATTATCCCTTTGTTTCTCTGGTTTGAATGAAGCCTAACCCAGAAATGCTCAGTTTTATTACCTCCATCTGAATTATTTCTCCGTTGAGGAATCTAAATTTGTTTACCCTACGCGCCGCTAGCGTTCACAATTACGTGGGCAAATTTCTATGATTCTCGAGTTCCGGTCATGAGCACATTCCATGCAAAGCATGCCAGCATCTAACCACCAGGCTCCATGTCCACATACATGTGTTTCTCCCAATCGATTCGGAGACATTCCGAAAAGAATATTCCCTCTCTACCCAAGACGAGACGCGTTCACGACCATGGAATTCATTGTAACTCTGCATATCATTCTATCAGTTATGAGCTCAATATCTTGGAGCTTGCTTAGTCTGCAAATCCTGTAAATATTTGACAAAACTAGATGCAGCCATGGTTCATGATTTGCAAACTAATTGTGAAGAGCAAGAGAACCCATATGGGTATCAGGGTCTCGCGCAATCACCTTGAATTCTAAAGACTGCTTTCAGTACGGAAGACCTGAATGAGTGTTTAACCACGAACCGACGATCCACATAGGATTCCATCGCTACAATCGCTACATACAGCGGATAACTGGAATGATGAGCCGTATTTCACCCCTCTCAGAGCTTGAGGTCTGCATTCTCAGTCAGACCTTGGAAGCCTGGTCTGCATTAAGTGTTCAGTTTCGACTATGGTGGAGGCTGGGGTTATGGATAGTGGCCCGTGGAACTGTGGAACTCCGAAGCCAGCCATACTTATGAACAAATATATAAATAGAAAAACACACACACACACGGACTGAACTGTCCATTATATAAATCACTCTGCACGTAAGTAAGTGAAGAACTCGACCAGACACAAGTGTGTAATCAAACAGAAAGACTGGGATCGAGAAGAATTCGAAATGCAAAGCCAAATCACATTGCTGGAACACATGCTACCAGACATTGAATACACAGAAACAATGGTCCATTTTCACATTAATTTACCAACTGGGATCCATACCATTATTCGCTGCTTTTTCATTTCCTCCAGGCTCCAGGTTATACAAATGAGTAATTATAAAGCAGAACTGTCATTTATCTTCTTAAACAGTCATCTTGTTCAATAAAAAATATAACTAGTGACTACATGACGAAACAGCAAGCCTACAAATAATCCTGAGATAAGATAAATACAAGGACATGCTGCAGTGCTACATAAACTTCCTTAGATTCTCTTCTCTTACGTGAACGTATAATCAAAGCCACTAATAACATAATTAAAGTCTGCACAAACCTTTCCAAGCTGAGTTATGAACTCCCAGTCATCGACAAGCTGTTTCTTCAAGGACCCAGGCAACGGTATTTTCATCACTTGTTCTGGCTCCTCAGTATCCCTATCCTATGAAGAAATCCTGGACCTTTCGAACACCCTCTTCATCAACATGAGGAATCAAGTTGCACAAAACATTCTTCACCGCAAATCATCTTGTTGTTTTCTGACATGGAACTCCCCTAGGACCAGAAGCCCTTATGTTTGCTCGACACAAGTGTCTGCCCATGAGCGTTAACACCCCTGCAACACAATGACCTATATCCCGACCATCAGCACCTGCCAGCGACACCTCTCAGTCCTTGATATCCTCCCTCATGAATTGCCCGATATATTTCCTTTATTGCCCTTCTCTCTCGTTCTCAAATCATATGCGTGCCACTCAACAGAATTGTGTGCTTCCCCATCTGATCATCATTATGCATGCATATATATCACACAGCGTGCATAGCCTCCTCCCAGTCGCAAGCTGCTCCTTCCTTTCAGCCCTCGACAGTTCTCCTCCTTACACCATAGTATTTTTAAATCTGTCGCTCCAGGAATTTCCCTTTCACAGTGAAGATAGAGTTCGGGCCTGGGCTGGAGCTAGTACAACAGACGAATACTTGTCCATCAATACCAAGTCCAAGAGCGCCTTTCTTCCTGTACAGAAACGAAACAGAACCTCTCGTCTAAGACATTCTTTCTCAACACTTGATGATAGTCGATGCCAAGAGAGCGCAAAAAAGGAAAAAAAAAACGGGGGCCTGCCCTCCTGTCCTCTATGAATATCTATAGGCTTCCTCATTTTTATGACTAAAATGGCAACATTTTGATCGTCTGCCATCCCTCCTCTTTTCTCAGATTTCCAGGGATCCTTTCTTGAATGAACCAGCTAGCCCATAGCTCCACGTTGCATCATTGAAGTCCTCATTCATTCACAGCGGTTCCAAGATAGAGAACACAACCGCAAGTGTTTTCCCGTTTTGAATTGAGCTTAGTTCCAAATGGAACCGATATTCTGAAGCTGCTAATAGTGTAGGATTTAATCACCTCACTTGCCTCCTTATTTCCTCCCACAAACTTGAGAGCGAGAAGGTGGAGATGAAATCTCCACGACATTCACCCCCTCTAAACCTGTGCATCCTCCGGATGCACCACCATCAATCTCGGTATCTGCAAATCATCGTGAAAATTCAAGTGCATGGGTTAAAACAAATGTGCCTATGCACGGCCATGTAATGAGCCCTACATATGCATACTCTAAGTGCATAAAAAACAGCATGGTGCAAATAGGGGAGGTATCAGGCATTCGGTGTTGAGGATTTACACTCAATTTTTATCATGGATATACAATTCAATACAAGTGCAATCACTCGTGCAACTATGGGTTTTAACCAAAATATTACTCGTGCTCTTTACATTTCATTTATGCATGTGTTAGGTGCATGAAGGAAAACAAAATGGTGCAAAAAATCAAGGTTTTATGGTATTTAAGCAACGCTCACATTACTCACAACTCCACTCTCTTACAGATGCAATCACTCTCCCTTACTCAGAACTATTCTCTCTTATCACTCAAAACTTGCTTTATTATTTTTCAATGATATTTACCTATCTAATTGTGCAGATGGACGTGCTTCTACGGAATTTCAAAGACGTGGTTTCTATATATTTTTACATGCATATTTGGCATGCAATGCATCTCAAAGATGGTGCAAAGAAAAGATCGGGGTTAAAGCACGATAGCTAATGAAAAAAAGATTTTCACGACTTTGTTCTTGAGTCATCATCTCCGTTGGCTTCGCTTGATCATTCCTGCACTCATAGAAACTAAACAAATCATGAGAAACATCACATCAAAATGACATTATATACATATGCAGTTCATGAAAGAACTTCAAAAACCATTTGCAATAAAACATAAGCATGCAGCTCAAAAGTGGTTGCCTCTATACAATCTCTCAAAACTCTAGATCTTCGATCAGCTCCATATCAACACCTGTTCTCAAAACTGCATAAGAGAAATTAGTAGCATCACATTCAAGAATCACATAAAAAAAACTTCATTCATTTGAACATTAAAAATATCTATTTGAATTATTTTGACTTCAAACCACTCATCCAACATGCATTCATTACCATAGGTGTTCCCACTTTAATTTCTTGCATTTTTAGTTTTATTTGGTTTCTTCCATCTATCTTAAGATTAAAGCAAAAAACACAAGATATATACATTTTTATTTACAAATTTCCTTTTGGTATTATTAATTCTCATTTATTAGGGTTTTTCCCTTTAGACCCATCTCCCTTGATATATGGTCACCAAAGAAACTGTGCTTCTTAAGAAGCCACCTTTGGATCGCATCAATCCGTGAATCATTTTTAAAAAGATTAGATATGTGGACAAGCCATTTCATTTGCTCGTCCATTCCTTGTAGGCTCGACTGGCATACATAGCTTTTAGAAAATTCAAACATCCATGTTTCAATCGTTTGGGCATAGTCTCCTTTATTCATGATCCTCTCATGTGAGGTTACTCTTGATGAGTCAAACACACATGAATATAGAGTGTTGATTTTTAATATGCTTAAATCATCTTTAAAAATTCCGTGCAAGCATGGATTTTGATTCATTTCATGCTTGGGATCATTTGAGGAAATATCTTCAATTGCATCATTTCGAATATGTTCTTCATCTTCATCGAAATAAACGTATTGATTAGATTCATTCAATTCCTTCATCAAGTAGAAGTGAGCATCATGCTTGGATGATATTACATAATCATTTTTATCTTCCAACCTATCATGATTCCTTTCTACTTGAGTCCCATTAATTATGGTATCTGCTTCTTGTTCTAGTCTTTCCAGGAACTCTTCATCATTGTCTTTGTTATGTTCCCCAAATATTTCTCCCTCAATGTGAATGGAATCCATATCCTCATAATCAAGAAAATCTTGATCTTCAATTTCTTCATCCAAAATTTCATCACAGGATTCTACATCCATCTCCATCTTGCTCGTTCTCTTCTGAGGACGTACTTAGTCCACCTTCTTCAAGCATTGATTCTTCAATCACTGATTCTTGCTCAAGAATCTCATCATGTATGAGAATCTCAACATACGCATCCAAATCAACTTGAGCTTCATCGTTGCAATCGTTTGACTCAATAGTTTTACATTGGATATTCTTCAATGCTATACACGCATCAGATTTATCATATGTCACAATAAACATTTCATCTGCCACTTTATGCTCAATTTCTTCAACGTGTGGACTTAATTCAACATGATTATTTTTGACATACATATCAGTATTTAGAGGAATGATCAATGGTATTTTCCCATCCTCCTCATGTTCATTCATATTTCTCTCTTCATGGAATGTGGCATCATTTACATACATATTATTATTTTGAACTCCATCCAACTTATCCTCTTTTTTATGTGTAGGATCTTTGTCCAATGTGACATCGCTCAAAAGAATATCAGTATCTTGATCTTGATCTAGACTATCGGTGGGATTAGGATCATGCTTATCACCATCGCCATACATTTCACTATCTAGAGGGCTTATCATTTGTACATCCTCTAGATTAGCATCATACTCATCTTCGTCATCACACATTTCAATCTCTAGAGGACTCATTATTTGCATGTCCTCCTTCATATAAGTAAGTTCGTTTTCTTGCATCTCTATATGCATGTATAATGTGGATTCCTGCATATCCATTTTCTTACCCATCGGATCTTCTATTGACAGGTCCTTAGATTCAACATCATGTTCCATGGGAGTTCCTTCATGTAATTCAGTCATTAGATCAGAAGTTCTATCCGAATCTTGTGTTAGAAAAGGATCATCACCATCAAGTGACATCCAATCATACTCCACATCTTGCCCGATGTCATCATGTAAGGATGCATCTCGAGCTCGATCTTCAGACATATTTATTAGGTTTTCTATTTGTATCTCATCTTTTATCTCCATTTGGTCACCTATGAGCCTTCTAGATATCTCTATCTCTTTGTTTGCATCTTGATATGTTTCTTGATTTGTTTGATTATCTTTTATTCGATGTGAAGAATTTATCGGAGTAGAGGAAGCTTCATCTTGATTTCTTGTTGGGTTTTGTTGGTTTTTGTTTTGTTTTATGTTTGTTGTTTGTTTGGTTTGATTTTGATTTAGTTTGGTTTGATTTTGATTAGCTTCCACTTGCTCTTTTGATCCTCCCATCTTCGGGCTTTGTCCACTTATGGCACCTAAAGATATAATCATTGTAAAGAAGTCTAGGGGCTTGGCACCTTGTAACCTTTGAGGTTACATCAATCGCACTTTTAGAAGTTTCTTCATATTTCCCATCATCACTATGGATATTAAGCCCATGCATATCTACTTCACGCCCAAATGGGGTTTCTACAACCTCATGGACTTGAACATTATCCACGATTGGTAAAATGCTTGGAACATGGTTATAATTTTCATCTGTTTGAAGATCTGTTCTCCAATCATTTAAAAATTTCTCTATTGTTTGTTGTTTCTTTACGTATTTCATCACAGCTTCATGGACGAGCATCCAATCCTCTGTGAGTCCTGAGTCGGAGTCTATATCTTGTAGAAGCGGAATTAACTCCTCTCGGGCATTAACATCGATTGTTCGAAGAAACAACGAAACTCTTTCATGACTTATGCACCTCTTATCGTGCTCAGAAAGATCATCATATTGTCGCTCAAACTCTTCTTTGATCTCGAGAATTGGTTGGTCTTTGGGCATATGAACCCACCTCAGGAAAGATCTACGAGTTACTTTATCAAGATCCTCTAGCATAAACTGCTTGAGGAGTGTCGCTTTGTATTGGGACCATGTCGTTTGATTTATTTGCATTATTTGGTCTCGCACGTCGTAATCCGACACATAGATAAAGTTTTCGCATAGTTCTTTTTCCGTCATCGGACTTAGTCCGACACCTAGATATTTGGCCTCGAGTTCATATTCTTTGCAGAACTTTGAGACATTCTTTCCATTGAAAAAGCCACACCGATTGACTAGACGTTCATGAAGTGATTGGATGGCTTTTTGACACCTATCTTCTTCTTGAAATCGTAGGAATTGAGCTAGGATCTCTTCCATTTTGATTATGCTAACCTTTGTGGCTCTATAACTCAGTCACCCCCTCCTTTCACGTCGGGTTCACCAGGTATGTCGTGGAGTTCGTGGCAAGGAGGGAAAAGCGAGTCTCTAAGAAGCTAACCGTAGGATTCTTATGAGTGAATTTATGAGTAAAAGAAAATTAGACATATCAATATTTTCAAGGCTTGCTCATATAGCCATGGTCGATAGTTTATTTCTTAAAGCTTAATGTTTTCCATGGGAATAGCTAGGTTCTAGAAAAATGAACAGTTTCTATTCATAGCCGTATCAGGGTTTCCTTCGTTCTGCGATGCTGCGGTCTTCATAAGGGACGATCATAGTTATAGAGTGCTTATGAAGAAATATTTCAAAACTTCGCACTATCTAATTGTAGATGATCCAGCGGTTAGTTCCCATGCATATATAAGCCTCTAAAAGCGGGAGGAGAGACCAATCGATGAGTATACAACTTCGAAAGGAGCTTTCCGATATGCATATGCGTACGCGTGTGTGTGTCAGAGAGAGATGAGTGCACAAAATGACCGGTATTCTGCAGGTGAACTACAGTGATTGTTTTGGAGACATGTAGAAAATTTAAAGATTGTGTTAATATGCAATAAAGAGTGATCTGCTTTAGGAAATATAGACAATTTGGTCTGATGTTACAATTATACCTTTGTTTCTCTGGTTTGAATGAAGCCTAACCCAGAAATGCTCAGTTTTATTACCTCCATCTGAATTATTTCTCCGCTGAGGAATCTAAATTTGTTTACCCTACGCGCCGCTAGCGTTCACAATTACGTGGGCAAATTTCTATGATTCTCGAGTTCCGGTCATGAGCACATTCCATGCAGCAGCATGCCAGCATCTAACCACCAGGCTCCATGTCCACATACATGTGTTTCTCCCAATCGATTCGGAGACATTCCGAAAAGAATATTCCCTCTCTACCCAAGACGAGACGCGTTCACGACCATGGAATTCATTGTAACTCTGCATATCATTCTATCAGTTATGAGCTCAATATCTTGGAGCTTGCTTAGTCTGCAAATCCTGTAAATATTTGACAAAACTAGATGCAGCCATGGTTCATGATTTGCAAACTAATTGTGAAGAGCAAGAGAACCCATATGGGTATCAGGGTCTCGCGCAATCACCTTGAATTCTAAAGACTGCTTTCAGTACGGAAGACCTGAATGAGTGTTTAACCACGAACCGACGATCCACATAGGATTCCATCACTACAATCGCTACATACAGTGGATAACTGGAATGATGAGCCGTATTTCACCCCTCTCAGAGCTTGAGGTCTGCATTCTCAGTCAGACCTTGGAAGCCTGGTCTGCATTAAGTGTTCAGTTTCGACTATGGTGGAGGCTGGGGTTATGGATAGTGGCCCGTGGGACTGTGGAACTCCGAAGCCAGCCATACTTATGAACAAATATATAAATAGAAAAACACACACACACACGGACTGAACTGTCCATTATATAAATCACTCTGCACGTAAGTAAGTGAAGAACTCGACCAGACACAAGTGTGTAATCAAACAGAAAGACTGGGATCGAGAAGAATTCGAAATGCAAAGCCAAATCACATTGCTGGAACACATGCTACCAGACATTGAATACACAGAAACAATGGTCCATTTTCACATTAATTTACCAACTGGGATCCATACCATTATTCGCTGCTTTTTCATTTCCTCCAGGCTCCAGGTTATACAAATGAGTAATTATAAAGCAGAACTGTCATTTATCTTCTTAAACAGTCATCTTGTTCAATAAAAAATATAACTAGTGACTACATGACGAAACAGCAAGCCTACAAATAATCCTGAGATAAGATAAATACAAGGACATGCTGCAGTGCTACATAAACTTCCTTAGATTCTCTTCTCTTACGTGAACGTATAATCAAAGCCACTAATAACATAATTAAAGTCTGCACAAACCTTTCCAAGCTGAGTTATGAACTCCCAGTCATCGACAAGCTGTTTCTTCAAGGACCCAGGCAACGGTATTTTCATCACTTGTTCTGGCTCCTCAGTATCCCTATCCTATGAAGAAATCCTGGACCTTTCGAACACCCTCTTCATCAACATGAGGAATCAAGTTGCACAAAACATTCTTCACCGCAAATCATCTTGTTGTTTTCTGACATGGAACTCCCCTAGGACCAGAAGCCCTTATGTTTGCTCGACACAAGTGTCTGCCCATGAGCGTTAACACCCCTGCAACACAATGACCTATATCCCGACCATCTGCACCTGCCAGCGACACCTCTCAGTCCTTGATATCCTCCCTCATGAATTGCCCGATATATTTCCTTTATTGCCCTTCTCTCTCGTTCTCAAATCATATGCGTGCCACTCAACAGAATTGTGTGCTTCCCCATCTGATCATCATTATGCATGCATATATATCACACAGCGTGCATAGCCTCCTCCCAGTCGCAAGCTGCTCCTTCCTTTCAGCCCTCGACAGTTCTCCTCCTTACACCATAGTATTTTTAAATCTGCCGCTCTAGGAATTTCCCGTTCACAGTGAAGATAGAGTTCGGGCCTGGGCTGGAGCTAGTACAACAGACGAATACTTGTCCATCAATACCAAGTCCAAGAGCGCCTTTCTTCCTGTAGAGAAACGAAACAGAACCTCTCGTCTAAGACATTCTTTCTCAACACTTGATGATAGTCGATGCCAAGAGAGCGCAAAAAAGGAAAAAAAAAACGGGGGCCTGCCCTCCTGTCCTCTATGAATATCTATAGGCTTCCTCATTTTTATGACTAAAATGGCAACATTTTGATCGTCTGCCATCCCTCCTCTTTTCTCAGATTTCCAGGGATCCTTTCTTGAATGAACCAGCTAGCCCATAGCTCCACGTTGCATCATTGAAGTCGTCATTCATTCACAGCGGTTCCAAGATAGAGAACACAACCGCAAGTGTTTTCCCGTTTTGAATTGAGCTAGTTCCAAATGGAACCGATATTCTGAAGCTGCTAATAGTGTAGGATTTAATCACCTCACTTGCCTCCTTATTTCCTCCCACAAACTTGAGAGCGAGAAGGTGGAGATGAAATCTCCACGACAGCGTATCAAACTTCTTCAGACTATTCTGCTATTGGAGCAGAGCAGTAGTCCATTCTACAGCTCTGCTATTATACCGTAAATCAACCAAAGCGAAGACTATAGCTGACGGATTCATTTGTCACCACACTTGCCAGTGATCTCAAAAGTCCACGTTACCGAAGATACTAGTTCGTACTCATGCTCAGGGTCACAGTTATTTCACCAAATGCAATGAGTCTGATAGAAACACACAGAACATACTCCGACAGGGCAACAGATTACCTATTCAATTCACATAGCCAGATAACTACTCAACTGATTCAGGGTACTTCAATAACTGAAGAATACGCAGCAATACAACACGATAACAGTACTTAGACACACAATCCGTCATTCAATCACTCGTTATGGTGAACTTCAATGTGAGCATCCGATACAGAACTCAACGTTTACATTACTCAGACTCCACAACAGTGTAAATAGTACTCTGACAAAAAATTAAGCGAACAATCCGGCAATTCCAGAAAAACGTCTCTCTCGAGCATTCTCCTTACATTGCTTTATATAGATTTACAAAGTGCGCGTAGCAACTTTTGCGCGTAATTCAAGGAACTCCGTTACATCCGGCAGTCATTACATTTGTCTCACTCGGCGGACGACTAACACTAGCACGCACGGTGGACTCGAACCCGCAAGTGATTTTTATTACAAAACTATTGTTCATCTATGATACCTTCTAAATACATATTCCTGGCTAATCTAAATGTCCGGGCTATTTTTTTCTTAAGGGTTTCTAATAATTGCTTAAGGGTGTCGGGTTCTAAAATCTGCGCATCTACTCTAACGGAACTGAGGGCAATGGCTTCGGTGAGCAAAATTTCGGCCTGTGTTTGCAAAAAGGCCTCTTGTAAATAAAATTCGTTTGATAATGCCGCATCTCTTGCTGTCTTCATGTCTGTTACTTGTTTCTACATCTCGTTGATTCTGTCTTTCTGGTTGCATACCTGATTATCTAATCTTCCGAACTGTTGGTTCTGGAACTCTATGGTTTGGTAGTAAGCATCCCGTTCTCTGCGGGCATTTGCTAAGTCCTTCTGATATTTAGATTCTCTGTCCAGTTGGTGTTTCAGCATGTTGTTGACATCATCTAAGGATTCTTTTGTTCTTTGTAACTCTTCTACTGCCTGCTTTGCTTCTCTCTGCTGCTCTTGGTATTTCTGTATTGTGTCGTGTAACTAGAGTCTTGTTTCTTCTAGTAGGTTTCCTAGTGCTATTCTTGTATCGTCTGTATCTTTGATTGTTTGATTTAACTTTATTATTTCGGTGTCGGCAGCTATCAGTAGTTCGTCTTTTTCAGCCAGTGCCTTATCTCTCTGGTTTGAGTGTTCTTCTTGTGCTTGGAGTGTAGCCTGTAGTTGCTTGATCTGCTCATGTAGTGCATGATTTTCTGCTCTTGCTGCTTGTAATTCTTCCTGAAGAGGGGTGATATCCGCCTCCATTATTTCCAATTTCCTTTGGAATTCTTCTCGTGCACTGTCTGTGGCTTGCTTCAGGTGTTGCGGCAGTTGTTGGGATAGATTAATTAAAAGATGACCCATGGCTTCTAATTCCGAAAAAACTAGAATGGGGTGGGGTGGTAGAGGAGGGCAAGGTTGCGCCGAGGTTTCGGTGAGCAGTTGTTGTGAATTAGGTGGTGAATAATTGAGGGAGGATGTAGAGGCTTCAGAAGTTCCGGTGGGGTGATTGGGCTTGATGGGCCTACGGGGTGGTTCCGGTTGAGAGATGGGGTTAGCAGGCAGGGTTTTGGGGAGGGCAGAGTCAGTAGTTGTTACCTTGTTTGTTTGTTCCGTTTCTGCATTGTGTGCTTCTGTGGATTCCACTGCCTTCAGTAGCTTGTCTAGTGCATCTTGATTAGATTGCTGCTCATTTTCTTGTTGCTCTGATTCTTTTTCGGTCGAAATTATTTCCGTCTCTGCTTGATCTTGTTGTTCTTGTTGCTCAATCGATGATTCATTATGCATTGAGGTGGATGTATCATGGAACGTCTCTTCTTCTTGCTTCTCGTCTTCTTTATCATCATCTTTATCCTTTCCGGCTGAGCCTTGTGCTTCACTTTCTGAGGAGCTAATCCTGATGCGTTTCCGGCGGAACAACTGATTGAGCTCTTCTTCATCTTCTTCTTCCTCATCTTCTAGTAGTTGAACTGACTCTTCGTGCCTTAAAACTGGTCCTCGTTGAGGTGGTTGAGCGACGAGTATGGTTGGGAAGAGGAAAGAAAGGATGTGGGGAAGTCTGGATCGAGGGGTGGTTCCTTTGATGACTTGTTTCACTATGGCGATGCACTCCTTATGGATTCGGTGAAAGAAAAATGAGGCAAAATTAACGGGTTCTCGTGCGGCAAGGTCGATGGCGGAATAGAATGGGCGGGAGATACCATAGGTGCGTTTCTGAAGATTAAGGATCGCAACTAAGAACTGCAATGCGGTTCTTTCAGGTTCGGGGCGGTAGAGAATGCCGTATTCGTTCGATGAATGGCGGGGGAAAAGTTCGGTCATGCAGGCTACGGGGATACTTGGGCCATTCTCGCGGCCTTGTGGAGTGAGGCGGAAGGCTTCAGCGAAGGCCTGCAAGGTTATTACGGTTCTAGGGGAGGGGAAGAGCCATTGTCGTTCGGTGATGGGAGATTGGGCGATGGCTGGGATAATTTGTGCGAAGAAGGGATGGGCTTCCACTGAGTGCCAAGGCAGCTCAGCAAAGTTGGCCAACCCTCGGATACGCAGGTATTCTCCTACCTTGGTAGGGATACCATCACAGAAGGCTGTGTAGTTCGCCAACACAACACACGGATACACAGAACACAGAACACACAATCACAATCACAAGAACACAATAGCGTTTTTTGGCGCAACCGAAGAGCTTAAGTACAGATATTACAGTGGGGGGGTAGGAAGTGATGGTTATCATTGTGCAGTGCTGGAATGATATTGCTTTTAATTTGGCATGCATACTTGAGTAATTGGTAAGGAGGGCGGCTTATGACAAAACACGGCTATTAAAAAAAAGAAGAAAAAGAACAGAATGAAAAGTAAAAAACAAAAGCTAAAAATTGCGGTCCACCGCCGAATGATTGAATGCGGACTAGTAGCGCTTCGATACGGCTGCAGCTTCGAGCGGTTGATTGCTCTTGGAAGTGGATTTTTGGTCAACGTAGTCAACCGAAAAGTTGCTGGACCGATTTGCTGTGAGATTTTGTAAGGGCCGAACCACCGTAATTTGAATTTGCCGGTGGATCTATTTGACTTTGCATTATAAAAAAGTACAAGCTATCCTATCGAAAACACTGGAGTTTTCAGGTTTCTATCGTGCGTCCTTGCCTGTCTTAGTTGAACTTCGTACATAGTTAAGAAACTGAGGCATCGGTGCTCATCTAACTCTCTGAGTGTGTCCAACCGAATTGACAGTGAGTCTTCCGGTAGAAGTTTCTGAGTGATTGCTACGCGTAAACTTGGTATGACTATCTCCATTGGTGCTATAGCTTCTAAGCCATAAGTTAATTTGAAAGGTGTCAATCCTGTTGTTACCTTGTAGGTAGTCCGGTATGCCCATAACACTGTAGGTAGCAGTTGATCCCATCATTCCGGTGATTCCATGATCAATTTTCGAAGGATATTCAGCAAAGATTTGTTTTTACTTTCTGCCAATCCATTAGCACGAGGATAATAAGGAGAACTAAATTTATGTGTGACCTGGAACGAATGTGTGAGTGCCTTCATTAGATTGTTTACAAAATGAGTGCCTTGATCTGAGACAATTTCCAGTGGTAAGCCAAAACGTGGAAAGACATCGGTTAGCAGACACTTTGCTACCATAACGGCTGTAGCAGACCGTAAAGCCTAGGCTTCAGCCCATCTGGTTGCATAGTCTGTACAGGTCAGTATGTAACAGTTGTTACTGAAGACTGCTGGTGGTGTAATTGGACCGATAAAATCTAGACCCCACTTCTGGAAAGGTTCCATTGGTAAGATGGGTTGTAGAGGAAAAAAATGACGTTGTAAAGGCTGACCCGATCTTTGACAAGTATCACATTGTTTGACAAACTGTAATATATCTCTGTACATCGTTGGCCACCAGAGACCACTCTGCAGAATTTTCCGGTGAGTTAAGTCTGCTGCAAAATGACCACCCGAAGGAATTGAGTGGGCTAGAGAAATAACTGAATTAACTTCATGCGGTGGAATACAGCGAAGTAGGATTCCAGTGTGATCTACATAATATAGTTCTCCAGCAATTAACCGAAATCGGCGGCTAAAGACTGCAATTTTCCTGCGTACTGCTCTAGAAGTCTGAGATGGAAGGCAACCATCAGTGAGAAAGGTCAAGATCTGATCATAATATGAAAATGGGATAGGTGGGTCTGCAGATTCTTCATTAATTGGTTCTGATACATAAATCGCGGGTGTCGTGTCATCTATGCCCACCGGAGCTTCACCGAAATCTAAGCGGGATAAAAAATCTGCTAAGGTGTGTGAACTGCATGGCCGGTGAATGACGTCGTAATCAAATTCCTGCAAGAGTAAGACCCATCGCACTAATCGATCACCTAGGTGCTGCTGCCGAACTAGATAGACAAGTGCAGCGTGATCTACATGAAATGTGAATTTACAGCCTAGCAAGTAATGTCTAAATTTCTTGACCGAATATACTAGCCCTAGACATTCTCTTTCTGTTACAGAGTAATTTTTCTTAGCAGGTGCTAATCTTCAACTTGCATAATACACTGGTCTGAGCCATTTATCAATTTGTTACATCAATACACTTCCTATTGCTATATCTGAAGCATCAACAAATATATGAAATGGGTGATCCCAGTCCGGCGGTTATAAGATAGGAACTTGTGTTAATAAATGCTTTAAACGATCAAAGGCTATCTGGCATTCCTGGATCCATTCAAATTATCGAGGTGTTTTGCTGATTAGCTTGTTTAGTGCTATAGCCAGATGAGCAAGCCACCGTAAGTGTCTTCCATGCCACCGGACTTGGCCCATAAAGCGCATAACTTCTTTTGGAGAAGCTGGCAACGGAACTTCTAATACTGCCGAAATCTTATCTGGATCTACTTGGATACGTTGGGCAGATACAATGTGGCCAAGTAACTTGCCACATGAGACCGCAAACACCGATTTGTTTGGATTCAAACAAAGTCTATATTCTCTGCATTTCTGAAAGCAGCACCGTAAATGAAACAGATGTGCTATCATCTTATCGAAAATTGAAAAATCGTCGAGATATACTTGCATAAATGAAGTGAGATAAGGAGAAAATATCTCCTGCATACATCTTTGAAATGTGCTTGGTGCGTTTCTTAATCCAAACCACATTACCGTACAAGCAAAGACATCCCAATTGGTAATAAATGCAGTTTTCGGTATATCTTCTTCGACCATTCTTACTTGGTTGTAGCCACTGTATCCATCTAGGAATGAATACATCTCATGACCTGCTACTCTATCAAGCATGGTATCTAAAAAGGGAATTGGAAAGGGATCCGGTATGGTTGCTGCATTTAATTTCTGATAATCTACACAAATTCTCAGTTGCTTGTTTTTCTTTGGTACAATCACAATCGGAGAGATCCATTCAGCATGCTCTATTGGCAAGATGAATCCAACTTTCAATAACCTATCAAGTTCTGCCTTTACCTAGGAGGCATAGTGGGGATTCATCCGGTAGCTGGTTTGCTTTATCGGTCTTGCTTCTGGCTTCAGCGTGACCCTACGTTGGTAGATACGGGGGTCCAATCCTTTCATGTCTTTGTAGTCCCATGCAAAGACATCAGTGAATTCTTGGAGTAGCTGGATTAAATCTGCTTGAAATGTTTCCGGTAAGTTTTGCTTTATCTTCACAAGACGCGGATGATCTTCATCTCCTAAATTGTAAGTAATCAGCTGATCTTCGGGGACATAGAACTGTTGATGTTTCTCTGTGTTGTCTGTTGGTTTAAGAAGTTGCAGCAATTCATCATCATGTGTCGAAACAGTGTCTTCCTTCTTAGCCTCTTCTGTGACGGGTATTACTGTACAGACTAAAGCATTCCAATTATCTACAACGGGCTGTAGATCAATAGTCCCTAAGGAAATTAAGTCAGCGTTACTCTTCAGAAACTCTTCTTCTTCATCATCTGACAATCCATCTAGCATATGGATTGGTTCAGCAAAATACGGTCTAGCGTGTAGCTCGCAAGGTTTTATAGCATCTAATTTTACCACATATCTACGATTGGCATCTTTAAACGTAAGCTCTTGTGCAGACCAGTCCTGTATTACCTTCGCATGTTTCAGCCAAGGTCAGCCAAAAAGAAGGTTGTAATCCAAAGTGGATTTCGGCAAATCTAGTATAACAAAGATCATTTTAAAGGTCGTACCTTGCAAAGTGATGGGTACATTTCGCACAAGTCCTATAGGATGGACTCTTGATTGATCTGCCATTCTGACAAAAAATTAAACTGGTTCGATTTCGGTCCATCCTAATCTTTTGCATAATGCCGCAGTCGCAATGTTAACACCCGAGCCTCCATCAACTAATACCTGCGTAATCTTATGATTCTTATACCATAATGTAATCAAGGGAACTGAATGATCAACCATAGAATCAAGTTCCGGTTGAACTGCTGCTGTCGTCGGAATACAAGAAGGTACCGGACTGAACTGTTGTTGGAACTGTTGGCGAATTCCAGGTACTAATGCCAGTAGTTGGCCCAAAGGCAGAGTGATAGATGCCTTAGATAAGATTTCCCAAGCCTATTGGGATTGATTGACAGGCTCTACTGATGTTGAAGTTGATGCCTCTGCTGATGCGGAGGTGTCTACGGTGGGCAATGTATCTACTGCTGATGATATTTCTGCTGCTAACTCCCTTTGTTGTGTTCCTTCCTTTGTTAACGAGGGCTGGGCTACCGGAATAGGCTCTGGAAAGACTGGTGGTTCTGCTGTGGTCCATTGACTAGCTTTGTTATACATTCTGTGTTATTCATGTATCCGTGGTTCAAATATTTCTGCTGCCGGTTGTAGTTGTTTACCGGAACAGGTCTGGATTGCAGCAGCCTGTATCTCCACCGGTGGGATTTTTACCATGTTGGCCATTGGATTTTGACGTTCCTTCTTCCTTTGATCATACTCAGCTGCATCCTTGCAAAATCTCCTAATATATCCAAATTCACCACAAAAATGGCAGCGTGGTGGTGGTAAATTGGGATTTTCCGGTGGTGGTCCGTTTTGCCAGCGGTTTGGATTATAATTGTTATTCCTCTGTCCTCGGTCATTTTGATATCCTTGCTGATGGTTGTTTCTCATTTGTGGAGGCACATAGTGATTGGCTGGTTGTCCTTGTTCCTGGATGATTGCATTGACAGTTGCTGTTCCTTGTACTCTAGCGTTGTATGCGCAGTTTTCGGTGGTGTGTCCGGCAATGTTGCAGATAGCGCAGAATGTTTGATTAAGTGCGCAATTGGCACTGGTATGTCTTGAATTTTTGCATATGTTGCAGTATACCTGTCTAGTCATATCTTCTGCAACATTCTTGTTTGCTTTTAACCATTCTAAATCTTCTGTAAATCCACCGACTTTGTGTTCCAGTTGTAGAGTCATTGCAATGACTGCATCGAGGGACATGGCTCCGACACATCTTATGATCATGATCTGCTTAAGTTGTGGAACCAAGCCATTAATGAACCACTGAGTGATAACATCATCTGCTAAGTTAGCATGGGCCGGTGGTAGCTGCCTTAAGTGTGTTCTGAAGAGAGTAGCATACTCCTGTACAGTTTGATTTGGTTTCTGTCTTTTATTCTGCAGATAATCAAAAATTTCGGCTGGATTCTTTTTTAGCCTGAATCGCTGCAGAAAAGCATCTCGTACTGCTTCGTAGGTGCCGAAATGATTAATATCATATTCTGTAAGCCATCTAGCTGCTTCATTAACAAGTGTAGATTGGAAAACAATGGCTTTGTAGGCCTGATCCGGTGGATGATTGAGAACTGTGTAGCTTATCTCAAAGGTGCGTACGTGAGCATCCGGATCATCTCCTGGAAATCCACCAAACTTAGTGTACGTTACTCCCGTTGGAGGTGGCGTGGGTGGACATAACTGTTGTTGTCCGTTCATCGTGAGCGTGTTATACTTTCCTTCTGAACTACCGGAATTTGTATCGTCAGATGACGCACTTTCCGGTGCGATTATCTTGTCTAATATGCTTTGAATCTGTGTTTCGAACAGCCTTCCTTCCTCCTTGATGTCTAGTGTATGGGAACTCGCTTCCAAGCACAGCAGATGGGCTGAAGATTCAGCAGAAAATGCTGAATCGTCACTGAAGAACTGTGATTCTCTTACCGAAATTTCACCGGAATGAACCAAAATTATGCCCGATTTCGGCATTTTTCGCCTTCACCGATTTCTTTGACTAAAGTGTTTCTAATCGTAGATGAATCTAAATCTTTTTCCAAGGTTGTTAAACTAGATTCCCACTGCGTCTTGGTAGGTTCTGGAATTACTATATCTTCGACAGACTGTGCCGAAATAATACCGGAATGTTCCAGAGGCGTAATAGGTCCCCCCGAAATATGACCAAAATTAGTTTTAACATTCTTAACTTTCTTAACAACTGGGTCAGTCCTAGTTGTACTTCCACCTCCCAAAGTTGGTTTTAGTACTCTAGACTGATGGTTCTTGGGATACGTTTCACCGGATCGAGTAACCGGCATGTATCATCTTTTGTACTAATCACGTAGTATTACTAACGGGACAGTCTGCAACAATCTGGTTCTATTGCTATTGCCAATCGAACGATAATCTAATTTTGACAGATGACTGGCAATCTTGATGCCACTTTCCCACAGACGGCGCCAAGTGTTAAATGTTACACAGTTACGCTGTGTTAATAACTAGCCAAAATCATTACCAAAGAAATATTAAACGTAAAATAGTGATTCATCGTAAACTGTATTAAACTTTCTATTACCGAAAGGCGTTATCAGACCAAGTGGGTTCTTGGGAGTGGTAGGGGTCTGTTTAGACAGAGGCCCTGTACTCTTTTCCCAATTCTTAATCACAACATCAAAACACTAATGCATGTCTTAGCTTAGTTACTTGCGGTAACTCGACAATATTGGGTTTCTTTACGCCTGCGTATCGAACTTCTTCAGACTATTCTACTATTGGAGCAGAGCAGTAGTCCATTCTACAACTCCGCTATTATACCGTAAATCAACCAAAGTGAAGACTATAGCTGACAGATTCATTCGTTACCACACTTGCCAGTGATCTCAAAAGTCCACGTTACCGAAGATACTAGTTCGTACTCATGTTCAGGGTCACAGTTATTTCACCGAATGCAATGAGTCTGATAGAAACACACAGAACATACTCCGACAGGGCAAGAGATTACCTATTCAATTCACATAGCTACATAACTACTCAAACTGATTCAGGGTACTTCAATAACTGAAGAATACGCAGCAATACAACACGATAACAGTACTCAGACACACAATCCGTCATTCACTCCGATGGTAAAGCTAAATAGGTTAAAGAAGCAACTCTCTAAAGGCAATGAAAGAAGATCTTCAAGGACAAGGTATCCAACTCAAAGGTTGAGTTATGATAGTTTTATGGCGACACATTTTGCATACATGAAGCAAGCACTAAGAGCATGGAATCAGAGATTGGTAGAGTATCTAACTAAGTGTGGATACAACCCAAGTAGTGGAGATCCTTCGTTGTACATGAAGAAGGAAGAAAATAGAGAGGTATATATTTGCATATATGTCGATGACCTCATCATAACAAGAAACGATGTTACAGGGATTAAAGATATCAAAAGGAAGCTTGGTAAGGAGTTTAAAATTTCAGATCTTGGGGAGCTGAAATATTTTTTAGGAATTGAAGTTGTTTATGGAAAGAGTGGCATCTACTTGATGCAAAGGAAGTACTTGTTGGATGTTCTTTTCAGATTTGGAATGAGTGAATGCAAACCACTTACTCAACCCATGGACACAAATACAAAGATTTATTCAAATGATGGAGAACCATTGGAAGATGTAACAACATACAGAAGCATTGTAGGATCATTGATCTATGCAAACATTACAAGACCTGATTTGTCTTATGTTGTTGGTGTACTTTCTCAGTTTATGCAATCCCTGACAAGTGAACACTTAAATTCAGCCAAGAGAGTGTTGAGATACATAAAGCATACAGTTAATCATGCTTTGTTTTACAAGTTTGATGAAGAATTGCAGGTCAAAGGCTTTAGTGATGCTGATTGGGCAGGCTCAAAGGAAGATAGAAGATCAATCTCAGGTTATGTAATCATGATAGGAAGCGAACCTATCACGTGGAGCTCAAAGAAACAACCTACTATTGCACTTTCATCTATGGAGGCTGAATACAGAGGATTAGCATTTGACACATGTGAAGCAATGTGGATTAAAAAGCTTTTGGGTGATCTTGGAGTGCAAGTTGGAACCATCCCTATATACGGTGATAACATGTCAAGTATTTAGTTGGCAAGCAATCCTATGTTTCATGCAAGGAGCAAGCACATAGAGGTCCACTACCACTATGTAAGGGAGAAGGTGTTGAGCAAAGATGTGGAGGTAAAGTTCATCAGAACCAAAGAGCAGGTTGCAGATATGTTTACAAAGTTCTTGGATGCTTCAACTCAAAGGTTTCAAGGATGCGATAAATTTGAAGGACATGGATGAAGATAACTCCCAAATGAGCTTGAGGGGGAGTGTTGAAGATAAATGTACAAGCTCATTTTCATATGAGCCATGCTTGGTAAATTTACCAACTATAAAGATAAAGAAAAAAGTGGAGGAAAAAATAATAAAAGAAAAATTCTAGTCAAAGTTCATGATGAGTAAGAGATACAATATCTTGCCTTGTA
Organism: Ceratopteris richardii; assembly: GCA_020310875.1. Classification (NCBI taxonomy): domain Eukaryota; kingdom Viridiplantae; phylum Streptophyta; class Polypodiopsida; order Polypodiales; family Pteridaceae; genus Ceratopteris; species Ceratopteris richardii. Next base: position 2,527,155 of record CM035409.1, read on the forward strand.
GTTAGTAGCATGTAGTGGAGAAAGTGGTGAGTTAAGAAGGAGGCACAAACTTCTTCACATGCTCATTGGTTATAAAAGTGAAGTGGAAGCACATTCAAAATAAGGAGAGAAAGAGGCAAGAGCTCCAAGTAGTCGGATCTAGCCATTTTGTCATTCTGGTTTTCCCTTAGACTCCTTCTAGCAGCACGTCAGTTTGTACACAGCTCTGTTGCAGAGCTCATATCTCAGTGCATATGTAACTATGTTGTGCCTTTAAACATTCATTGAAAAGCTTATCTCGTGTACTTTCTGCACATAAAATATCTCGTTGAAAGCTTATGTACTTTGTGAGATATCAATGAAAGAGTGAAGTCTAGTTTTTTAGTATACCTGTGTAGATAGGTAGTCTACTTTCATTGGTTCCGTTTCCCAACCAAAAAATATCCAAATTTCAAGATTTGTGTCTTGTTGGAAAGCCCTTGACATTTACTTTCACTATCTCAAATATCTTATTCAGATCATTCATAGTCTCGGAGATATCGGTCAGAGAGTAAAGTCCAGTTTTATAGTGTACTTATGTGTGCAAGTGGTCTATCTTGATGAGTTGAGTTTCCTAATCAAACGTCATCCAAAGTACTTGATTTTTAGCTTGTTGGAAAGTTATTTGTGTCTACTTTCTCTGTACCAAATATCTTTCTCAAAGGATATATATTCAGAGAGCTATCAGTCCGAGAGTGAAGCTCAGTTCTTTAGCATACCTGTGTGGACAGGTAGTTCATCTTTGACAGTTGTGTTTCCTAATCAAAACTTGTCCAAATTAAGTCATTTATAGCTTGTTAGAAAGCTCTTATTGTCTACTTTGATTTACTAAAGCATCAAGTCCATTTGAGTTTTGTGTTGAGAGCAGCAAGCTATCTAAGGTATAGATGTTTGTCCAATTGCTGGACATACAAGGATTCACTACACACTTCAGTTGCGCATAGTAGAACTCGTTCTCAACAATTTGTATCTGATGATACCCAGATTTAAGATCAATTTTACTAGAAACACGTGCTCCACACAAAAATTTTTTAGCTACTTGTTTCTTATTAACATTACACATGTAACATTCATGAATCTTTTTAATATGCTCATTAACCTCATCAAGTGTAGAAAAATGATCTTCTGCAAAAGAATCAGCCATAGGAATATGAATTGGAGTGATAGACATGCGAGTGATAAGCTTTTTACCATACACAATTTCATACGGTGGACATGCAATATTGTTATGTGTTGTGTTATTTTATGCAATTGTAGTAAAGGAATTTTCTCATCCCAATTACTTGGATTATCTAAAGAATAACAACGTAACAAATAAAAAATAGTACTATTTATATCTTCACTTTCCCATTACTTTCAAGATGAAATGTAGAGGTAAAATCTATTTTGGAATCTAAATTTTAAAATAATGCAACCCAAAAGTGATCATAAAAATGAACATATTCTTGATTTAATAAAATAACTTTCGGAAACCCATGATGGAGAAAAAATATATTGAATAAATAACTTATCAGCTTGAGGTGCAGAAAGAGTCTTTTGCAAGGAATGAAATATGCTCGTTTACTAAACCTATCAACAATTCTCCAAATCATATCACTATGAAATGAAGTTGTAAGAAGATTAGTGATAAAATCAATAGAAATTTGTTCCCATGGTCCATTAGGTATGGGAGGTGGAATTAATTTTCCGAATGCTTTACCATGATGTCATTTCACACGTTGACTCACAATGCAATCGGAAACATACTGTGCATTATCCTTTCCATATTTAACAAAAAGAAAAATTCTTTACATTTAGAAATAGTACTTTGTATGCCCCCATGACCCATATACAATGGTTCATGCATCTCTTTCATAACAAATTCTTTAAAATCTTATGTGATGTGTGACTTGTGTTCGAAATACAAGAATCCATTATGAAACGTTAAATGATCCTCACTAAAGGTTGTGAAACTTTTGAAAGCATTCCATGTTTGCGAGAAATACAAATCAGATGCATAGGTAGGAATCATATCATGAAATGAATGAATACGAATAGAACAAATATTATTTTGATTCAAACAATATTTTTTTGTGGGGATGGGAAGCGACTAAGGGCATGAACTACAACCTTAGCTTTGCAAGGTTGATATTGAATCATAGGCTGAAAATTTTGTATGAATGAAGCCCATTTAATGTGTCTATATGAAATAAATGGCTGATTTAATAGTTGTTTAATAGCCTATTGGTCTTTGATTAGAACTTCACAATGTATAAGGTAATCTTTCCAAATTTTTAAAGCATCCACAATAGCTAAAAGTTCCTTATTATATGTACTATAGTTCTTTTCAAAAGGTTTAATTTTCCTACTTTCAAATGCAATGGGATGATCATTTTGCATTAATACAACACCTATACCGAGCCCACTAGCATCTATAACTACATGCAAAGTTTGCACAAAAATTGGTAATTGCAAAAGAGTTTCATGACAAACTGCATGTTTTAGTTTTTCAAAAGATTGTTGTTGTGCAAATCCCCATGCAAATTTTAACTTTTTCTTCAATAATAATGTAAGTGGAAGTGCTAAATAAGAAAACACTTTTCCAAACTTTCTACAAAAACTAGCTATCCTAGGAAAGAGTATACATCACTCATAGATTGAGGTACATTCAATCCTTGAATTACTTTATTTTTCTTTGGATCTACATGAATGACGTGACTAGAAACAATATGGACCAAATACTCTAATTTTTTTCAAAGAAATAACTCTCTATAGGATTGGCATAAAGTTTGTCTTTGCATAAAAATTAAAGAAAATTGCTAAATGATTTTTGTGGTTATTGTCATTCTTACTATAGACAAGTATCTCATCAAAGAAAATAAGAAAAAAAGCTTGGTAATATAAAAAAATGTTATTAATGGTACGTGCAAATGTAGCAGGTGGATTGGAGAGTACAATAGGCATTACCATGAATTCAAAATGACTGGTCTGAGTTCTAAAATGAGGCTTATAAATGTCATTCTGTGTCATTTGTATCTGATGATACCCAGGTTTAAGATCAATTTTGCTAAAAACACGTGCTCCACACAACGTATCTAGCAAATTATCTATCCTAAGAATACGATATCTATTTTTAGTTATGATCTTATTGAAAGATCCCAATTAGCTACCTGCCACTCTCCTCCCAACCTTAAATATCCCTTGCCCTTGGCACATCTAGAATCTTCTCTAAGGTCCAGACACTCCTCATATGGCCACTTTCATGAGATGGAATAACCTTGAAGATTCTTCCTAGAGCCTTGGCTCCCCTAAACTCTAGTCCTTGACCCGGCTAGGGTCCTCGACCAAATGCATAGACAACTTAGAGATGGTGTATCTTGTCTCATGAAGGGATCAAGAAGCAATCAAGCTAAAGGCTTTCCCATTGGTCCTAAAGGAGGAAGCCAGAATATGGTACAACAACCTATCCAATGAAGCAACAGGAAGCTGGGAAGAAATAGAGAACAAAGAAGCTTCACAACAAGATATCTTGTAGAAGCTGACACATCATCTCCAAGAACTAACACTCAACTTGGTGAGGAGCCAGCAAGACAGACCACAACGTGAACAAAATCGAGGACAAGGACCACAGGCACAAGAGTTTATATCATACAATTGCAACGAACGTGTTCATGGTGTCAGAAAGTTTCCAACCTTTCCATTGACGATCAGGAAAAATAAAAAATGATTATTGGTTAATTCTAATTTCTCATTATTACAATGTTTTTTCTTGGAACTAAACTCTTGTTAAGTATTTGCAGGATCAAATGGATGAATAAAACAAAAGCTCAAATTATGGTTTACCCTAAACTGCTTAAATAATGTGTGTTTAGGCAATAGAAGTATTGAATTATGGGTTTAAGACCCTAGGTTTATGTTCATTAATGTATATTTAAGTTAGTAGCATTAATTCCTGGTTAATGTTAGGGTTAAAGCCACGTTTTTAATGGGTTATCAGGGATTTCCAAAGGATTTTAAGAAGATTTTTCAGGGTTTTTATTGAATTTTAAGGGTTAAAATAATAGATATTTAATTAAATTAATGTTTAAAAAGAGTATTTATGTATTAAAAATTAAAATATGATTTATTGAATTAATTTACTCATATGTGTGCATTTAAATATTAAAGTTCGAATTAATTAAACCCTTAAACTAAGCTTAAAGGAAATGATTTATTTCAAGAAGAAATATAGGATAATTAAATTAAAATGATAAAATAAATGGATTAATAACTAGTGGTCTATAAGAGTGCTAGGAAAAAGAATGGTATGTAAGTAATATGTAACTAAAGTGATATAAGGAGTGGTCTCAATAGATGATGCAATTAAAGGAAGTTAAAGGGACACTTTAAATGAATGGTATAGATGAATATGGTTAAAAGAATGGAGCAAGTGTGTTGTGGAATTAAAGTCAAATTAAAGTGAGGAGAAAGTAAGGAGGTTAAATAATGGATGAGAAATAAAGTAGGAAACAAAAAGAGTGGTAAAGAGAAACCTCTATGAGTATATATATGTGTATGTGCAATGAGTTTTTCCTAATGTTTTTTTCTACAGGTATTTTCCTCTTCCTCTTCTTCTGACTATTGTAGAGAGGAAGGTTGTAAGATGTGTTAGTTGCATTTTCCGTTCTTCTCTTGCTAACTGCATATAGTTTGTAGAGAGAGGTTGTTGCAAATGAGTGTTTTATTTACTCTCCTTTCCTCTCTTGGCATCTACTCACGCATGAAGAGGGAAAAAATCAACACAAATTAGTTTTGACTCTATTTGCGCTAATGATGAGAGTAATGTGAGAAGATGTGATGTTTGTTTTTTTTAGTATTCTAGAGGCAATTGGTTATTTCCAGTAATGTTTTCTTTTGCAGCACAGAAAGGGAGTCTCGACAGTAACAGACAGTTCTGTACGTGGAGAGAGCAGATCGCTGCCAGAATTAGAGTAGAGAAAGTAGATGTCCTTCCTTCTGGCGACGGCGATGGCTGACGGTAGACTTTATTAGAGAGAGATGGTGCTTAGTGCACTGAAGAGAGAGAAAGTCTTAACTCTCTTCTCTCCGCTTGGCGGCGTTTTTGACTACGCTGTTGGTGGGTGAGTCTTGGAGTTGTAGAGAGAGCAGAGGGAGTGACTAAGATCTGCCACGTCGGGCTCTGATAGCGGGAGATAATGATTTGGTCAGGCGCATGCATCAGAGAGATTCGTAGCTAGAAAGTTTGGCTGCTAGTTAAACGCGCAGAGATAGAGTGAGAAAAGGATTAATGCGCATAGTAGAGAGTTAAGTAGTAATCGAGGAGAGAGAAAAAAAAAGATGAACGCATTTGTAGGGAGAGAAAGTTTTAGCTTTTCTTTAGTTTTTTTTTTCTACCCTTCATCCCTCACTCCATGGCGCTGCGCATACCATGATGGGTCCTAGAAGTTGGCCATAGCAGAAAAAGTTCACATCTAATTCTAGTAGCAGTCCTAATGGCGTATGTTTTTCACTAGACGAACATAGAGAGTTTTGCCTCCACAAAGGCATTCGTCAAGGGTCACGTATCAATTGAGTTTTGTAGGAACCCGATTCACTCGTTCATTTATGTAGATGATGCAGTATGCGGTGATTTTGAGCACACAAAGTTTCATGAGTTGAAAGTTCATAAGCTTTTATGAATGTGTGAGAGAGAATTAATCTAACTTTTGTTGCTCTATATGTATACAGTACTGTAGTGTTGATGTAATGATAGATGTGTTTACTTCCGTATCAAGCATAGTAACTTCGAAGAGAGAAAGCGTTAGAGAAAAGAAAAAAAAATAATAATAATAATGAGTTGATTTAATTAAGACATATAGTTTAAATGGAAGTTAAATTATATTAAATGCATGTGACTAGATGAAATTAAATGCATAAATATACATATGCCTATTTGAAATGTGCATATCATACATGAATATATTGGGGATTATAAATATGAGAAGTGTTAGCATAAATGTGCATTTATGAGTGATCAAAACATATAAGTGTGAATTAACATATGAAGGAAGACATAAGCTTAGAATATGGTGATTTAATTATAATATTAACATGCATATGAGTTAGTATATGTGAGTACTAGCATAAATTAGCATAATTGAAAGCATGCATGTTAAGTGCATATAGGAATGAATGAGCATGTGTATTAAAGTGTGTATGAGATTAATGATTTTTTATTGAGATATACTAACATTCCTAATGTTTTTTTTACAGAAACATTGAAGATTAAAAAGCAATTGAGGTGCAGTGAAGTGAAGCAAAGTGAAGATTTTTCATCAATTCAAATATCCGACAAACTGAATTAAATCCATAGAAATTATCCTTGATTAAGCTTTTGTATAGGATTCACTTATTGTTAGCAATCTTTTAGAGAAATTATATCATTGCTTTATAGCATTGTAATCATCCATTATTGTCATTAGCATTAATTCAATTTCAATTTGCATTATCTTTCTTGTCCATGTCATCTGAAAATCCAATTCAATCTGAAAATAGCGCACCTTTAGAAGTAGAAGAAGTTAAGGATATTATTACACACGGATCGTTAATATCAGTATCTCACGATTATTGTCTTAATAGATTTATAGCATTATTTTCAATTGCATGTAATGAACTCCAAGATAACATAGATTCATTTCCACCACCCTTAATTAGGCGTACACAACCTAATCATTTAGAAATCCAAGAAGACGAAATTATAAAAGAAAAATTAATTGAGGAAACTTTGATAGTACCTATACCTCAAGAAGCTATTGATAGATATAGAGCAGCCCAGCCTTACGGTTTTTAGACATTTAAAGTGTTACAATTACCTAATCCATATTTCCTAGATTTAAGAGTAATTTAGAATTTCTTTTACCTTAGACGAAAGAAAAATATACCTAAAACACCTACGATTGTCGCATACACCTTGCGTGTGCCGAGGGATTTAGTGGTTGACTGATCCACCAGCCTTATGTCCGCAACTTCCCGACAATTTGGTGAACCCGACGTGAAAGGTCGGCATGACACCGTAGGTATAAAGGTATATTTACTTTCTGTTTTGCATATGCATATATAGGCAATTTGGCGATTGAAGAAGAAGCGTCGACATCCTTTGTAGCTGCAGCTGATTGTTCCTCGTCACGTCACCTTTATCCATCAACTTTTGTGAAAAGTAACGATTGCACATGCATATAAAAATTTTGCACAGATCACATTCATAAAGAGCCTCTTCATCAAAGATTGATCAGGTATATTTTCTTTAATTCTGTTTGCCAAAAAGTAGGAATAGTTTTCATACTTTTATTGCAAAATAGTAGGAAAGCTTGTTTTATTTCTATTTACAAAGTAATAGGGAAAGTTTCTTTATTGCAAAATTGTAGGAAAATTTTGTTTTGTTTGCAAAGCAATAGGAAATTCTTCTTTATTTTTTCTATTGCAAAATAGTAGGAAAGGTTTTCTTTATTTTTATTTCTAAAGTAGTAGGAAAAGATTCTTTATTTCTATTTACAAAATTGTAGAAAAAGTTTCTTTATTGCCAAAGCATAGGGAATGTTTCTTTTTGTTTGCAAAATAGTAGGAAAATTTTCTTTTGCAAAGCACTAGGAAAATTTTCTTTATTTTTGTTGGCAAAGGAGTAGGAATATTTTCTATATTTCTGTTTCTTTTACCACGGAGTCATATCAGGATTAAGAAATAGACGTACTATTACGAGAGTTATATACTTATATTTCATATTTATCTGTAAAGATAGACTTATCTACTATGGATGATCACTTTGAAGAGCAGCGCATTTGGAAGATCATAGATGCAATTAAAACGGATAGGGGGGAATTTACTGGAATAAATGTAACAGCTTATCTTAAATATTATGAACAATTGACAGAACAATATGGGTTACCTGAAGATAATAAAAAAGATACATTTATACGAATTGCTCATGGTTTCACTAGAGAGAGAATCCAATTGAGAGTAGTTCAACCAAACATGACTTGGGCGGATTTCAAGACTCGGCTTCTTACTGAATTTTCGCATGAAGATTACAGTAAGAATAATAGAGCCACATTCATGCGATGGGTAGGAACAACGAAATTAGACCAACACAAATTCAACCAAATGCCTCAAGTAGACCGAACAACTCTAGAACCAGATAAATTAAGAAATTTCCTAAATATGTTAGACCCATCTCTTAGACGAGAGCTAGAACCAATGCTTGAGGATGGAGCGACTGCGAGTGGGCTTACTGGAAATTGGGATAACGTTCGAGCAGCTGTCCATAGGTTAGCCCAAAGACAGGAGCGAAATCAGATGCAAACTCCAAGAATATATGAAAGAGATGTGCCAGGAAAGATAGATAATGACCCCAATTCTCATAACCCTAGAAAGGATGACTCAGAAATTACAATGTTAAAAACATCAGTAGAATCACTTGTCAAACATGTGGAGACTTTGGCGACTGAAATAGCTACTATAAAGAGTATGCAAGAGCTTAAATTGAGAGATCAGGAGAAACCAAAAGAATTAGAACAAAATCCTAGGAATCAGATGCCAGCTAGAAGACCATTTAGCCAAGCACGAAGATGTCTCTGGTGTGATGATTTGGAGCATCCACACTGGACATGCAACTTATTCAAAGAGACCAAGGATAAGAATTGGGTCACAGAAGTAGATCGAAAGATCTGTGACTATGTAACAAAAAGGCCTTTGGCATCAAAGTATGGAAAAGGGGGTATGAAAACCTTCTTTGAAGCCTCCACAAGCCAAAATACTTATGCTTGTCGGCTGGATAGTGATGATTCTAATTGTGACTTTTGGAATCAAGTTTATGATACTGCTAGTAGAGGAAAGTTATCAGTTGAGAACTTATATGCTACGAGCTCAGATATTAGATCAAAGACATGTTGGAATGAGCCAGTAGATATATTCTCAGTATATGCTCATGAAATTAATGTAGACGAGAAAAGAAAATGGGATGAAGAGGGACAATCTAAACGAACAACTAGGGCTAGAAAAGAGGGTGAAACTACTGATACAATTAAAGAACCGCCTATGATGGAGCCTAGTCAGGAACCAAAACAACAGGAACAAGAAAAGAAACCTCAAAATAAGGGTAAAGGAAAGAAAGTAGGAGAAAACTTAGAAAAGAAAACTACAAGTGAAGATAAAAGTCAAGATAAACCTAATGAAACGCAACCCATACGTGAAGAAGGTACTAAGGAAGAAAAACCGAAAAAGAAACCTCCGACTTTTCGATTGATCTCACAAATTGAGAAACAAATAGACATTCGGAAGGTTATGGACGAAAAAATTATGAAGGCAGAGGTAACCATGACATTAGAGGAATGGTTAGCATTTTCAAGAACTGATGTGAAGGAAGATTTCATGAGTATCATTAAAAGAAGAAGAGAACCTATAGACTATAGAACAGAAGATATAGAAATGGAGGAAAGGAAAGATCATGATGAAACGAAAGTGAGTGTTGTACAAATTAATGAATCTGAATATCGAGATTTTTTTTATCGTAAAAATTATTTTGGTCCTGTTATTGGACATTAGGAAAAAGGAAATGATGACCCAAATAGCCATTATACTCAGAAACATTGGGCTAGGGGTACTACTGAAACTATGGTTAAGATAGGTAATAATAATAAACTGCAAGTAGCATTAATCGATTCAGGATGATGAATCAATGTAGTCTCAAGGGAGATTTATAATGAAGGAAAATGGCCCATAGATAGGGACCATGGGTGGAAAATGAAGGCAGCCAACAATGCTTCTGGCTATTTACTAGGAGCTTGTGCAAATGCTCCTATTACTATTGGAGATGTAAAAGAGGAACATAATTTCTTCGTTCATGATGACTGCTCGTACCCAATTATTTTGGGGTAGCCATTCATTTGTGAACAAAGAATGGAGACAAAAGTATTGGATGATGGAAGTGCTTTTGCAAGAATTTGTTCTCGTGATGGCCTTAAATCGGTCCAATTCATGACGCTTTGTATAAACCATCCTCGTAATCGTAGATCACTAAGAAAAACTCCTTTAAGACACTTAGATAAGGATTTTGAATAAATGCCACTATTGAGCGAGATGACAGTGGACTTTGGTTCGAAATCTCGCAAAATCTTGTACAAAATTTAGAAAAAATGACTGTTTATTTTCCATCTGCTACTTTAAATATTTCTCATTTTAAACAAATTCCAAGAAAACTTATAAAAAAATATGAAAAATATTTGAAAATCAAAGGAGATTTGTTAATGGATGAAAGTATTGAACATATTATTGAAACTACACATTGCTTCTCAACATTAGAAGAATTAGAACTTTGTTATCAAAGTAAGTCTAATTCCCATATTCTTATCTCTTCACTTGATATGTATGCATTAATTCAAGAATATGCCTCTAGTATTAATCATGAGTATGATGCCTTAGTGGAGACCAAATACAAAACTGTTAGTAAGAAGGTTAAACCCGTAGCACAACCACTACCAAAATTTAGTAATGATATTATAAAGAATGTAAGTCATGAGCCAATCCTCAGAAATCCAACAAATATTGGCCATGTATTTACTAAAGAATCCTTAAATCAAATTAAATTAGATGCTAGTGGTTTGCTTCTTCCAGCAGAAAAAGAGTATTTTCTGAAGATTATTGAGCAACATGGAAGAGCATTTTCTCTTGAGCCTTGAGAGATAGGATGTGCAGATCCTAAGATAGTTTCACCGATGATTATTTTCACTATTCCCCATATTCCTTGGAATTTGCGCCCTATTCTTGTACCTAAAGCTCATCTTCCAGAGCTGATTAGATTACTTAAAGAAAAGATTCATATGCATATTTTAGAATCCTCTTCAGCTCCCTATTCAAACCGTTGGTTTACTGTGCCCAAGAAGAGTGGAAAACTTCGGTTTATCCAAGATCTTCAACCAGTTAATAAAGTGACCATTAGAAATGTGGGTACAGGTCCAATTGTGGATGAATTTGCAGAAGCATTTTCAGGCAATTCTATATATTCAATGGGTGATCTCTACTCTGGATATGATCAATTTCAATTGTCATTAGAGAGTAGAGATATTACTACCATGAAAAACACCTTTGGGATTAGTTAGGATGTGTACGCTACCTCAAGGTGCGACCAATTCAGTAGCACACATGATGAGTGCAATGAATTTGGTTTTGCACGATTTTATTCCTCACATTACTATGCCCTTTATAGATGACATTCCCATTAAGGGTTGCTTGGAAGAAGAGAAAGATAGCACTCTGGATGAAGATGGTTGTCGAAGATTTGTAAAGGCTCATATCCTTGATTGCAAAAACATCTTTGAGCGATTTATTCAAGTTGGCTTAACATTATCAATAGAAAAATCTACTTTTGGTGTTAATGAGGTCCTAATTGTAGGTCATCTTTGTGGCTATTATGGACGAAAGCCATACCCTCAGAAAATTGATGCCATTAGTAAGATTTTGGAGATATGTCAAAATGTGAGTGAAGTTCGTCGATTTTTAGGAGCCTGTATCTTCTATGTCATATGGATACCACATTTTGCACATGTAGCTGACTGTCTTTATGATTTATTAAGGAAGAAAAGAAAATTTTTATGGATAGAAAAACATACTCAAGCAATGCGTAGATTAAAGAAGTTATTATAAGAAGCGCCAATCCTTAAACGAGTAGATTATACGAATAATAAGCCTATTATTTTGACTGTTGACACTAGCCCTATTGGGATAGGTTGGGTCATAAGTCAGGACGATGAAGAGGGTAGAAGATATGCTATGAGATTTGGAGCTAAAATTTTGCATAACACTCAAAGACATTACCCGCAAATTAAAAGAGAACTTTGGGGTTTAGTCACAGCTCTAAAGTCTGATAAAGAGTATTTCATAGGAGCAAATGTGATAGTAGAGACAGATTGTTTACCGCTAATTGGAATGATCACAAACTGTTCTTCACCGGATATTGCAATGCTTCGCTGGATTTCTTATATCAAATTTATAAATCCAGTTTTAATTCATATATCAGGAAAATCTAACTCTGTTGCTGATATGCTCTCAAGAGCTAGGTATGATGAGAATGATGAAGCCAAAGTAGATACTAATACGATAACTTATGATTCCCAAGTTTATGTATATGAAAAATTTAATTCAGATGAATACGAAGGAGAGTGGCAAGAGATTGGAAAGTATCTTAGTAATTTAGTTAGATCACCTTCATGTTCTTCAAATAGATTTAGAAATATTAGAAAAAGAGCATTTAACTTTTTCTTAAAAGATGGGTTAATTTGGAGACATGCAAGGGGGAAGATCAAAATGCTACAAAGAGTACTAGGTACTAAGAATCTTCAGATGCAAGTCATGAAGAGCATGCATGATACTTTATGGGCCGGGCATAAAGGATTTGTTGCCACTTATGAAAAAATTAGAGAATGTTACTGGTGGCCAGGTATTTATGTTAATGTAAAGAAATATGTGGATTCTTGCGATGTATGTCAAGTTTATTCATCGGTGAAGCATAGGGATCCACTGCATCCTACGTATCCACCATGCATACACTATAAGTGGGTAGTAGACTTAGTAACCATGCCCAAAGGTATCGATAGAATGAGATACATAGTTCTTGCTCGAGAAGATCTTACTAATCATGTGGAAGGCCGAGCTCTAAGATCAAAAACTACTTTCAATGTATGCAGATTTCTTCTTGAAGATGTGATTTCAAGATTTGGGTATATTGAGAAGATAGTAGCCAATAGGGGCGAGTTAGATGCGCAAGAGGCTAGGGAATTCTTTGCTAGGCATGGAATTTGTTTAGCTCTTACGATTGCATATAACCCTGAGGCTAACGGAAAGATTGAAAGAGGGCATTCTCCTATCATAAAGGCGATTTCTAAAGCTTGCAAAGTAGAACTTAAGAATTGGCCGAAATTTTGGCCATTTGCTTTGTGGGCTGACAGAATGACCTGGACTAGAATGACAGGGTTTATGCCGGCAGAACTAATGTACTGCCAAAAGCCAATTTTTCCAGTAAATACCCAAATTCTTACTTGGACTACGCTTCCTTGGAAAGATAATTTATCTACTGAAGACTTATTAGCTTTAAGGATTCAGCAACTAGAGCAAGGGAATGAGAGATTGGAAGAAGTTGTAGCTAAATTGAAAGATTCTAGGCTTAAAAATAAAAAATATTTTGATAAATCACATAGGTTAAGGCCAAAGCCAATAAAAATAAATGATTGGGTATTGATATATGATAGCACATTTGATACACAGTATGATTCTCGTAAAAAATTAAAAAAGCGATGGTTTGGACCTTATGTGGTGGTCAAAATCTATGAAAATGGAACGTATGCCTTAAGAGAGTTAGATGGAACTCCGCTTAAAAATTTAATTGCAGGTAAAAGAGTTAAAATATTTAAACAAAGAAATGAAGAATTTTATGATTTATTATCTGATGAAGAAAATGATGAATGAATGTTTTAATCAAAATAATGTTTAAATTTTCTTTTATATGTAAGAAAATAAAAATTTTAATTAAACTAATTTTCTTGTGAGTTTACATGTTCTTGCTTGATAGCAAGAGTTGAAGATGTTTTTTTTTTTAACCAGTAAATTAAAGACTGATTTATGATAAAGATAAAGCACAGGAGATTGAAGATAGTACATGCAGTTTAAAATTTAAGCAATCAAAGCGATATTTGGATGAAAGGCGATGCTAAAGATGGAATCAATATAGATCAGGTGAAACAGTTCTAACCCTGATTAATGTTTTAAGTTTTGTTTTTCCCTGCATTATCATAATTAAGATATGTACATTCTTCAGATAGGTTAAGAAACTTCTTAAAATTATGAAAAGTAGAATTTACACTAAAGTAGGGATGTTCTTGAAGAGAAGATAGGGATTAGAGACCTATGGCTGTCATATGAATAGTTGAAGGAACCCTTAACTTGCAACTCCTAGTAGAAGTAGACTTGTTTTATATAGGTAAGCTTCCTTAAATCTAACCCATTTAGCAAAAGAGATCCTAGTTCCTGCTTTAGCTTACCTCTAGATCCTTTGCTCTGATTAGGGGTTAAGCCTTTCCCCTTCATGAAAAAAGTTGCGAAGAAAAATTGAAAGCAGTACATTAATGGTTGCTGCATAAGAAAAGAGGGAAAAAAAATGACACAAAGAAAAATTATGATGAAAAAAAAAAGAGATGAAAGAAAAAATCAAATAAATCAGTTGTGGTCTTGAAATCACTTCTGAATTAAAAAGCGGGCTATATAAGGCGGATGTATGCTAGAGGGGAGTTAGTTTTTTGTATCTTAATGGCAAGTGGCTAGGAAAAGAGGATAGAAGGCCTATATAACATATGCTTTACTTATGAACAAAGTTAATAGAAGAGTTAGTACGAACACTATTTGAATGACTTCTATAGTTTCCTTCTAAAACCTGTTTCCAATTCATGCATTGAATGAAAAGGTTTAAATTCAAGCTTACATAATGTTATAAGTTTTCTTTGCTATCAGAAGATGTACTAATGATAGAAGCATTTTTTTTATATATAGACTATTTGCATTTGAGTCATGAATAATTTTCAAAAGAATTTGATATTGCCTTCTATGATCTGCAGGTTTGGCCCATCGAGGACGATGTGCAGGTTTGGTCGGGGTGAATGTCGGAAAGTTTCCAACCTTTCCGTTGACGATCAAGAAAAATAAAAAATGATTATTGGTTAATTCTAATTTCTCATTATTACAATGTTTTTTCTTGGAACTAAACTCTTGTTAAGTATTCGCAGGATCAAATGGATGAATAAAAAAAAAGTTCAAATTATGGTTTACCCTAAACTGCTTAAATAATGTGTGTTTAGGCCATAGAAGTATTGAATTATGGGTTGAAGACCCTACGTTTATGTTCATTAATGTATATTTAAGTTAGTAGCATTAATTCCTGGTTAATGTTAGGGTTAAAGCCATGTTTTTAATGGGTTATCAGGGATTTCCAAAGGATTTCAAGAAGATTTTTCAGGGTTTTTATTGAATTTTAAGGGTTAAAATAATAGATATTTAATTAAATTAATGTTTAAAAAGAGTATTTATGTATTAAAAATTAAAATATGATTTATTGAATTAATTTACTCATATGTGTGCATTTAAATATTAAAGTTCGAATTAATTAAACCCTTAAACTAAGCTTAAAGGAAATGATTTATTTCAATAAGAAATATAGGATAATTAAATTAAAATGATAAAATAAATGGATAAATAACTAGTGGTCTATAAGAGTGCTAGGAAAAAGAATGGCATGTAAGTAATATGTAACTAAAGTGATATAAGGAGTGGTCTCAATAGATGATGCAATTAAAGGAAGTTAAAGGGACACTTTAAATGAATGGTATAGATGAATATGGTTAAAAGAATGGAGCAACTGTGTTGTGGAATTCAAGTCAAATTAAAGTGAGGAGAAAGTAAGGAGGTTAAATAATGGATGAGAAATAAAGTAGGAAACAAAAAGAGTGGTAAAGAGAAACCTCTATGAGTATATATATGTGTATGTGCAATGAGTTTTTCCTAATGTTTTTTTACAGGTATTTTCTTCTTCCTCTTCTTCTGACTATTGTAGAGAGGAAGGTTGTAAGATGTGTTAGTTGCATTTTCCGTTCTTCTCTTGCTAACTGCATATAGTTTGTAGAGAGAGGTTGTTGCAAATGAGTGTTTTATTTACTCTCCTTTCCTCTCCTGGCATCTACTCACGCATGAAGAGGAAAAAAATCAACAGAAATTGGTTTTGACTCTATTTGCGCTAATGATGAGAGTAATGTGAGAAGATGTGATGTTTGTTTTTTTTAGTATTCTAGAGGCAATCGGTTATTTCCAGTAATGTTTTCTTTTGCAGCACAGAAAGAGAGTCTAGACAGTAACAGACAGTTCTGTATGTGCAGAGAGCAGTTCGCTGCCAGAATTAGAGTAGAAAAAGTAGATGTCCTTCCTTCTGGCCACGGCGATGGCTGACGGTAGACTTTATTAGAGAGAGATGGTGCTTAGTGCACTGAAGAGAGAGAAAGTCTTAACTCTCTTCTCTCCGCTTGGCGGCGTTTTTTACTACGCTGTTGGTGGGTGAGACTTGGAGTTGTAGAGAGAGCAGAGGGAGTGACTAAGATCTGCCACGTAGGGCTCTGACAGCGGGAGACAATGATTTGGTCAGGCGCTTGCATCAGAGAGATTCGTAGCTAGAAAGTTTGGCTGCTAGTTAAACGTGCAGAGATAGAGTGAGAAAAGGATTCATGCGCATAGCAGAGAGTGAAGCAGTAATCGTGGAGAGAGAAAAAAAAAGATGAACGCATTTGTAGGAAGAGAGAGTTTTAGCTTTTCTTTTGTTTTTTTTTTTCTACCCTTCATCCCTCATTCCATGGCGCTGCGCACAGCATCAACGTAGAAAGAGAGAGAGTCCAATCTTTGGTTTACTACATGGAATTACGGTTTACCATGATGGGTCCTAGAAGTTGGCCATAGCAGAAAAAGTTCACATCTAATTCTAGTAGCAGTCCTAATGGCATATGTTTTTCACTAGACGAACATAGAGAGTTTTGCCGCCACAAAGGCATTCGTCAAGGGTCACGTATCAATTGAGTTTTGTAGGAACCCGATTCACTCGTTCATTTACGTAGATGATGCAATATGCGGTGATTTTGAGCACACGAAGTTTCATGAGTTGAAAGTTCATAAGCTTTTATGAATGTGTGACAGAGAATTAATCTAATTTTTGTTGCTCTATATGTATACAGCATTGTACTACTGATGTAATGATAGATGTGTTTACTTCCGTATCAAGCATAGTAACTTCGGAGAGAGAAAGCGTTAGAGAAAAGAAAAAAAAAATAGTAATAATAATTAATTGATTTAATTAAGACATATAGTTTAAATGGAAGTTAAATTATATTAAATGCATGTGACTAGATGAAATTAAATGCATAAATATACATATGCCTATTTGAAATGTGCATATCATACATGAATATATTGGGGATTATAAATATGAGAAGTGTTAGCATAAATGTGCATTTAGGAGTGATCAAAACATATAAGTGTGAATTAACATATGAAGGAAGACATAAGCTTAGAATATGGTGATTTAAATATAATATTAACATGCATATGAGTTAGTATATGTGAGTACTAGCATAAATTAGCATAATTGAAAGCATGCATGTTAAGTGCATATAGGAATGAATGAGCATGTGTATTAAAGTGTGTATGAGATTAATGATTTTTTATTGAGATATACTAACATTCCTAATGTTTTTTTTTACAGAAACATTGAAGATTAAAAAGCAATTGAGGTGCAGTGAAGTTAAGCAAAGTGAAGATTTTTCATCAATTCAAATATCTGACAAACTGAATTAAATCCATAGAAATTATCCTTGATTAAGCTTTTGTATAGGATTCACTTATTGTTAGCAATCTTTTAGAGAAATTATATCATTGCTTTATAGCATTGTAATCATCCAGTATTGTCATTAGCATTAATTCAATTTCATTTTGCATTATCTTTCTTGTCCATGTCATCTAAAAATCCAATTCAATCTGAAAATAACGCACCTTTAGAAGTAGAAGAAGTTAAGGATACTATTACACACAGATCGTTAATATCAGTATCTCACGATTATTGTCTTAATAGATTTATAGCATTATTTTCAATTGCATCTAATGAACCCCAAGATAACATAGATTCATTTCCACCACCCTTAATTAGGCATACACAACCTAATCATTTAGAGATCCAAGAAGACAAAATTATAAAAGAAAAATTAACTGAGGAAACTTTGATAGTACCTATACCTCAAGAAGCTATTGATAGATATAGAGCAGCCCAGCCTTACGGTTCTTAGACATTTAAAGTGTTACAATTACCTAATCCATATTTCCTAGATTTAAGAGTAATTTAGAATTTCTTTTACCTTAGACGAAAGAAAAATATACCTAAAACACCTACGATTGTCGCATACACACTGCGTGTGCCGAGGGATTTAGTGCCTGACTGATCCACCAGCCTTATGTCCGCAACTTCCCGACAATGGTATGTACAATTTCCCTCACCCTCGTAGGAATCTAGGTGAGGCTGCCAAAATATGCACACGAACAACAACAACAACAACGGCACACAAATATTCCACCTATCCCAACAGCTCAAGGTGATCAAAGGCAGGTGAATGTTTTGGAGCTGATTGAGGAACAAGATACCATGGATACAATGCCAATCAAGAGGACAAGGGTGCAAGACGATCTCAAGATGAACATTCCAGCATGGGTACACAAACAAAAAAAGGAAGAGCTATAGAAGGTGAAGCTAGTAAAAGAAAGTGAAGGCCGAGGAGGAAGACCACGATGGAAGACTTTCCTCTAGGTAAGGGCATTGAACCTTATGACGTAGTTGAAGCTATATCCACACAGAAACCAAATATCACTTGGCCACAATTACTCCTATTATCTTCAAAACTTAGGAGGGAATGGTCCAAGCTAGTAAGCACTAGGAGGACTAGAAATAAGGAAATTAACCTTATAAGAGCCAATGCATTTGATGGTGTGGTACCCATAGTGGATCTATATGTAAAAGGAAAAAGAATTTCAAATGTGTACGTGGATGGCGAAGCACAGATGTGTGTGATGATAGAGAAAACAATGCATAGGTTAGGCTTGGACATGACAGGACCATCTGTGTACCAAGCTAAAATCGCAAATAATAGTGTTGTTAAATGTGTTGGTGTGATAAAAAATTTAAGAGTTACAGTATGTGATATAGAGGTTTCTTTGGATATGTATGTAATTGCAACCAAGGGGGAGGGCTACCCCATCATATAAGGACGTCCATGGTTAATTGCAAGGAAAGCATATCAAAAATGGGGTTCTGGCCTTCTAGTTCTCAAACCAAATGATAGAACAAAGTCAGTTACGGATGATTTGAAGGACCAAAAGAAGGAAGATCATACGTATGAAACAACAGTAGATGAAGAAAGTTCTTGTTATGATAGCGATTCTAGCAGTGAGGAATCAACAACTCAAAGTGATTCATAAACACTTGAAGTCATGGGCATGATCTTTCAAGGAAAAGAAGATGGAGGCAAAGAGGATGATCTACAACAACCACAAAGTGAGGACTCCGTGCGTGAAGTGCATCTCCCAAAGCTGCTAGCAGAAGATCTCACTTCAGAGGAAAGGACTATGTTTATCAACATGCTAAAAAGGTATCCCAAATTGTTCATTAAACATTATCATGAGATACAAGGTGTAACTGCTATTCAACATCATATCGAAATCAAGCCACAAGCAAAGCCTATGGCGGAGAAGCTCAGAAGGATCGGAACACTTCAACAAGAGGCTCTGTTAAATGAGGTAAATAGACTCATAAAGGTTGGATTCATGTACCCTATATTAAATTCAGAATGGGTGTCTCCATTAGTAGTTACCTCAAAGAAGAATGGTAAATGGAGGGTGTTTGTAGACTATAAACCCTTAAATGCAGCAACAAAGAGAGATCATTTTTTACTACCCTTCCAAGACGAGATTCTAAATGAAGTGGTAGGTCATGAAAGGTACACTATATGTGATGGATACTCAGAGTACTTTCAAATCAGGATAGCTGAGTAGGACCAAAGGAAGACCACATTCATTACACCATGGGGATGCTTTGCTTATCAGGTAATGCCTTTTGGCCTAACGAATGCACCTACAATATTTCAAAGTTTTATGAACTATGTTTTTCAACCATTCTGTGGATCATCAATAAGGGTGAACATGGACGACTTCTTCATATATAGTACTAGAGCTATGCATTGTCAAAAAGTGGAAGAAGGCTTAAAAAGATTTTATGAGCTTCGAGCTCAATTGAATCTTGATAAGTGCCATATTGCCAAGAAGGAGGTAGGTCTCCTTGGACATCTCATATCAGAAAAAGGGATTCAAGTTGATCCATCCAAAGTGGAAGCCTTATTGGCTCTACCTCCTCAACAATAATAAAGCAAACCCTCACTTTTGTACAGAAGTTACGCTACATATCATGGTTCATCCACCTTCTATCTGAAATCATATCTCCATTACAAAAGCTTGCACAAGATAGTGTCTTTGCATGGGAGGATATCCATAATGGATGTTCTGAAGAAATCAAAAGAGTACTCAACACTTTACCCACATTGATGCCTCCAAATATGGGAGAGACTTTCTATGTGTGTCCAAGTGCTGGTGAAGAAGGATTCGGAGTAGTCTTACTCCAAAAGGATACAAAGATATCTCACATGCATCCTGTTTACTTTTCTAGCAAGGTAATGAAAGAAAATGAGAAGAGATACACAGATGCAGAAACTCATGCATACACTTATGTTTAGAGTAAGGAAGTTTCATTCTTACCTTCTTGCTAGGTCTTTCATTGTTCTTACAACAGATCACGCATTCCCATATGTGGTACAACATAAGAGTATCTCATCTAGAATAGCTAAATGGGTTCTTGAATTTCAAGAATACAACTATACATTTGTAGTAGAGGAAAGCATAAGAGTTAGTCTTACAGACATACTCACCTATAGGAAGTGGGAGAGGATAATATCCAACGAGAAGGATAGGGGAGCAATTAAAGATGCACATACTCGATTTTTTGATGGTGCATATAAGAAGCTGGTCCACAAAGCAATAGAAGGATTTCTAATCTATGACTAAAACAAATAGCTCATCTTCAAGAAAGGTATAACTCTTCCTAATGCTCATTCAAATAATGAAGCAAAGTAGGCAGCACTATGTGAGGCCTTGCATGAATGTGTTCAACATGGTACCAAAAGGATAATTATCAAGGGACACTCAATGTTGATAATTAAGCAATTGCAAAATGTTTGGTGTTGCAAAAGCCAAAATTTGTTTGAATGGTTGAAAAAGGTAAGAGTGTTATTGAAACAATTTGATAACACTCAAATATGTCATGTAGCAAGGAGCGAAAATAAGGAAGCAGATGCATTAGCAACTGAGAAATTTGATGGTTTAATAGCATCCATGAGGCTGGGAGACAACAATTTAGTAGGTTGAGAGGGATTAAAAGATATCATTGAATTTCTTGAGATTAGAGAACCACCCAAGCACCTAAACAAGGTACCAAGGCATAGACTAGCAAAGAAGGCTCTTCAGTACCAACTCATAGGAGATCATCTCTATGAGAAAGTTATGGATCTTATCCCTAGAAGGCTCCCCTCATCGGATGAAATAAAGAGCATTCTAGAATCATGTCATGATCATGCATATGGAGGAAACTTCTCACATGAAATAACAATAAGGAAAGTACTCCAAGCACCGTATACATGGCCTACACTTCATAAAGATGTTCAATATTGGTGTAAAACATGCAATAAATGTTAGATTACAGGGAATAAGAGGCTTATGTATGAACCAAGGATACCATTCATATCTTATGGGCCATTCAAGAAATGGGGAATCGATGCAATTGGACCCCTACCAACTTACAACCTCAGGGAAGGAGTAGATCATTGTGGCAATAGACTACATGACTAGATGGGCAGAAGCAGCTAGCACAGAAACGACAATAGCACAAGATATTGGGAAGTTCATTTATGATTTCATATGTTGTAGATTTGGGATACCTTTAGAGATAGTGTTTGATCAAGTCTAGGTTTTAGATTAGTTGTTCTAAATGATCTATTGAGTAGATTAAACAGAAGGCATAGATACTCCACACCCTATTATCCTCAATGTAATGGTCTTGTTGGAAAGACCAATGGAATTCTTTATAAAATCATCAATAAGTAGGTAAAGAAGCATCATAAGGAATGGGACAAGCACCTCACTCTAGCATTATGGTCATATCGCATATCAGACGAGAAATCCTTAGGATTCACTCCATTTAGTGTACGGACAAGAAGCCTTATTACTAATAGAAGTGGAGATTCCAAGTCTCCATGTACTATTAAAAGAAAGTGCAGAAAGTGAAGAAGAGGTAATCCAAAAGAGGCTTATAGATCTACAACAATTGAGTATGAAAAGGGAGCTTGCAGCGGAACATTACATCAATCAAGCAGAGAAAAGAAAGGAGGAATTTAACAAACAACTAAAGGATGAAGGGTTGACAGAAGGAACTCTTGTTCTAAGGTATGATAACCGTTTTGATAATAGGCATGATACAAAGTTCCAGCCATGATAGGAAGGAATATTTTTTATCAAGACAAAATTCAAGAATGGAAGCTATCAACTCATGGATATGTAAAGGAAGCTGCACAAGACGAAGGTCAATGGATGAAGGTTAAAGAAACACTGGGAGAGGATAGAAGAAAGCAATAAATAATAGGAACAATCAAGGGAGAAACATATATCAGTAGTACAAGAGGATGACACACCTTGGAGCATCAACAAACTCTTTGAAGGCTAGAGACATGAATGCCTCTAGCCAAGGGGAGGGCTAAGTATGAGGAAATATTGTTTGAAACCCCTCCTTAATATTACCTTATGTATAGATATGTACCCCTATAGTATTTGTATTTTTCAAACCTTCATGGAAACCATAAATATATATATTTAAAGGAAATAAAAATCCAAGAATAAGGTGGATCCCACCCTATTAAAGTAGCTACCCTCACCTACAGTGAATGGTAGAATCAAATCCTAAGTTACATATGAAGTGGGACAAGTAGTTTTATAAATTCAAGTATTTAAGCTTGACCCACTCTCCCTTTTGAAAGAGTCCAAACAACTTTTCAAAGACTCAAGCCCCACCATAGACTTTTGAGTCCTACACAAAGATTCTTGACAAATGGGACACATGTGATTGACTTTTTGGGCCCAAAATCAAGCATAAAATATTCCAAGCACCCAAACTCGGATATGATGCTCATTCCCATGAAATGGAGGTGTTAATTATATTATTTTTATGATTTTTCATGAAAAATTAAAGACATGATCATAAGGGATAAGATGCATACCTTAAAATGGCCCAACATATTCTAGGATTCTCTCCAAGTTGTATTTTCTACCACACAAGTGTCACATCTAGAAGATTCTAACAAATAATATCATCTCCAAATATCTTTCCAAAAGGCCTATAAAAGGACCCACTTTGGTGCCCTCAGAACAAGCAACTGGTGTGTAGGTACATGTTATCAGCATTGCGGTGTTCATAGTGCTACCCCTTTGGAGGTGGAGATCCTGGCTACAAGAGAGGTGCTACACTCTCTTCCTTTATGTACTCCATATTCTTTGTATCCATATCTTGTAAAATGAGCCTTATTTCCTTTTGAGTCCAACTATCTCTTCTTTCCTCTTCTATCTCCCACCCTTTCTATTTCTTCTAATTCCTTCTCTACATTCCCCCTCAATTCTAAACCCTCATCATTTTCCTTCAGCTTATATCTATTGGAAACTGAGGTTATCTTGCTCCTTTTGTTTATGTATGTGAATGTTTGTTGTGTGAATGCTAAGAGGGCAGTGCAGAACACCCGTGTCCTAAGAGCATATGGTGTAACAATGTATGTGCATGTGTATGTGTTACCTGTGTGAATGCTAAGAGGGCAGTGTGGAACACCCGTGTCCTAAGAGCATTTTCAGTTTTGTGTGGGTGCTAAGAGGATAGTGTGGATCACTGGTACTGTAACAATGCTCTTTATGTTGTGTGCATATGTGTGAAGTGAATGTGAAAGGAGCTCAGAACCCTTCCTTTCCATCATATCCATCCCTGCTTATGAGCCTGAGTGCTAAAGGAGTGTTAGAGGCCATTTCTTTAGTGCCCCTCTCAACATGAAAGTTGTTGGAAAGAAGAAATAATGCGAGATTCCTTATGTTTTACGTAAAGAATCAATAGCTTTGATTCTAATATACTCTCTAAAAGCCCAAATATTAGTGGACATTCGAGCCTGCAAAAGAAATTAAATTAGTAAAGAGAAACTAATATGCATATATGCAAAAAATAAAATAGTTTTAAAATAAAATTACCTATCGTCCAAAACCTATCATTAACTCTCTTTGCTTGTCTCACATTGCTTCATTATTTATGGTGGCTCGTTGTAAACGAGTATATAACAAATCTGTGAAAGAAGATATGTTTGTAATCTCATTAGTATCAAGATTACGTTGTCGAGATGAAATCCCTCAGGGAAGTGTACATCAATTTTCTTCAAGTTCATTGATTGTTTGGTTATGGTTTGATGTTTTTACTGAGAAAGAGTTATAAACTATGCATGTTTCTGTTGATTTAATTGATTATGAGATGCAAACCCATGTGATTCTTGTAGATCAAGCCTATATATTTGTAAATAGCTCATTGATACTAACTTTTGATCGTTGAAACCCTAAGTTTGATGCTTGAAACCCTAGGTTTGACCCTTGAAACCCCTTGAAAATGCAAGTTTTACCCCATAAAAACCTAACCCAAAGCTTAGAAACCCTAAGATTTCAGGCCATAACTATAAATAAACCCTTAGTCTGATATGTCTAGCCTTTATTGTAGGCAAAATTCACCTTTTCCCAAGAGAAACCCTAGGCTGAAACCTTAGGTTTATTATTTATCCTAAGCCTAACAGTTGAATTTGATTTAATTTGTATATAGTTGTGAAAGAAAACTGTTGTATAATTCATGGGTTTAGAAGGTTAAACGTATGGATTCTAAAGGTTAGAATATGATGTATGTTTGCCTTGGTCTAGCCCTTGAATAACCCTTGAAACATGCCTTGAACCTTTGGGTGAAACCCTTGGTTTTTATCCTCGAGGTATTTATTCATTTGAGCTTCCAATTGAATGGTTGGAACCTTAGGCTTGATTTATCCTAAGGTGTGGAAACCTTAGTCTTGGGAGAAGCTTCTCTAGGAGCCACCTTGTGTGTACGTGAGAGAACAATCCTCATTTGATTTAGAAGGCTTGTGACAGACCTTGGGAAATTAGAAGGCATGTGATCACCCTTGGGAAAGTGTCCACATGAGGGACACTTGGCTGGACGCTTGGCCAATCTCAAGGACATGCACCCCCTTGGGCTAGAGGTATATATATGGGTGGAGTTGGATGGGTGGATACATGCTCTCTCTTGGGAGTGTGGTCTTGGTAGTTAGATTTATGATTACTAGCATGTTGTTTTCCACAACGTTGGTATCACGAGCAGGTAGAGATCCTTCTTTTTTCGTGATCATTTCGTGGTGTACTGATCGGGATATTTTCTCGTGAGGGTTTGCTGTTACAAAAGTGACTCTTGTGTGAACACTCTCCTATGGAGAGAGGAGGAAATCCCGAGAGAGATGCCACCTACGTTCTTCTATCATCCAATGTTGGCACATACGGGAAAGCCTCATGGGTGGCCAAACTTAAACAATGCGTGCCCAGCTCTCTACACGTAGAGTGTATGAGCTCGAGCATCTACATCTCTTCTTGAGCAGAAGAATATGACGATCTACCTTTTCTTTTATAGAGTTTCAAAGTGGACTTCACTTCATCCATGGGATAAAGAGGTACAGGCAGCAGCTCAACGCGGGTTCTGAACCCTTGACGCCCGCCAAAGACTCTCTGCTCTATCCAATATAGTAGAGTAAGTGAAGTTCTATCTTTTATCTAATCCATTATGGAGGATAAAAAGGAAACATGGATCTTGAAGACAGAGGGTGTGGTTTCATCAAGATCAAGTTCCACCAAGGAGAACCTTCAAAGCTAAGTAATATTTCAGGCTATTTGAATATTTTATTTCTAAAAGAAAATATGTGTGCACCTTTTGTGTATGCCAACGTATGTTGAAGCAAACAAATGTATGTATGCATTTTAAATAAGGTAACGTATTTGCTTTCATAACCATTTGTTGTCATACATAGAATATGCACAGAAAACCATTTTTGTGGCAAAACATAAAGGTATTTTATATGTTTAGGTAAATTTTAGTAGTGTTTAGGCATTATTAAAGTTTTATTAAGGTTAAAGGGTAATCGGGCATATAAATAAGTATGTATATACCCAAGGAAGTATTTTAAAAGTGCAATGGCCAAACCTTAAAAAGTCAAGTTTGAAGTATCCAAATGGAGAAGCTTCCTCGTTCATGGAATGAGAGGATGGACAAAGCTAAACTACAGATAAGTGATATTTCTTATCTTGCTGTTTCTTCTTGATTTAGCCATATTAGAAATTGAAGAATGCATTAGGTGAGATCTATATGCACATAGAATGGTGCATATATTGAACAAATTTGGTAATACACTTAAGGCATGAATGAATGACAAAAAAGTTTTTCATTTAGCATGAAATAGACTCACCACATGGAGATGATTACAAACTGAGCATAACAGGTTCATAGTAGCATGGCATGAACATGAATGTATGGCACAAACATGTATTCATGCACTAAATCAAGTTCTAATATGTGAATTCCATGCATACTTTAAAGAGGGGTTCAATTTTTGGACCTTACGTATGCTAAACATCTTCAAGAAAAGATGTAAATGTTTTTGGCATACACTATGATGTACGAATTGAATCACATATGCTTGGGTTAATGGGACATGAGTCTATTAAGTTTAAGGTTAAGATAGGAAATGAATTCTTTATGAGAAGTAAAAAGCATAAAAGCTTAATGGTATATTGATGTTATGTAAATCAATAGCCGTTAACTTTTGTGCTTTTTATATGTTGGCTTAATTCAAAAGCCAACAAAATATAACTTAGGAAGAGGAAATTTAAACTTTGAGTCCTGCTTATGGACCCCCAAGATCCATAATACCCATGGCATGCCTGATCAACAAGGCCAAGCACTTAAAGCTTCAAAACCAACAAGTTTCTCTTCTGATTAAAACATAAACGGTAGTAATAAGAACTTGGATTGGAAAATCCAAAGGAGAAACTTGAAGTTTATATGAGACCCTACACTCATGGGGTAATTTTTCATTTGTGAATGATGTTAAGAAGTTTAGAGGAACTTCAAACATCTGATCATTGAGGACAATGATCACACAAAAAGGGGGAACAGAATGTCCTCAAATGACATATTAGGGGAAAAATGGTTGAACCCTTTTACACTTTTAAGCATTTATTTCTTCCCCAATAAGCTTCTTCCTTCTTTGACAAGAGGTAGGATCCATTTCGAGCTTTAAGAAAATTGCTTCAAGAGTAAAGAATTGTAGCTCATTAAGCATATCTAGAGAAGAGGAAGATTAAAGGGTTGAAAGAAACCCTTAAGAACTTTACTCCAAAGTGTGCTCTATGAGTAAGAAACAGTTTAGCAAGATGGTTAACAAGGTAACCATTTAGAAAAGCTTATGATTGACTATATCCTTTGATACAAATGCATACTTATGTCCATAGATGATATCTAGTATGAGAATACTAGCTCTATTATCAAATGACATAAACAAACATAACTTTGATTGCATCTAATCAAGGAAATAGTTCAATGAAAACTCAAAGTCTTTTCAAAGAACAAATCAAGACTCTATAAGAATGTATCTTACAAAGATTTTGATTATATTTGATAAGACTAAAACGAATGAAGTTTAATCCTTGAGTAAGAGCTAAAGTTGTCTACACTAAGGTGGGATTGTAAATCGGATGGTATGGGACATCTAGGTTTACAATGTCACTTAACTAGGTTCAGTGGTATGGGACACTGAACTTAAGGATAATGGAAGCTTAAGGTCAAGGATATTGGAGAGCTTTTTGATTAAAGGATTTAGCATAAAAGAACCTCCCATTTGGATATGAAATTAAAAGATCAATTGCTGCAGTTTTCGAGGACAAAAACTCCTTAAAGGGGGGAAGAAAAGTATCATCAATATGATACTTCTAAGTAAAAGATATTCCTTAACTCTTTCATGAAAGTTAAGGAGTACATTGGATGTCCAAGTAGCTAAGTATGTCTGAGTTAAATCTCAAACAATGTAAGAACCAGATATGTAAGAAGGGAATTCATTAAAGAATTCCATTTTGGCAAGTAAATTAAGCCAAAGATTTGAAGCATAATCAGAGTAGGGCATTTGAGAATGGATAAAGATGGATCCAAATTTTGGATAAATAAGCATGTCAACTTGCTTAAGTCAAAAGGGTAACATATAATTGTTGATCCCTAAAAGAGAATAGTTAATGGTTTGAAGAACATCAACATGATGTTGAAGACTTAAGCAAAGATATCAACTCGTGAAGGTATGAGTTGAAAATCCCAAGAAAATCCCATGGGTAAATATCATTGAAAAAGGGATCTAAAGGAGAAAAGACTTGATCTTATCTCATGTTAACCTATATAGAGGAATTTTGAGAATTTCAAGTGACCTAGCTTGGTCAAATATATCAACCCTTTATGGTTGGATAATCCAAGTGGACAACATTGGTCAAAAGGATCAGACCCCTTTATAGTTTGATACCAAGGAAAGTTCAAAGGTCAACATAAAGAGACCTCTGAGTTAATGGGCATTAGATTGATAAACCTTAGTCTTTGCTCTCATGATTATTATTCCAAGGAATCCCAAGATGGAATTCATGATCATGGTACATAATCAGAGAGCATGTAAAGGACAAAAAAATATGGAAGCATTAAGGATGTCGTTCTACGGATTGGAGAAAGAACTCACTAGTATGGGACAGTGAGAACTAACTCCCATTTGAGATTTTTCTCTGATGGCTAGATAGAAAATAGGCTCAAGATCCGATAGGAAACATCACAATAAGCCTTAAAGATAAGACAATTTAGATTAAGGTCTTAGGTTCATTATGAGGTGTAGAAATGTACCTCTTTGAACCAATTTAATACACCTAGTCGTCTGAACAAAAGGGTAAATGGAATGAACATGACATTTACCCTAGAAAAGGCTATCCTTTATGCTCTTCGACAGATGCATTTTTCTTAATAAAATGCATAGCCAAATTTTATGTGGAACAATAAATTTGGATAAGTAAGAGGGTAAAGAATTTTGGGAGTTTACGAAGATAAACTCCAAAAGTAAGTCAAAATTATTCAAGTATAATAGCCTCGAATGAAAGAATGATGTGTAAAAGATCTTCTTTTGACACTTTGGTGAGAACAAGTGATTCAAGAATGTTCCTAGCAAGATCTAAGATATGATGCCTAGAAATAGGTATCTTTCTTGCAAGTCCTTGGAACTAAAGCTGCAAAACTTGAATCATCCAATAGAAAATCTAGAGGGTATCTTGATGGCTTGATAAAGCATTATTCCTCAATTATTTTGAGGATTTGAAGGAATTGGTTTAGTAAGCTCTTTTCAAAGCTTTGGTGATCTTCGAGATCAGTATACATAACTATCTCGAGTATGAACCAGAGTCGGTTCAAGATAGTTAGTACTGATTCTCATTGGAAAGAACTAGCTAACAAAGAACAAGGTAGCGACCCAAGATAATGGTCTACCTGATAATTCCCAAATTCCTAGATTCATCTTTAGATCTAAGTCTTGAATGTCAAAACTTCCAAAAGGATTAAACTCTATTCAGAGAATTAATCCAGGGAAAATCAAACATGATCAAGATAGGGATCCACTTATAGACATGAACTTGTAGATTGGGTATATTATCATTCGGAATACTTGAAGTTTATGCCTCAAGAAAACCTGGATGATTGAAATAAGTCCACCTAAGTTGCCAAGGAATGAGAAGATAGTATTTCTCCTCATTTTATTGAACATGTTTTGGCAGGGACTCAGTAGACCCACTTTGCTAAGTTCACATCTTTCGTTAAGTCCTATCAAATACAAATAAAGTATATTTGTATTTGAAAAGGACTATAAAAGAATAAGTAAGTTCAGAACATCTGAAGATTCCTCTCCTTTCTGTTGAAAGTGGAAGATGAATCTAATTTCTGGCCCTTTCAAAATAGAGATAAGATCTCTATCATAAACTCCTAAAAATATAAATTTCTAGGAAAGTACAAAGTGTACTGAAATGTATTATTTTATGGAGCTCAAGGTTTGTGAAAGTGCCAAAAGAAAAAGACCACCAAAGAAGTCCACCCATCTCACTAGTCCATAGGTACAGGGCATGCATGTACATTCAGATGGACTAACAGAAAGTGATTTGGGCAAGGATTTTGATTCCCTTCCTTTCAGATTAAGGTAGGGATTAGCCTTTATCTAATTACTAGAAATGAATCTAAAGAGAGAGATGACCATGCTCAGAGTATATATCATGGTGCACGGGGGAATACTTCACATATTATACCTACACACATTTTCGAGGACGAAAATGTTGAAGGGGGGAAGAATGTTGTATACTTCATGGGTTTAGAAGGTTAAACATATGGATTCTAAAGGTTAGAGTATGGTGTATGTTTGCCTTGGTCTAGCCCTTGAATAACACTTAAAACATGCCTTGAACCTTTGGGTGAAACCCTTGGTTTTTACCCTTGAAGTATTTATTCATAGGAGCTCCCAATTGAATGGTTGGAACCTTAGGCTCGATTTATCCTAAGGTGTGGGAACCTTAGTCTTGGGAGAAGCTTCTCTAGGAGCCACCTTGTGTGTATGTGAGAGAAGAATCCTCATTTGATCTAGAAGGCTTGTGATAGACCTTGGGAAATTAGAAGGCATGTAATCACCCTTGGGAAAGTGTCCACATGAGGGACACTTGGCTGGACACTTGGCCAATCTCAAGGACATGCACCCCCTTGGGCTAGAGGTATATATACGGAGTTGGATGGGTGGATATGTGCTCTCTCTTGGGAGTGTGGTCTTGGTAGTTAGATTTATGAGTACTAGCATGTTGTTTTCCACAACAAAAACCTTCTTATAAGAAATATGAAAAGAGAAAAAGAAAAAGATTCAAAAATAGAAAAAACAAAATTTTAAAATTAGAAAGAATAAAAACCAAAAATAGAAACAAGAGATGGGGTTTTCCCGAAATAGCAAGAGAACATGCAAAATCATTCTAGAAATAGAAAGTTAGATAAGGAGGTTAAAAGATTCTAGATAAATTCTAGAGGAGGGGGGAACCCATAAATAGGTGTCTAAATATCATTTGTTTCTCCCCGTGGATCTTCTTTGTGGATCTTCCTTCTAGGTACGATTTTCTTAACCTTCTCTTATTTATTCTTTTTTTTGGCATTTATACATTCATACTTATTGCCAGACAAAGAGAGAGACTCGATCAGGCTTATGGTGGTTGTTCCCAAATGCGACACAAAGAGAGAGAGAGAGAGAGAGAGAGAGAGAGAGAGAGAGAGAGACTTGTGGTTATGTGCGCAGATGCAAAACGAAGGCACAAATCAGACGAGAGAGAGAGGGGGGGAGAGGGAGGGAGAGAGAGAGAGAGGGGGGAGAGGGAGGGAGGGGAGAGAGAGAGAGAGAGAGAGAGAGAGGAGAGAGAGATAGAGAGAGAGAGAGAAGCACTCAGATATGTTCATGAGAGAGAGAGAGAGAGAGCGAGAGAGAGAGAGAGAGAGAGAGAGAGAAAGAGAGAAGACATGAGATTAGTGCACACAGAGCGAGAAAGCACGCGGTTGGAGGGAGAGAGAGAGAGAGAGAGAGAGAGAGAGAGAGAGAGAGAGAGAGAGAGAGAGGCATGAGATGAGTGCACACAAAGCAAGAAAGCACGCGGTGTCGGGAAGAAGGAGGTCGTGGCGGGAAGCCGGTGCGTGGGGTTGGATCAGGCCCCTCTCTAGTGCGCCGTTCCCGCTGTCTTGCAAGCGGCGTCTGCGCGCTGGGCGCCTCGCCTGTGCTCTCCGGAGCGTGCACGATCATCATAGGGTCCCTCGCCCCTCGGAAGTGTCGAGACGTGGGACCGTGGGCGTCGGAAAGAGACGATCGGATACCGTAGTGAAACAGGTGATGTAGATCAAGCTCGAAGATACAATCGAGAACGAAACTCAAGCCTCCAATAAAATGAATGATACAAAACAGGCCGCTACAGTGCGGGCCGATGGCACAATAAAACCACTACAGTGCGGTGCGATGATACAATATGAAAGCTGCCGCTACAGTGCGGGCCGGCTAGTGTCTACTCTAGATCCCTCGCTACAGTGCGAGATATCGCCCACAGGATTTCGCTTCGGTCTTCGCAGTCCAAGCTTTTCTTCAGGTCTTTACTTCGGCCCGTTCTTTTTTTTCAAGTATCCTCAGCAATAGCCTCCCTTCTCTTTACTTCAGATAATCAGAAACCGCAATAACCTGGAGGACACGATCCACAAGGGCAATCCACAGGATGGGGTACTCTTTACTTCGGTCTTCAATCTTCAACTCTTCACTTCGTTTAATCAGCATCCACAAAAACCTGGAAAGACGTTCTGGAAAAGCGTTCCACAGAAGAAACCCACGGGGAGAACAAATGAAGCCGGTGCGTGGGGTTGGATCAAGCCCCTCTCTGGTGCGCCGTTCCTGCTGTCCTGCGAGCGGTAGTTGTGCGCTGTCAAAAATCTCTTGGAAGAGAGAGATTGTCGGACTGTTGTCGTCGATTGTTACAGAGCCGAAAGCACGTGGAGAGAGAAAGATCTAGGAACAGCTATCGGGCGCAGATATCGTGAAGGCTCTCGAACAAGTCGTAGAGAGATAGAGAGAGAAATCCATCGCAACGCTTGCTGTAGAGATCTGAGAGAGAGAAATCTGTGGTGGCACTTGTTATAGAGATTAGTGAGAGAGAGAGATCTCGGAACAATTTTGGTTGATGGCCGTCAACAGTCGAAGAGAGAGAGAATCAGGTTGGACGGCGCCAGAATTCGATAGATCACGTGTGAGAGAGAGACACAAAGAGAGAGGGAGGAGAGAGAGAGAGAGAGGTAAAGACTAAAGCTGCTTGCATTCATACTGTTGGTTCAGTCATATAGGTAGCTTCTTACACACATCAACTTGACTCAGTATATGTATTTGCCAGATCAACAAATTGAAGTACGCAATTCAGTAGACCTTAGAGATGAAACTGTTTTACATTGTTCAAGGAGTTTTTCTATCCTTTTTCACACTTTTCCGACAAAAGATAGAAGAAGGAAGAATGGAGAATAGAAAAGATTTGATGTATTAATTGGAAGACATTAGTGCTGCTAACAAGGATCTTTTATTCTAATCGAACTTTAGAAACTACTTTCAATGATTGGGTAACATTTAATTTGATGACCTTGATAATGGCCTGAAATTCAACCCATGCTTATTATGCACAAAAGCATTTTACTTCATGTGTATATGTACCATTCAATTTCAAAAATGAAAAAGAAAGAAATCAAAAGCATAGTGTGTTCATTTTATGAGTTTCAGTGTACTAACATGTTTTAACCCCAGCCCCATGGTCTTTCTTGTGGAACCTTCCTACAGCCTCGTGGTCTTTCTTGTGGAACCTTCCTAAAGGTTCATGCAGGTTTATGAAGTATATCAAGTGATTGAAGATTGAAGAAAAGAGTACCCCCCATCCTGTGGATTGCTCTTGTGGATCGTCTCCTCCAGGTTTATGTGGATGCTGATTATATGAAGTGAAGAGAAACTGATTGAAGATTGAAGAAAAGAGTGGCCTATCCGGTGGATTGTCCTTGCTGAACGTCTTTCCAGGTTTATGCGGTTTCTGATTATCTGAAGTAAAGAGAAGGAAGGCCATTGCTGAGGGTACCTGAAATAAAGAGTGGATTGATGACCTAAAGAAAAGCTTGGACCGCGAAGACCGAAGCGGAATCCCGTAGGCAATTTCTCGCACTGTAGCGAGGGATCTAGTATACACTAGCCGGCCCGCACTGTAGCGGCGGCTTTCATATTGTATCATCGCACCGCACTGTAGCGGTTTTATTGTACCATCGGCCCGCACTGTAGCGGCCTATTTTTGTATCATTCATTTTATTGGAGGCTTCAGTTTCATTTCCGTTGTATCGTTGGGCTTCATCTGCATTCCGTGTATCACTGCGGTATCCGATTGTCTCTTTCCGACGCCCACGGTCCCACGTCTCGACACTTCGGAGGGGCAAGGGACCCTACGAGGATCGCGCACGCTCCGGAGAGCACAGGCGAGGCGCCCAGCGCGCAGACGCCGCTTGCAGGATAGCGGGAACGGCGCACCAGAGAGGGGCTTGATCCAACACCACACACCGGCTTCCTGCCACGACCTCCTTCTTCCCGACAACGGTTGGCAAGAGAGAGAGAGAGAGAGAGAGAGAGAGAGAGAGAGAGAGAGAGAGAGAGAGAGAGAGAGAGAGAGAGAGAGGGAGAGAGAGAGAGAGAGAGAGAGAGAGAGAGAGAGAGAGAGAAAGAGAGAGAGACACAGAGAGAGAGAGATAGGGGAGGATGAAGGCTGTGGTTGTAACACAGATAGAGAGAGCACAGGTGGCTATGGCAGTGTTGAGGCAGATGCAAAAGTGATGAAGACGATCGCTACAAAGAGAGAGAGAGAGAGAGAGAGAGAGAGAGAGAGAGAGAGAGAGAGAGAAAGAGTAAGGTGAAGAACAAAAGTCGTTGTAGATGCAGATACACAGAGATTAGAATAACGAGAGAGAGAGAGAGAGAGAGATCTGACAAGAGTGGAAATATATATAGAAGTAGATTAATATGAAAATTAGAACCATGTGTACTCTAAAGATTCTACTCAAAGCATGAGCATGAAGTTTCTTGTTTGAGTTCATAAGGATTTTAATCAAAGGAAATTGATACCATAGTCAGGAATGATTGCGCTATTACCTACACTCACCATTCCAATTCTCTAAGAGCTTATAATATTTAAATTATTCTCTTTCTTGATGCAATGTATTTTCTCACAAATTCTTTGAGTGTGGAAAGCTATTCTTATGAATACACATAATCACTTTCATCTAAAGTTAGATGTCTGTTTCATGGTTGCCAAAGTAAATGGTAGATCATGCAAACTGTGAGCATTAGAGGAGATGTCATTGTTTCTTATAATCTTGCTGCACAAATGTTGATTTATGTAATGATGTACATGTTTGGGAGATGTACATAAGAAAATGACATTAAAGAAAAAAAGAATGAGTAATATATGATTGTTTATTTTCCAAACGTTCGCTCTCGTGGATCTTTACTGTGGATCTTCTCTCCAAGTTGCGATTGATTTTTGCAGATATTATATGAAGTGATTGAATATTTTTGAAGTAAAGAGATCATTTGAACTAAAGCCTTTGGAAGACCAAAGATCGGAAGTTTATGAAGTTTGAAGATGGAAAGTGAAGAAAAAACTTATCATGAAGAAAAGATCCATCCGTAAAGACCGAAGGTGAAGCTTGTGGGCATCTTCTGGCGTTGTAGCAGGAAATCTATATTGTATTACCTGTTCAAGACTATAGCCGAGTGTGCATTTTGTATTGTTTGGACCGCATTGTTGCGCCATTTATTCTGAGTTGTATCATTAATTTTGTATATCGATCGTTGGATGTAAATTTTTGGAACATTATTATTGAGATCGGCCATTTTTTTGCATTGCATATTTCATTCCACATCCATGATGCTACAAGCATACTTTCCCCGTGCACAAGATTCCCCTTTTCTATTCCGAGGGTGTGGGCCTATGGTGCACGTGACGACCACCATACTAGGGGCGAGGCACCCAGCGTGTAGACACTGCTCACCGGACAAGCATGACGATGCACCCGGTGGGGCTTGATGCAACCCCGCACCGCTCTCCCTTCCTTCGGACCTTCCTTCGCTCCCCAACACCTAAACCCGATGTGAAGCGAGGCGGTTGGCCGGTGATCCTCAACTAGCCACCCAGTTCTTGAGAAGAGAATACAAGAACCTTGGCATCAACCAAAAATTTCCAGGTACCAGCATTTTAAGTTCTTTGAATTTATTGCATCGTTCCAGGCACTTAAACAAAGAGATTGCTTTTGACTGCGTGACTTTGATCATCCAGTTTTTGCATCACTTTAGATCATACTAATAGAAGACAAAGAGTTCATTAATTGAACTTAAAAAATAAGGAAGATTGAAGTTCTTATGAAATTAAGGCTAATTGATTATCTTACTTTTTTAAACAAGTTATATTGATATTACACATAGAAAAAAATTAACCCACACACACACACACACATACACACACATATATATATATATATATATATATATATATATATATATATATATATATATATATATATATATATATATATGTGTGTGTGTGTGTGTGTGTGTTTATAACCAAACCAATCAGTTGAATTGATATCTTCAAAGTATAAAAACATAGCAAGTTCATGAAAACTCAAAATCCAAGAATAATAGAGCATTTGATCAAATGATGCAAAACTAAAATTCAATCTTTAATTATCCATTCAAAACGAATTATCTCAAAAGGATGTGGTATTTAGCAACACTTAAATAAATTTAATGCATTGTTAACTATCCGTTTATTTGAGTTATCTCAAAATCATATGGTGTTTAAAAACACTTGCTAAAATTGAATACATGACTAACAATCCATTTGATGGAATGATCTCAAAAGTGTGTGTGCTAGAAATAGCCTAATTTATAGTATACAGTTCTTGTTATCATAGAGATAACATCATATCAAGTATATAAGTGACTTTGGATGCTGATTCCTCATAATAACAATGTTTTACATTCAAAAGGCGTATCTTCAACGCTTCACAAGGACTGAAGATTTTAGCGAACTCTCTTCATAGCAACGTTCTAGACAAATACATATGGTTGCATGCTCTTGCATACAAGATATGATCTCTCCACATTTGTCAACGAGCTACATCCAACTTGTAGCAAACACCGAAGAAGTCTTGGACACCTAAAATATGAAGCATAATCTTCAGTGTAAACAGTACTCTCACTTTGTAGTCAACAACATTGGTCATAATAGAGAGCCATCTAGTCAACATTAATTCCTATATAAAAAGTTAGCAAAGCTACATAAAACTCAAGCTTCAGAGGATTTACTCCCTTCCAACATTTGACATATTGTTGATAAGAGAATTTACTCCCTTCCAACATTTGACATATTGTTGATAAGAGAACTACCAACATCCAGGTAGTTGAGAGGAGATAAGAGTATTGCAAAGAGACTGTCAACTCATCATTTAAGTATCCTTTGATAAAAGTTTTGAAATCGGGTACTCTCTGTATTAGAAAAGGTATTAGATCCATACTACAACATTCATTGAAAATTGTCATTAGATGTGAGAAACTAAAAATGGATTTCTTTTTAGATTTTCTAAAAAGTAACTAAATAAAGCATCAACATCCTCATGTGTATGTCCAACCATAAGGAATGTAACTTGCACCATATCAAATATCCCATTAGCAACTAACAACGACAAGTATGTAAAGACATAGCCATTCATATTTTCTGAACCACAATTATCAAGTTGCAAAAATAGTGTTCATGATAACTCGTTGAATGAATCACTTTGATTTTCAGGTGTGATATAAAATTGTGTTTCTTTGTTGTATAGATTTCTCTCCTTTAACACTTTCATGTGATGTAAAAGTGCATCAGGTGATAAAATAGAATCAAATAGTCTCTTTATGTAATTGACACTAGAACTCTTCCATCCTCAATCTCCAAAAAGTTGACTATATTTCTTTTTTTTAAGTTTTGCAAACACATTGACATAGATGAAATTGTGGAATTTGGATTACCAAGTCATAATCAGAAAGCAAAATTACCATAACCACATTTTCCATATTCATGAGTGACCATTCTTCTTAACGATATTGGTAATCTCTTAACGCCATTAACATATTTAAGAATTAGTTCAATATGTGGTACAACGCTTGTACTTTGATCCATTTTATCATGAATAATGCACAAATATTTATCTGGATACAATTCTTATGAAACTCTCCAAGCATAGTATAGATTTCTACAACTCCTCTTTTGTAGCATGTGAGATCTTCTTTGTGCAAATTATCTTGCACATTTTCAAGGTTTTTTTTTGTAGATGGTAATTATTGTTTTATTCCTATACAAAAGTCACATTTAAAAAGGTACCTGACTTTGATAAAGGCACTATTCTAAATTATGTATTTTAGAATCTCAAAAACGTTGGTTGAGATAACTTACTATAATAAAAAATTTATAATATCACATTCACCTCTCGAAGAATATCCAATTGTTTGTAATGTGATTGAAGCACTCTTTGCATTTCACGATAACCATCCATAGATGTTTGCAACTTATCTGGCATTTGATCTACATTATTACCAACGGAATCATGTAATAAAGGTTTTTCTATTTCTACATGTTTGGGACTTTCTCTAAGTATTCCAATATTCTCATGAATGGATATCTTTTGACCGAGTAAAAGACTTTTCTCATAGTCTAAGAAATTAGCTTTTTTCAAATACCATGAATGAAAGAACATGCCTTGGTATATACTTCTTCTTCATCAAACACTGTGAAATTACTTGAGTTCATCATATTACCTTTGTAGACCATATTCATGAGAACAATACATATTTGCATCTTTATGAATAGCTTAGTCCCCAAAAGTTTTACCTTTCATCCATTATTTTAGCTCTATTTGATACTTAACAACATTTGTGTTCACAACAATCATGCATTGAAATCATTTGAACGCTTTAAAATGCGCATCTCTTATTAAGATTCAAAGTATTAATCTTTCTCTTATGCTTGGTAACCTTGTGGATATAACTCAATTTTTTCTTGTTCACTTTGAAATATTTAGACTCACTCTTATTCATATGAAAATCCTATTGTTGATCGTATTCCATTTGAAGAGGAGAAACAACTCATATGTCATCACAACAAAACTGAATATCAATAATATGAGAATAGTTATTCTCTCTAACTTCAACATCCACATCCTCAATACAATTATAATTATCTTCTTTAATGCCAGATAAAGAGTTGAATCATTAATTTGGAGAAAATAAATTCTCTCTAACTTCAACATCTACATGCTCAGTACCATTGCAGTTATAATCATCAATGCCATACAATGAGTTAAAGTCTAATTTTTGAAGCATAGACTCACAATCTTCCGTACCGATTTGGACTATAGGCCAAGTAACCAATTTCAAAGTTGAAAAATTTTGAGTATCCAACATTGATGGATCCAAATTTCCTCCACATTAACACCTAAACAACATTCTCCAAACCCTTTTCAATTTGTACCATCTGATGGATTTACCAATAACATAGTAGGGTTTGCATATCTTTCACACTTTTCATGATCCAACAAGATGAATCTCTTCCCTTTGCACTTTTCTCTTTCTTCAAGTTGATCAGTTAAACTTTGGACGGTTATGAAGTTTATTTTCCTACATTGTCGAAAAGAAGAAATGAGACAATATCATCAATACTATTCAATAAACCATGCTTTCAATTATTGTAAAAATAATTACATGTGTTAAATCTAGAAGACAATCATAAACATCATTTCCACAAAAAGGATTTCCATATTCCACCTAGGGATGCCTCTTCAACTCCAAGTTGAATAGAAGCTCAAACTAAAGTTGGATCCTCTTCTACTCCAAATTGATTAGAGGCTTTAGTTTGAGGCTGCCCAAAAATAGCCTCTAATCATTTCTCTGATGTAGTTTTAGACATTGGTTTGAGCCTCTTCACATCATAGAATTAAGTTTGATCATCTTAAGAGCAAGTTAAATAGAGGCTCAAACTAAAGTTTGAGAACTTTAAGTTCCAAATTTTAACTCAAAATTGAATAGAGGATAAAACTTATGTTTGAGCTTCTTGATGGGATATCATCGATGCACGGACACAGAGATAGTACAGAAAGAAAATCTCAC
Organism: Ceratopteris richardii; assembly: GCA_020310875.1. Lineage (NCBI taxonomy): Eukaryota > Viridiplantae > Streptophyta > Polypodiopsida > Polypodiales > Pteridaceae > Ceratopteris > Ceratopteris richardii. The sequence continues at coordinate 2,566,793 of CM035409.1, forward strand.
AGAAGTACTTATAGAATACACAAAATAAGAGAGTGGACACATGATTGGGTAGAATTTTCCCCCACATACTCTGATGGATAAGTCTATCAGATCATGTCTATTTATAGGTATTTCTCATTACATCTTGATAGAAGCTACATGAGGGTGGCACTTCAAAAAGTGTGCTTTTATGAGAATCTGCTTTATTTACAAAATCATGATCTACTATGTTTACAAAAAAATGTCACCTTCTAAAGTGATCTATTATTTTTTTTAAAATAACTAGAATACGATCTTCTTAATATCTCCAAAAAAAAAATTGAAGAAGTTCACACGTGTTCACACCCTCATGAGTCTTCACCTGCTAAATCAAAACAGAAATCACATTAAAAACCTCACGGCACTAAAATCCATATAGAATTTCATAATTCCATAAAGTAAAACATGCCTCCTAGTTGACGAGCAATTGACCTCAGTTGACAACAATAGAATAGACATGGATGGCTAGCCACATATCCCATCATTGAGCAATCATAAGAATTTTGCATGTAAAAACACATGTATGGAACAAGAAAATTGGAATTTAATGTGATTGTGAATGATAAGCAAAAATCAAGTGTTCATAATGTGGAGGTAATGATGTCTTATGAGTCCATTGAGATTATTCAAGTGAGTGATTTTTATATTTGACTAAATATCAATAATATTTCTTATCAGTGCATGTAGTAGTAACATCATAATCAAGTATTTTCTCTAGAAGCAAAATTTTAGCATCCTCTTTTTCCAATGAGAAGGTATGTATAATCTAAGGGCATTGTCATTTATTCTTTGAATAATACAGAAAGTTCTGTAACAATGTGGTGCAAGTTTAACCTTAGGATGGTGTGAAATATTTTTCAAACATCCTTTAATTATTCATAACCATACCAAGTCATTTTCATCAAACTATTTAGCTACTTATTTCTTATTAACATTATGCATGTAAGGTTCATGACTCTTTCTTATGTGCTCATGAACCTCATGAAGCATTCTTCAATAATAATGTGAGTGGAAGTGCTAAATAAGAAAAAAACTTTTTAAAGAATTTCTATAAAAACTAGCCAATCCTAGAAAAGAGCATGCATCATGCACAGATTGATGTACATGCTATTCTTCAATTACTTTAATTTTCTTTGGATCTATATAATTCCTTGTGTAGAAACAATATGGCCCAAATACTCTAATTTTATCTGAAAAAGTTAACTCTTTACAGGATTAACATAAGTTTTCTTTTGCGTAACAAATTAAAGAGAGTTTCTAAATGTTTTTCATGGTCATTGTCATTCTTACTATAGACAAGTATGTCATCAAAGAAAACAAGAACAAAAGCTTGGAAATTTAGAAAAATGTCATTCATCATACGTGTGAATGTATCAGGTGCATTGATGAGTCCAAAAAGCATTACCATGAACTCAAAGTGATCGCACTGAGTTCTAAAGGAAATCTTATAATTGTCATTTTGTGTCATTTGTATCTGATGGTAATTGTGGTCTTATTGAGTGATTTATAGTCAATGCACATCCTATAAGCCTTATTCTTCTTCTCTACTAAGACAACACATGCTCCAAAGAGAGCAGAACTAGGTCTTATAAGGCCTTTGTGGAGTAGATCCTTAACTTTATTAGCTATTACTTATTGATGTAATGGTCAAGAGATCCATTAGAAGGTGGGAACATAGAAATAAAATCAGCCATAAAACAATCCTTATAGGAAGCCATAAATGATTATCTGCATCAGGTAGTGTATGTGTATAATCAACTATGATATTGAAAAAAACAATACATGAATTGTAGCCTCTTAAATGCAGGTTTTACTTGAGTATGACTAATTAATGGAAATGGTTGGAGCTCATGCATTGCAGACCAAGAAATATTACTTAAAACAAATTGTGTGTGTATGATAATCAATACACGGATTATAATGATGACAAAAAGGCATACCAAGTATAACATCATAGACTGCAAAGGAGCAATTAAGAATGTGCGTTCATCTACTTATTAGCCTATAGAAATACAACTTAATGCACTTCAGTTGTAACATTATATCTATTCCCTTGAAATGAAGCCTTAAATCTATACATAGAAGGAAGAGGATGTAGTTGAAGATCTTGTAATAGTGTATAAGAAATAAAATCATGCAAACTACCATCATTATGTAAAATATTAAAAGATTTACCATTAATAGCACCTTGCATGCAAAGTAAAGAATGAATAGGAATTATGTTATCCAAGGTACTTAGATCCTTTTCCAGCACTTCTTTGGTCCAATCAGGTTCAGTGTCCTCATGAACCGCGTCCATGTTGTGTACTTGAGCTCCAACAAGTTTCACCTTGTTAGTTCAAAACCTACATTTAGCTTTAGTATGACCAAATTCACCACAATGCCAACAAGTAATGCAGGGCCATTTTTGGTGAGCATCCATCATCATAGTTTGAAGGATTGAAGGTTTTGTAGAGTGTAAGGGGGTTGTCTTTTGGACGGGTGAGAAGTTGGAGAATTTGGATTGAGGAGGGCAGGGGAAAGTAGAGAGTGTAAGTTCTGCTCATTGTTTTATGAAAGCTGGTATAGGATTGCATGTTCATGGATACATTGGAAGATAGGTATGAGATTCTCTCCTATTTTATTATCATTAGATGCAGATGTGAGCTATTCGAATGTTGGATAAGAAATAAGTTTTATGTAACTTTTTGTCTATGATAATTTCATGTCTTAGTATTTCAATCCAATTATATGTTTATAGATGATTTTTATGCTAAATTTACATCATTACTTGTTATTTTGTATGCTTGAAACGTACGAAAATAGGCATCTGTTGCAATGCACATGTTGTTATAGTTGCCTTATGTTGGCAGTAGTCTTGGTACACCAGGACTTACAAGACGTGAAAGTCAAAGAAGGGAGTCAGAGCGAAGGGACAGCACAAGCAAACAGGGCAGTCAAAGAAGATCTGGCAAGTAGGCCAATATTTTTTCAAGACACTAATGCAGATCAAAGAGATGGACATGCAAGGAGGAAGAGCAAGTAGGGAGCTCGAAGATATGTATGGCAGATCACTAGAAGAAATCCCTACAACAACAGTGATTTTTATCACTAACAATCATTGTAAATACCATTTCACATTTTTGTAGCTCCATTTTGTGCAAGCCAAGGAGTCCTTGAGCTTGAGGAGCCTTAGAAGTAGTTGCATACCAATTTCGTATTTTTTAGATCTCGTTTGAGCCCCCAAATAAGCCTTGGAACCTAATTTTTAACTAGGCCGGACACTAGGTCTGGACAGGGCCAAAGCTAGTCAAAAACTATAAAAAGAGCTAGAGAGCTCATTTTTGAGGTAGATTGTAATTGAAACAAACTGGTAAGAGCTTTTGAAAGTAATCTAAAGAACTCCATTGATTCTCCCTCTTTGTCTTGCCGTGTGTGCGCGTGTGTGTGTATGTGTGTGCATGCTTGTGTGCTTCTCACTCACGCACTTGTGCCGCCACTTGCTCGAGGTCTTCATACCATCCTCACGTCTTCCCGGATTGACATTAAAGGAGGTGCTACTCATCATTGAGCTACACCAAATTTTGGCGCCGTTGCCGGGGATCGAGCTTTGAGGACGAGCGTGTGATGGTAAGACGTAGAGTTGACGCGTTGGAGTTGTAGGTATTTTCTTCACTCTCATCGATTTTCTTTTACTTTCATCACCATCATCATCATCACCATCTCCCACCTCCATCTCCATCATCGCGAAAAATTCAGTTTTTTGACTATATCCCCATCTCCACCTCATTTCCCTCATTTCACTTGTGAGAGAGAGCGAGAGAGCGAATTTGCATGTGCTGTTTTTTGCATGTTTTGTGAGCATTCTGCAGGTACAGGCCGCATCATCGTCCCCAGCACTCCGCGCAGGTACGGAAATCTGAGTAATTGTCTATGTGTCGCCGAGCTCTGTCAATCGCGACCGACAGAAAACTTGCTCTAATTGCTAAACAAAGTGCATATCCATGACCTACAGGCCTAGAGCTTCCCAAAAATGTGTTTAGTTTTTTGAAATTCCACAGATTCCTGTCAATCGCGATCGCTCTGTCAATCGCGATCGACAAACCACGACGGACAGACCTGTCAATCGCGATCGACACGTCAATCGCGATCGACAGCCCACGACGGCTCTGTCAATCGCGACCGATAGAGTCAATGACCGATTGACCGCGACCGACGGACCATACGCGTGACACGTGTCAATCGCGATCGACTCATCAATCGTGACCGACATAGTCAACGACTGTTTGACCACGACGGACAGGCCACGACGGCTCTGTCAATCGCGATCGACACAGTCAACGACTGTTTGACCACGATCGACAGACCCTCACGACCGACCTGTCAATCGCGATCGACTCATCAATCGCGATCGACAGAGTCAACGACCCTTTGACCACGATTGATTGACTTTTCGGCCACGTGTCAATCGCGACTGACCAGTCAATCGCGACTGACAGCCACGACGGACCTGTCAATCGCGATCGACACGTCGATCGCGACTGACCTGTCAATCGCGACCGACAGACTTTGCGAGCGCGTTAGAAGGGCAAATTAGGTCAAATTTTCAAGGCAAAATTATTGGTCTAAATTTTGACTAAGTGTGGGACAAACACTAGGGTGTAGTATTGCATCGCGAGGCCGTGCCACAAACTACTCGAGTATTCCTGTTTGACTGTTAGCTTGTATTGAATCCTGATTTAACCCGCTAAACCCTGAACAGTCCTAACTTTTTCATACGAAATCCAATTTTTGAGCTCTTGGGCTTGTTGGAAGTTGACCATACCCAGGGGGATCAAAGTTAGGGGTCTTTAGAATTATTTTCCTAAAAGTCACAATGCAAATATGTGTTTATGTTACATGAATGAAAGTGGTTGGTTTTGTCCTTTGAATCTAAGCATTGAGCTAACTGTGGGACTTTTATAGGTCCATTGAGAGCAACTGAGAGCATAAAGAGCAAGGGTTCTTTGCAAGCTTGAGAACCGGGTTCTTGAGCACCTTAAAGCAAGGGATCAACAAGTAAGGTTGGAATATTCTCAACTCCCTCTGTCATTTCCTAGCTTAAGCTAAGAACGACTAGTGATAGGAGTAAGCCAGGGCAACGGTAGGCAATTATCAAGTGAAGATTACCTAAAAACTCAAGTTTAAGTTAAAAACATTATCTCTGTGCTATCGATAACATAAAGGAAAAGAACCTAACGGGGAACGATCAACCTAAAGTACGGAGAACATTCAAGTGTTCCTGACGACGTGATATCAGACAAGACCATAAACACAATAATTAACTAAAAGGAGCCAAGTGATTGAGACGAATTAATCGGCAACGAGGTTGTACTCTAGGCAAAAATTGGGCTACTTAAATAGGCATATGAACCTTAGATCAGGAAGACATCTAGTAAGGGAGAGACAAAGCCTTAGATCTTCAGAGGCTAGTGTCAATCACACTGCAAGGTCTTGGGCCCAGCAGTTGAGCCACCACTCTCATTACCCTAGCTCTGATACCAGTGAATCAGGGATGTCTCAAGGTATGGACAGACCTACGGGAAGTTCAGGTGTGCCTTACCTGTACAGGGTAGAAGGCCCTTACAAAATGCAGCTAGAGTACCTTAGGACCAACCGATTAGGTGCTAGCATCTATGAGGACGACCTAGGAAGATCTGTGTTCCAGATTAAAAATCCTGATCAATCCATTGGACTAGAGCACCCAGCTGTCAAGTTTGAAAATGGTGCATACCTGGACAAAGAAGGAACTATATATGTAGTCACTAGTCACCCGGATAGGACAGATGACTTTGGGAATGTAATCTCAGAAGCGGACTTAGGTGACCTGGAACAAGGGAACATGGGTGCGGAACCTAGAACCCCTCGAGGTAAATCAGTTCTCACTAGGATTATCACGCCTGAGTGGGTCCCCCAAGACAACAAGAGCATAGAGTTGCTCCTCAATCGAGAAACTGATGAAGCCTTTTGGAGGTATAAATCCAATCAGCCAACTGATATAGGGAATATCATGATCTATGAGCTTAAGGATCCGGATAGCCCAGGTAGAGTGACCTACTTAGATCACACTTCGGAACGGATCTTTGTGGTGACAGAAAATGATAGGCATGCTTACACTTGGAAGGGTGAATTTATTTTCCCCCAACCAAGATCAAATGTATCCTATGGTCACCCTGGGGCTGGAACTTCCCAAGCTCATGGTACGCAAAGAGACAGAAGCAGAGATAGACCAGAAGTAAGTTTTGCCAACCCAGTAGGCAGAGAAAGAACGAGGACGGAGACGAACAGGGTAGAACCTGAGGTGCTTAGAGCTCACAGGAACCAAAGAAACGTGGATGGATTCCCTCTGCCGAGACCTAGAGAGCACACAAGAACTCTGAGACCCACCCAACTAGTTAAATCCATGAAGAATTACTTTGATGGCACACGAGATCCCTATGATCATGTGGCGGAGTTCAAGCAAGTCTTGAGAGCGGAACAAGTGGAGGATCTGTTCACACAGTACAATGCCTTCGGTCTAACCCTTAGGAACACCGCACTTACATGGTTTCAGCCATTGGATGAGCGCCAGTTCAGGAGCATAGATCAACTCCTAGAAGCATTTATTATAAAGTTCTCTAAGAGCGGCATAAGACACAATACCTCCTCATTGATTCACAGCTTCAAACAGACCCCCCAAGAGACTGTCAGATTGGCCGGCAGAAGATTTAGACAATATCTTGAAAGGTGCCCTATTTCGGAGCTACCCACATCTGCTAAACAAGTAGCCTTATTCCTTGATGGATTGCTGAGTACGAAACTGAGATCCTATGTGTATCTAAAGGACCCTAGGACCATAGAAGAATGTGTACGCATGTGCATTGACATTGAAGATAACCTAGGAGAAGAGCTAGAGCTTTCCAAAATCTACAAAGATTCAGATAGTGCTTCTAGTCACTCTTCCACGCAATCCACATCGATTGAGGAACTCGCAGAGAAAGTGGCACAAAAACTAGGCGTCTCTAGCAAACAAATTCCGAGGTTTGCTCCTGTGAAAAGGTGCTATACATGCGGTGGTGACCATATGGCGAATGTCTGCCCTATTATGGCTCAGCCCCAAGTAAATCCTAGTAGCCAGTACTGCACCATAGAACGGAGATACACCAATCACACCGCACAAGATTGCCCATACAACAAGCAGGCAGTTAGGCAACCCTATCCGCAACCCTACCAACAAGGCAGATACCAGAACCAAAATCCACCACCACAATATGCTAGACCCCAACAAACCTACCAACCACAATATCAGGCCCAACAGAGACCCCAACCTGTGCTAGCACAACAACCCCCAGCCCCAGCTAATGTGATTCCGGTAAAGTATACTGTTGCAGAAGAGAACCTGAATAGAGCTATAGTACCAGTAACCCCATTGATCTCAGAAAGTGACCCGAGTGACCATAGCTTTGATTCTACACATGTCGATAGTCCCCAGGCTTACTACATGCAGTCTCCAGAACATGGTGAGTCCTACTATAGTGAAGAACCGAGTGAACCTAGTTGGGAGTCAGATTACACGAACGTCATGTATGCAAACCCCAATCCTAGGCCTCAATCCAGGCAAGTAAGACCTCCATTCCCAAGAGGACCGTGCTACAGATGCCAAGGAGATCATCTCATTCGTGATTGTCCCTTGCCTCCACCTACACAACCCCAGCCAGTAACGATCCAAGGTTTTTGCCAAGATTGTGGAAAAGAACATCTCTTACGAGATTGCCCTAAGAATCCTAATAATATGCCAAAGATCACTCCGATCAACGTTATTGGGTTAGTGGTAGATTCCACAGGAAGTGTCACTTCCACGGCTCCCGTACAGGTAGTCACTCGAGCTCAAGCCTTGCAGCAGAATCAAGGGGTAAACCAGGATAAGAACTCAGAGGCTAGTGAAACCGAGAGCGTAACAAAGAAAAGGACTAGAGCATGGAAAGATAGTCGGGAAAGAATGAAAAAACAATGGCTAAAAAGATGAGTGAACTTGAGGAAAGCATAAGAGAAACCAAAGCTAGGATAACTGAAATCACCTCTCAAACCCCCTCTCACACTACCCCGCCTCCACCACTCCCATCTCCATCCGACCCACCACCTTCCCCACCACGTCATACGATTCCCCCACCTCCTAGGGTAGGATCAGTGTTAGCTGATTCCACTCTTGAAGACATAGACATGATGCTCAAAGCATATCAGGCCAGAATCCAAGAAGGGCCAAACGTCACGGATCATGACAAGTGCTATCCTAGAGCTGACCTAGAGATAGAAAGAACCAAACTGTGCGCGAAAATGGTCACATTGGCTCAGACTATGTTTGAAGCCAGTCGCCTTTTCAATTACTCGGGCTCAGCCAAAACGCAATTACACTTGGATGGATTCCTAGAGAAGTTAGAGGAAATAATTGCAAGATCTGCCAAGGAAGAAAAAAATCAAGAAAAAGATAAAGCAAGCAAAAACATGAAGCAGTCCCCATCAGAAGTGTATGTGGCCAATTCCACTAAACCAGACACCTTCCCCTCCTTAGAAAGATTAGAGAGGCTAATTGCACAGTCAGAAAAGGAACCTACCCCTCAAAGAAAGGAAAGGGCAAGAGAACGGAAAAGCCAGCCTCTTCAGGAAGTCCACGTGCCTTTCCAAGAAGCTTATCTTCCCCCCCAAAAGTCACAGGAGCCTCCCTCGAAAGCTTACGTACCTCCACAGGTGACCCACATTCCTTCCCAGAGAGCGTATGAGCCTGTTCGGAAAAGTAATAGCATAAGTAATCCTCCCCAAGAAGCTTGTGCTCCAGCCATCTATGGGAATGAGGAGAGAGCCAACGATAGAATAAGCCCTCCTTCCCAGGTTGCTTACGTGCCTAATTCTACGGAGCCAGACACTTCCTCTTCTATGAATCGGTTTGCACCAGACTTCCTACGAGAGATTCAAGAAGACAAATGGGATAACGAAAGTGAGGTCGCCCCTCCTTTTGAACTTGTGGACGATGCACACGACCAATTCCCTCAAGACATCCCATCTATTTACGGGGAACATGAGAGTGCTCAGTCTCACAAGAGATTGGACTTTGAGTCTAATTCCATACAAGAGTTACCCCACTTCACAGGCCCATGGGAAGCAAAGTCCGCATGTATGAGAGCACCCACAGTCATGGTAAGGAACGACGACTCAGGCATACCAAGGAACACGGAGGTAGTAACGAACACCAAGGTGCAACGCGATCTCACTTTGGAAGAACTGCCTGAGGATAGACCAAATGCGCGGAAATATGCAGCCAGTCGAGTCACTGAAGTTGCAAAACCTCGTTCCCGGGCAGGATCCCATAGGACAGTGCCAGAAATTCCCTTGGATAAGATAGGAGATATGTGTGAGGGTGAAGAAGGGAACACCTATCTTCCCATCACCTACCAGGAGTACACCACCAAGGCAATCTTGGACTCAGGTGCAGGAGTTGCAATTGCCACCACCTCCTTATGGAAGCGTTGGGGCAAGCCAGCACTCAGGCCAACGAGAATGAAATTGCAGATGGCCGATGGTCACATAGAGAGACCCCTAGGATTGCTAGAAGGAATAACTCTCACCACTTGTGGTGTTGAGTTTGAACATAGTTTTGCTATATGTGACTTCAGCAAAAATCATGCCTATGAGATGATTTTGGGAAGACCATTTATGCGACAATTGCAAGTAGTACAGGATTGGGGAACCAACTCCTTGTATCTGCAACACTTGGGTGTTACCACCAAAGTCAATCTCAAAGATTACTCTCATAGGGATGTACCTCCTATCCAGTGGAATCCCATCCATAGAGCCAAAGATGATACGGAATCTGTGCAGTCCATAGGGTCAGGATCCTCTTGGATGCATGAAGACACCCACTTATGGATGTGCAAGGTAGCGGTAGAAGAAGAGAAGAGAGAGAAAGCCAGAGAGGTAGGTGCGAAAGTAACCCATAGACCCATTCAAGACCCAGCCTACGCACCTGTAGTTTTTCCAGACGAGGAATTTGAACCCCATGGCTGGGCAGAAATTTTAGCAACAATGGACGTAGCCATCAATGAAGACCAATGGACGCCTCACTGTGATGAAGATGGCTATGACATTTCAGTCTTCTCCATAGAGCCAATCATGGGAGCGGCAGTTCTAGAAGAATGCGAACCTAGCCCTGATGCATTTGAGGATGCAAGTGACTCCGATCTAGAGTCAATCATTATGGACCCACCATTTGCATCAGATGAAGAATACTTCCATGAAGTAGAATTTCAACCCCAGAGGCATGGAGAAGTTACAAATGATGTAAGATTAGCAACGCATATGACCCCAAGGGAAGAAGGAAAGAAACGGAGAAAAAGAGAAACCTCACCAGAGGAGGAAGAATCTTTGTTTGAGGTCCCAGAAAATTTTAAGAAGTATGAGACAGACGACAGGAGAGTCATGATAAGGATGCCTAAACGAGAGGGACAAGTAGGAGAGGCCTATGATAACAAAGAAACCACCAAGAAAATTGTAGTGGCCATAGAAGAAGGAGAGGAGAGATGCACGTATATAGGCCATGACCTAACAGAAGAAGAAGAGTACGAATTGATAGCCTTGCTAAGAGAATACAAGGATGTATTCGCTTGGAGTTACAAGGATTTGAAAGGTGTTGACTGTAACATAATCCTGGTAGGAGATGGTTGAACCACACCCTAAGAGAGAGGATTAGGAAGTAATCCTCAACCATGGCTTTTGGGGCAAGTGGTTAGCCCATCACATTCCTAACCAAGAGGTTGTGAGTTCAATTCCTTACATTGGTATCAGAGCCTAGGAAGTAGGCTTGGGCAAAGTGGAATGATCCAATGGCCTCTAAAAAAGGCGCTTGGGCATCCTCCATGTGAAAGGGTAGGAATTGTGGAAGGCGCGCGTCGATTTCAATGATGGACCTTACAATGATTGGGGTGTATCTCCCAATCCGTAGGTCGGATTGAGGCGTGTAATATACCGTTGGAAAGCTCTCGGAACGAACTTTCCAATGAGCTAGCTTGCAATGTGTGAATTCCTTGGGAATCCTTGGATGGAACTTGATTGAGTACATCCTGCCAGTCCCATAGCTGGTCAGGGTACATCCTGCCAAGGGTACATCCAGGGTACATCCTGCCAGTCCCATAGCTGGTCAGGGTACATTCCCTAGGAGTTCAAGGGGGGAAGAATGTAACATAATCCTGGTAGGAGATGGTTGAACCACACCCTAAGAGAGAGGATTAGGAAGTAATCCTCAACCATGGCTTTTGGGGCAAGTGGTTAGCCCATCACATTCCTAACCAAGAGGTTGTGAGTTCAATTCCTTACATACTCAAGGATGTGAAGGATGAGGTCTTGGGTTCAATCCCCATGGGATACATGGGAAGAGTATTTTGCCCAAAGAGCTCTAGAACCTTCTAGAAGCATCCATTGGACACTTGGCGCACATGCAGTTACATGGCTGACACTTGGCTGGTTAGTATCCACCTGCCCAAGAAGGCAGTCCCCTGGAGAGAGCTATATATAGAGGCATTTGGTTGGGAGGAGAGTCATCTCTCTAGCATGTGGTGGTCGTAATCCTTGTTCTCTTGCATTGGTATCAGAGCCTTAGGTTGAGATCTATGGAGACTTTTATCTTCATCACTTTATTTGTACGCTCTTGCTGAGATGCGTGGAAATTCCATTGCTGTAGCACTTATTCATCTCTCACGAAGTACTCCTCGCCGTACGCAGTCATTGCTATTGGTTTGATTAGCCAAAATAAATAACCTCCGCTGCGAGTACAGAGGGGAATCGAACTCGCGCCCCTCTGTTGAGAGGGCGCTGTCTTATCCACGGAGAGAAGCGCCGTTAGTGCTATTCTTTAAGGAGCAGATCGTTATACAATCATCGGTTCGCTGAGGGAGGTTTCATCGAAGAAGATCCAAAAGAAAATATTCTGGTGAAGCAGAGGGTGATCGAACCCCCGTCCCCCCGATTGGAGCACGCTGCTCTATCTAGAAGAGCACCACCGTCGGCGTGAAGATACAGCAGAAGTACTAGCTGAACTCCTGAAGAAGCTCTCAAATAGGGGCCAAAAAGGTTGATCCTCTCTACTGCACGTCCGCGGGTGATCGAACACGAGACCTGCTTAAGCGAGCGTGTCCGCCTATCCATTACCCCACAACAGTACACGGGAGTATTGCTGAGAAGGTAACTAATCTCTCTTAATTCGCGCTGAAGCAGACATCTTCACCCGGCCAAAAAAAGCTGAACTACCATCGGGAGGGCGCCGGGATTCGATCGCACGACCTTGCAGAGAAACTTCAGGGCTTTATCCACTGAAGTAAAGGTTCTTCGTGATTTCATTCTCTGCATAACATATACAAGTTGAATTAAATCTCTGCTCTGCTAATCCCGAGCCGAAATCATCTCATTTTGATTAACCTTTGGAGTTTGTTTATTTCCCATCCGAACTCGAGTACATTTCTGTGGTGGTCAAGGCCAAAGAAAAGTTTGGAGCAAAGTCTGAAAGAAGTGGAGCTGTGGAGTAAAGATTCGGAGGCCTTTGGTGATCAAAGTTAAACCAACTTTGAATAAGGACCAAAGTCTTTAGAGAGAAGCTCTTCCAGAGGATCAAGGGAAGGACGTAGCTCTATGTGGAGCTAAGTATTTTCCAGTTTCTGCTTGGCCTTAATGCTTGATTTATCTTGTTTTCATTATTCTACACTTAATCATAGATGCACATTGAAATAGCCAAGATTTCAATTGATTAAGTCTAGATTAGAATAATGAATTAATCCATTTCTTATTTCAAGCATTAGTTTGCATTAAGGAAAGACTTGATTTCAAAAAGATCCTTGTGCATCAAAGAATGTATTTTGGTAGTTTAAATACATATTTCCTTTTCATTGAGTAAGTTTTCTATTGCACTTCAAGGGTATGTTTTTATATCATAGTGCATTAGGACAAAGGAAAGGATATACATGCATCAGGATTGCATGATATACATTCTTAGTACAAGAAAAAATCGTGCATCAAGTTCACGCATGATTGTTGTATTATTTTTTGGGCATGCAAAGAACATGCATGCATACGCATGTGAGCATATGCTTTTGCATGTAGATACATGCATTTGCATGGAAGAATGGAATGCTGTTTGCAAGTAGATATAAAAATGTAGTCTCTTAGTATTTAGCTTACTTTGTAAAGCTCGCAGTTGACATTAGGGAAGACCAAGGACTAGTTAGTTGCAAAGACATACTAGTTCTAGTTTGCAACTCAAGTAATTAGTCAATTTCTTCCCAAGTCGATACTCTACTATCAAACATAAATACTTAATGAGAATTAAGTATGTTAGATGTCTTGCTAGGTATAAGTAAGCACTAAGAGAAGGTTAAGTAATAAATTTCCTTGATGACCAAGAAAATTTAATTACTTGCAAACTCTTTTGTGATGTATGATGACTCTAAGTCCTGGATGTACTTAGAAAGTCATGCGGATAAAGCTTTAGTTGATTAGTTATATATTTTATGTAACTTCTCAAGCATCCCAAGGTTGGATGAGAACATCAACTATATTTCCAAAGTTCCATGAGCACTCTTCTATTTAGAAGATTTCGAAAGTTTTAAAGAAGTTTCTTGTGGTTTCAAGATTTATATCTCATGATGAAACCTCGATAAGTGACTTTTTGCAATAGATACGAAATAGTCAAGCCTTCTATTTCATGTGAGATCATTCTCCTACTATGTTCAAGATGAATTTAGTTTTGGGAAGGAAGATGTTCCAAGTAGAGGATCTTAATTGATTCATGAACTCTTCCCAAAATACACATAAATTCATATTATATGATAGGTCCAAGGAATGATGCAGGCAAAACCTCTTTAGGATATAAATGTTTTGCCAAGATATAAAGGTACCAAGCTTTTATAAATTTTCATCTCAAGGGGTGATGGAAATCAAAGGTTAAACCTCAACATCAATTGATCCTTGATATCCATAAAAGGATGTTAGATTCTATAATTGCATCTCTGGTAAATGATGCAACCAGCTAAGCAATCTTTAGGAAATAATATAAGTTCCTAAAGACTTGAAGCAAGTGTGAACTTTTTATTTAGGAGTAGAAAGTTCCAAGAAATGGATTTTCAATCCATGAACTTCGCCTAAACAAGTTATAAAGTTCAAAGTGTTCATAGTTGCATTACTATTGGATCAATCAATAGATGCTTGGACTTTAAACATAAATTTGATTAGTGAAATATGTTTAAAGGACTCTAGTAACATCTGAAGATTGACCAATAATAATGAGTTTTGTATCAAACTCAAGAATAGAAGTCGATATCACATAAATGAAAGTCAACTTAAACTTTCAAACTGGCAAATGTGATATTTTCTCTAGTTTGATACTCAGGAAATAAATACAATTGAATCAGTAAATTTTTGGATATCATTTGAAAGAATTTCTTTTAAATGTTCTTTTTGCAAAAGATTCCAAAATGAATCATTTGCTCAAGTTATTTGATTCCCTAGAAGGAATCTCAAGTCTTTGAAGAAATGGCATTCTTTCAAGTATAGAGAATGAAATTCTTCATACTCTTTAATCAGCAAGTAGTTCCCAGTAAATCCCTAACCACTAAAAGTGGTCTTTCAAGTCCTATTTGTGATATAACCTAAAGGTATATCAAAGATTCTTAGCTTTGGAATCTGAGAGGCATAAGTGTATGCTTGGACTTGAGAAAGATCTCAAAAAATCCTGCAGGTAAGCAAAGAAGCTTAAGATAGTTTAAGAGATCCTAAAAGATAAAGACAAAGTCTTTATTTTTGTCGCAAGAATCAACCAGATTTGATCAAACTTGGCCATGATTGTCCAAGTAATGTGCGATTAGAACTACTTTGTAGATTGCCCAAGTATTGGCAATAAAATTCCTTTTGGGAATTATTCACTCAAGTTCCATTTATTCGATGGAAAACTGTGAAAAAGAGTAAGTTGTTCCAAGTCTGAACAGAGTAAAGAAATTCCAAGAATGTAGTCTGCAACCGTAAAAATGGTAATTAAGTCTGTGGAAGGTAAAACATAAGTGTTTGCCTATCCTTAAAAGGATTTTGGTACAAATCCAGAAAGCATGAGCGGATGCTTAAGACTTAAGCAGTAAAGAGATTCCTAAAGAAAGTCCCCGGGGTAGGTACCTAAAGCAACAGTAAAGAAAGGAATCTAAAGACAAGAAGTCAAAAGCTCTTGTCGCTACAAAATTGGTCAAGGGTAAACCAATTGAACTTGAATTTGAGAAATTCAAGTACTTGGAATTTTGATTGGTTTTCATTTGAAAGCCCCAGTAAAGAAGAATTGATATTCTGTTTAGAGGTTTTCAAGTTTCCAAAGCAAAGCACATGATTATGAGGTGATCATGCGAAGGAATCAAAACCTAGGAAAATCTAGTTAGAGGTAATGCCTGAAACTTCCAATTCTTGTAAAAGAATTGAAGAAATAAGGTACTCTATCAAGAGATGTTTAGACTTTAGGATAAGAATCACCCACACATTAATGTGAATATAAAATAGGGTGGTATGGGACACCAGATTTTATACTCAGATTGATGTAGGAAAGATGGAATGGGACATCGGACCGTGGGATGATGATTCTCTTTTAGTCCTAGTTTGGATTTTGAAGTTAGGTTTCATCCTCAAGGGAATTAAGACTTCAAGAAAAGTTTAATTCGTAAAGGATGAAAGTAGTATCTTACGATACTTCAAGGTAACTTCAAGATTAAGGAAACTGAAGATATGAAGTAAGTAACTTCCAAGATCTTCTTAAGACACTTCAAGTTTAAGTGTTATTGATCAGAAATATTTGATAAATTTCTGAAAGAAGTTGGACTTTGATTTTGAGTTGATCTTTTCAACTAAAGATTCAATTGACTAAGTCAAGTATCAAGTTCCTAGTGTAACTTGATAAATTCACTCTTTTAGACTCAAAGAAATGCACAAGAATTGCATTCACGATTAGGAGTCAAAAAGACTGAATGTGACATGAACTTAGTCTCAAGTGAAGCATTATTTGAATACCAAACTCATCAACAGAACCTCAGTGGGTCGACACACTGATGTTGATTACCACACTAGTATCTTGTGGTAGGATGATGTTTTTGATATCCTTTGAATCTTTTTGAGAAGCTAGCTTATTTCTCTTAAAGATAAAGTCAATGCTTCAATATCTTATTGAAATAGATCGTTGAGAAGTTAAAGTACTGAGTCAACTAGACTTTGACTCATAGCAAGTTTATGTATGTGCGAAGTTTGAATTGGTTGTACAAAGTTTTAGTTATCTCTTTCCGCTTTCCAAATCTTTTGGAATTGACTCAGATATGGTATCTGATTTCTTTTTGCAAAAGACCAGGGTTAGCCGGTTAGAATTAGATAACTAACTTGAACATCCTAGATAGATGTTATGTACAAGAACCTTTTCAATCTTCAAAAGATGATAAGTCTAAGTAGACTTATTCATTTGATTTTGCTTCAAGTTATAGCATAGATGATTTCCTGGAGTCCAGTATACTCTAGAATAGGGAAGTTAGGAATTGCTCATCAGATTGACAATTCCCAAGAACTTTCAGTTAAAAGTCTTTGAAAAAAGTCCTAAGTTGGACAATTTTCATTTTGAATTTGAATTGGTGAAGTTAGTATGGTTGATTCCACCGAAATGGTAAACTTTCTCCTACAGTTTACAAAGGATTTTTAAACTCATAAGGACAAAGTAGTCCTCTAGTCGAGTGAAAAAATCAAGTAACTGTTAGATAAAAGTAAACCATCATACAGACATCTAAAGTTAGATGTATGGGACAACCAAACTTCAAGTTCTCCAAAACAAATTCAAGTGAATCAAGAATTCTCAAAGTCTTGTGAGGGATAAAGAATCCCACCTTCATTACTAAGCCCATGCACCAGTTATGCCTAGAAATGGACTAGTAATTTGAATCCACCTAATTCACATGTTTGTGCCTAGATCGCACATCCAGAAACTGTGAATTAGCCAGGGATGTCATTAGATCCACCCTTATTATTCATTCACTATTTTGTACTTTGACTAGTTTATCAAAGTGCAAAGCGAGATAGTGTTTAGAATCATTTGGGCAAGGATGCCACCACAGAGATGAGACATGTTCTTCCAGTTCTAGAACATGATCATGTTCTTCCAGTTTTAGAACATGAGGCTCGGGGGTTGCCTACAGTATGTATATAGCTCTATTTTCGAGGACGAAAATATTTTCCAAGGGGGGAAGAATGTAATAAAGTAAGTCTATGATCCAAGGGTCTGGCCGGTTCAGACAGATCTGAAATCGGACACCGTTTGGTCATCCGTGTGTATGACCAAAGATCTCGAGTTTAGACTTACTAGGAGGTCTTGTGCTCTTGTGAACAAGTGAACCACTTAGCTTAGTGGTTAAGTCTCAAGGATGTGAAGGACGAGGTCTTGGGTTCAATCCCCATGGGATACATGGGAAGAGTATTTTGCCCAAAGAGCTCTAGAACCTTCTAGAAGCATCCATTGGACACTTGGCGCACATGCAGTTACATGGCTGACACTTGGCTGGTTAGTATCCACCTGCCCAAGAAGGCAGTCCCCTGGAGAGAGCTATATATAGAGGCATTTGGTTGGGAGGAGAGTCATCTCTCTAGCATGTGGTGGTCGTAATCCTTGTTCTCTTGCATTGACCCGGACATTTGCTCACACACCATCCCCATGACTTCAGATGCCAAACCCTCTAAGCAGAAGCCTTATACATATAACGATAATTACGCTGCTAAGATCAAAGAAGAGATAGATAGACTGGTCGAAGCCGGATTTATCTATGAAATTGAGCACACCGAATGGGTATCCCCCATCGTGGTGGTGCCCAAGAAGAATGGCAAACTGCGTGTGTGCATTAACTTGAAAAAGGTTAATGCAGCCACAATTCGAGATAACTATCCGCTTCCCATCACAGAACATCTCTTAGAAAGAGTGGCAGGCAAGGAAGTGTACAGCTTCCTTGATGGATTTTCGGGTTACAATCAAGTAGCCATAGCTCTAGAGGATCAGCATAAGACCGCCTTTGCCACAGAATGGGGCATTTTTGCTTTTAGAGTAATGCCATTTGGGCTTACCAATGCACCAGCTACCTTCCAGAGGCTGATGTGCCATGTGTTTAAGGAGTTCCTAAGGAAGAGTTTAGAAGTCTACGTTGATGATCTTTGTGCTCATTCCAATGTTAGACAAACCCATATTCCTGAACTCAGACAAATCTTTGACAAATGTAGAGACTATCAAGTCTGCCTGAACCCAGAAAAGTGCGTTTTTATGGTCAGGCAAGGCAAGATTCTAGGACACATAGTGTCGAAGAATGGCATATCCACGGATGAAGAGAAAGTGAGGGCCATAGCAGAGCTACCTAGGCCAAAGAATGTCAAGGAAGTACAAGCTTTCATGGGGCATTGTGGCTATTACCCACGATTTATACACATGTATGCTGTCATTGCAAAGCCCATGTACGGACTTCTGACTAACTTTGAGTGGACGGATGAATGTGAGAATTCCTTCCAGGAACTTAAACGAAGATTATGTTCAGCACCAATCTTGACCACGCCAGATTGGAATAAGCCATTCCATGTTCACGTGGATGCATCCAATTATGCTATTGGATGTGTTCTTGCACAACCTACTGGTGAAGGTAATATGGATCTTCCAATTGCCTATGCTAGTAGACAGTTGAATGCGGCTGAACGAAATTACACCACTACAGAGCGAGAAGGATTAGGCATGGTATATGCAGTTAAAAAGTTTAGACATTATTTGCTTGCAAATAAGTTTAAATTTTTTACGCACCATCAGGCATTGTTGTACCTAGTAAACAAGCCATGCAATACAGGTAGATTAGTAAGATGGTTTCTCTTACTAATGGAATACGACTTCGAGGTTGTGGTAAGGAAAGGTAGGACTCACTTACGAGCAGACCATCTCTCTAGACTCACATCTGGAGAAGCCCCACAAGGAGTATCAGATGACCTTCCTGATGCTTACTTATTTAATTTGGAAGTGGTGCCACAGTGGGCTAAGCCATTAGTGCCAGTATTGACCTATGGGCCTAACCATCCAGTGGTTAACACGCAGAATAGGGAGGTTGTGAAAGCCCAGAAGTACCACATCATGGCAGGAAGCATGTACAAGCACACAGATCAAGGGATCTTGGCTTGTTGCGTCGAAGAGGATGAGTACGCTAAATGGTTGCAATTAGCACATGTAGGTGCATTAGAGCAACACCATTCAAAGCAAAGAACTTTACAGACTCTAAAGAGATTCGGAGTGCATTGGCCAACTATGGAAGCGGATGTCCAAAAGTTGTGCAAGGAGTGCCCAATCTGCTGCACTAAACCACCAGTGGAACACGCCACTCTTTATCAAGTATCCATTGTGCCAGATTGGAGTGAACCACTAGTATCATTCCTGAGGACAAACACATTCCCTCCAGACATGACTCTGGCTAGGAAAAGGAGTTTAGAACAAGAAGCCTTGGATTACTCACTCATTGGTAATAATCTATACAAACGCGGTAAAGATGGTTACCTGAGGTTATGTGTCCATGAAAGTGAATATCTTAAGATCTTGGAAACTGCTCACCAAGGTGTAGCAGGAGGACACTTTGGACCAGATCGGGTGATCAAGGCGATACTATTTGCGGGCTTCTGGTGGCCCACCCTTCACATGGATGCACATACCTATGTGAAACGTTGTGATGTCTGTCAGAGGACTCAGTATCCTATACGCAAAGATGAGATGCCACTGAAACCTATGATGGGTGGACGTGCATTCTCTAAGTGGGGAATAGACTTCGTAGGTCCTATTAATCCCCCAGCGAAGGGTTCTCATGCGGAATACATCATCGTTGCGACAGATTATCTCACCAAGTGGGTAGAGGTAAAAGCTACGACAAAGAACGATGCTCAAACAACTGCCAAATTCTTGTTTGAGAATGTATTCACAAGATACGGGCTACCTATAGAGCTTGTAAGTGATAGAGGCACTCATTTCTTGAATGAAGTGATTGAAAATCTACTCCAAGAATTCTTGGTAATACACAAGAAGTCTGCCCCTTATCACCCTCAAGCTAATGGACAAGCTGAGAGCGCTAATAAGATCCTATGCAATGTACTGACGAAATTAGTGAACACTAAACGCTCTGACTGGGACAAACAGCTACACCATGTTGTTTGGGCATACCGAGTGGCCTACAAAACGGTACTCCAAGCCACCCCCTTTCAGATGGTATTCGGCCAAAACGCTGTGCTACCCTTGGACTTCCTGATTCCTACATTGAGAGTAGCACAAGAGCACGAATGGACAGGTCATGAGCTCTCCTCTAGAATTTTTGACCTTGAACGATTGGGAGAAACAAGACTGAGAGCTGCTGCGGGAATATATGCAGCCAAGAAGAGACAGAAGGCATACTTTGATGCCCACATAAAGGATAAGGGTTTGAAAGCAGGAGATCTAGTTTTAGTCTATACACTGAAACAACATGCAAGGAAGCTAGAAAAGAGAGGCTACGGACCAATGATCATCAATAGGATCTCCACGAGCGGAGCAGTACAACTAGCCACGTTAGAAGGAGATATTCTCCCAAATTATATTAGCGGTTGCAGAGTCAAGTTGTATCAGGAACCCCTCACGGAGGAAATGCTCAGTCGACTCAACACTGCTAAGAAACGCAAAGAGGAAGAAAAACGAGTTCGAGAAGAAGCTCAAGCAGAAGCTTTAGAACGCATCAGAAGGATGAAATTACGTAGGCAAGGTAGAGAGCAGCCTAGGACAAATGACTATGCAGATCAAGGATATCCTATGGCCATGTGTGAAGTTGCAGGAACAAGCTCGCACAGGATAATTGATAGACGCCCTTTCATAACCCTAGAGATAGGACAAGGAAAGAGTGCAAGGAACGTAAGAGCCTTGATTGACTCAGGTGCAGCCACTAGTGCTGTTAGAGTGTCCTACTGTCAAGAGTTACAGTTAACTGTCAATCCTGTGGAAGCATATCTCATAGGATTGGGAGGCGTAGAAACCCCTTGCATGGGCGAGGTGGAACTTCCCCTCTACATTCATGATGAGGCAATGACAGTTAAAGTACTGGTGTGTCAGGATGAGGATCTCACTGAACCTCTTGTCTTGGGTCAAGATTGGATCTATGACCAAGCAGTCAACTTAAACCTACGAAGTGGACTTCTTCAGGTATGGGTCAATCATAGTCGAGTTACAGTAGAATTAGACAATGGAGCACTCAAGGAACTAGGAAAGGCACAGACTCCTGGTCCTTCCAGGGGCACACATGAAGATGACCATGCTGTTCTTGTTCAAAACCCTGTGTTGCAGAGGAATGATATTTGCAAAAAAGGAGTCAAGGATGCAACGGAACTCCCTTCTTTTCGAAAGGCCAGAAGGAGGCAGCAACCAAAGACGGATCAAAGGCAGACGAAGCAGAGTACTACCTATATCCGAGATCAAAAGTACCTGCGCAGCAGAATGTCCCAGAAAGTAAACCATGTGTGGGTGCGAAAAGGCGAACAACCGGTTGCACCACCATCAACTACACGGGCGAAGTTTCTTATTAATAACCAACAACATGACATTAATAAGAAGTCTTGCAGAAATTCTCCTGCTAATGTGAAATCTATTTGGGTGCCCAAGAAGTCGATGAAGGCTAGCCCGCAATCAAGACAAATTTGGGTGCCTAAGGCTTGCTTGAGGGCACAAGTAGCTACGCTGAGGCCACAACCTAAACAGCATAACGCAGCTACGCATACTGCCAGTATTCACTCGTTCTCAACGCTCAAGAACACACCAAGACCCAAGAGTGTGCATGTAATCAATTGTAAATGGGTCCCTAAAAGGCCTCATTTTCAAACTGCGACACCGAGAAAGCTCCCTAGAGTCTCTACGAAACCGAAAGCAAAGCCCATTCACTGCATTTGGCAGCCTAGGGCCTGTAATAAACCCCCCGACCCCAATTTGTAAATTCATACCCACTTACTAACTGCAGTAGTCTCCTAGGACAACACAAGCACTAACTACACACACTGTCTTCATGCACTTACTAACCACTAACTCACCATCTACCTCATGTTAATGTTGTAACGGGGACAACAACGGATTTATTCTGTCCATTACGATGTTAACACTTGGTTCTATATTCTCACAGAACCAATCAGCAAACAGGGCCATGGCAGAAGTAGGTACCAGTTCTCAAGCCGGATCTGGTGCCCAGATTGTGGACATAGAAACACTTCTCCTTGAGCCACGTCTCACCGCAAGGCCGCAAGAACTTCAAGCCGTGCATGTGCTCCCCATTCAGGATCCTCCTCAAGGGCACACTTCTCAAGTAGGTAAGCATGCGCACTGGTTCAGTGATGTTGCTGGACCACTGGGCGATGGAACCTATTTCTGGGAAGCAGAATTGGAATTTAATGGCAAATGGGGTCGATACCACTTTTTCACGCGCGAGTTTGAAAGCTATCAAAACGCCGAAGTCATGAGATCAGTTTGGATCAAAGCGGGTGTGGACAGTTATTTCAGGGCCCACTTACCAAAGCCGGATTTTTTACGATGTTCATATCTGATCAGTACCATCACGCCAAGCAGGGCCAAGGGAGGCGACAGCACCTTTGTGTTGCCATCACTGCTGCCGGGTAATGAGCTTAAAAGGTTCAAGTTGAACCTCAATCTGGTAAGAGAAGCATTGGGTATGTATGGCATGCACATCCCAACAGAAAAGGAAACCATGGTTCCAGGTCGAATGAAGCACAAGGATCTTAATAAGTTGAAGGATATGGTAGCGATGACACCTACCATTGCGCTTCACCTGCGAACCATCATGCAACATTTTGCTTTCCCCGCCTAGGAACGATTCACAATGCCCCCGAAAAAAATATGGTTCAGCTTATATCTAGCAGAGACAGAAAGCCTTCCCATCAATGTGCCCCACTGGATCATAGATCAGATCCACCTAGCGCATCAAAGGTGGAACAAGAAACAGAAGAATGTGCTCCACGGGTGTTGTGCTCTGACCAGAATAATCTATAGATGCTTGGCTTATGACGTGCCTGTTCAGCGGGCACTCGTATGGTCCCGAGTCCAAGAATTCCAGAGAAGACTATCAGCAGCAGGTCCCCCATCAAAGAAGATGAGGGGGGGAGTCCAATTACCCTGTGCTCAACCAAGGGGAGCTACCACTACACCAGAAATCACCCCTCCCCAGACACGACGAGTTAGGCCATTCACAATCCGGCTACCAAGACCAAGCACAGAGGGGCCTAATCTGGTGTTTCCACCCATTCCATCAGATTTGGAATTTCCACAGGGATTTACTCTTGAGGACCTCACGGATGAAGAAATTGCCAGATTAATCTATGACTCTAACCTCGAAGCTGAAGCAGAGTGAGCTCAGGAACCACAACCCCAAACAACAACATCGGCCCCCACCCAACCACAAGTTGTAGAAGTCGATGTAGATGAACAAGAGGCAGGAGGAGACGAAGAAGAAGCCGACGAAGAACAACATCAAGAATATGACGAACTCTCCGAGTTAGCAAGTGCCCCAGCATATTCGGCACAAATCAAGAGACTATATCGAACCATGCGACTGGTTCAGGAACAGCATAAGATGTCACTAGAATCGGGCAAGAGACTCATGAACGACTTGCTAGCTGAGGAAGGTGTGGACGAGTTGTTCATTGAGTCCATGAACCTTCATGCCGACGCCGTAGGATTGGATGAGGCCATTCATGAGGCAATGGCCTACATTCACAGGTTTGAGAAAAGGGTTCCCGTTCGTCCCAGGAGGTCCGGGAAGCAAATTCACATCAATGTATCAGCACCAGGCGAGGCAGCGCAAGCAGAAGAATATCAGGAAGCACCGTTGTCACCACCATCCCCACCTCGCACTACCCAATTCACCCCACCACAGGACACTAGCACTACCACGTCCACTACCACTACCATTGTCATGGGCATTCCACTCTCTCCGGGAATCCAATTCGGGGGAGTCACCATGCCCACCTTCACCACCCTGTTCACCGATGTCACATCCACTCCACCCACGATCCCCATCTACACCGTCACTCAAACAATTGACACGATGGAAACATCACCTGCCACAGCACCGCTCCCTCCCCCCATGCCACCTTCATCGCCCATACCCCCTCCACCCACCTCTCCACTTGCATCCACATCATTCACATCTCCCATTCCCGCCCCCATTCCCCCTGCATCTTCACCCCTCCCAGCATTATTTAATGTAAATAGCATATTTTTAGCATTAAATCAATGTGTATACCAGCTCTAGAATGAGTACAGAGCTCTGGATGACCGGTATCAACAACTGACAACGCACCATCAGAACTTACAAAGACAATTTCACATTCTACAAACAGAAAATGCAGAACTGAACCAACGCTACACAACGCTTGAGCAGGCTCACCAAACATTATTGGAGGCACCCCAACCATCGACAGAATCAGGTGTCAAACAACTAGAAGCTTTGCTCGAAGTATACCAAGCCGATAATCTCAAAGTCCGGCGTAACCTGGCACTTCTCAGAAAACACATGGCGGCCGCCCTTGAAGAGAACAAGAGACTGCAGCAGCAAAATGAGGCAAATCTAGAAGCAGCAATGGAAGGCTCTCCCCACGAAATTGATCCAGAGCAGTTTAAAGCTGTGCCCTCAGAGACAATGAAGACCATCTTGGACAGCTATGCAGATCTATTAGAAGCTCATGATGACTTGGAAAGGGAACGTGATGCGCTGCGCAATCAACTCCAAGAGCAACAGACAGCACCCAGAGTCACAGAAACGACCACGACTTCCGAGGAAGTCCAGACATTGAAAGAGCAGGTGGCCGAATTACAGGCAAGATTACTCACACACGAAAGGCAGCCCTCTCCAATTGTCGAACCAGAACCCGAGGATTTGGTACCCATCGAGGTAGATGAGACGTATGAGGAACCATACGTTCCTATGCCAATGCCAGGTGGTGAGCAAACCGCAGAAGGAATGGATACGTTAGAAATTGAAGTACCTGAGTGGCTCCAAACACTAGAGAAAACAGCATCAACTCATGAAGATCGAGTGGCAGTTCAAATCCAATCTATGGCAAAGATAGAGGACACTATTATTAAATCAGAATACTTCCGCAGCATGTCCCACCATAGATGGATCGGAACCAATGATGATCAATACGTGCCATATTGTATACTCCTGGCGGACTACAATGCAGAAATCCAACAAAGATGTGGCAAACCTCCAACGTTTGCTACACACTTTGGGCCAGATGACATTCCAGAGAGCGCTCAAAAAGGATCCATTCATCAACCCACCTGGAGGATCCGACTCCTCGAAACCTACCCGGAGATGGTTCGCACCTGGACGAATATGCCTCTTTTTATTAAATATAACCCTTGTTACGTTCCTGTATTCCATAGACGCACATGGCCAGAGTTTACCCTTGCAGTCAAGAATATCAAGGGCTGCGCCAAATGGTTAAACTACGTCTATCTAGCACCCCCTCAAGGGCCTCCCACCGTCAATTACATGATTTCCACTATACGGCACTGGAGCATCCGATTAAGGAATACTCCTGATGTGATGGCCCAGATGTGCATGAAAATTTTTGAATTAATGCTTATTACATTTAGGACATTCAAGAATATCAAGGACCCACACTTCTCAGGCGTCGAATTCCTTACAGGAAACCAAGATTTAGTTTATGACATGAGCACCACTCCTTCCATAGAGGTGATATATGCTTGGCACGCCAGAATAAAATACCTCCCAACCTGCTTTAAACAAACATTCGAGGAGATGTTCATAACAGGGTTCTGGGAATACCACTCAGAAATATTTGTACCCAGACCCTCACATCTCCTCCATTTATTTGCTGTGGAGCGAACCATTCACTCAGAACAATTACGGGTGCCACATCCAGATGTCCCAGGGCCAGTCAATTGGGATGCATTGCTGACAGATCTAGCTAGGGGACTCAGGTTAGAAGAACACCACCTCGCCGCCGATGTTGTCCAATATTACGTCCAAAAAGCAGCTAGACAAGGGTCTGTCAGGGGCGACAGACGCGAGAGTGGGGGGGGGTGTTGGCAGTAGTCTTGGTACACCAGGACTTACAAGACGTGAAAGTCAAAGAAGGGAGTCAGAGCGAAGGGACAGCACAAGCAAACAGGGCAGTCAAAGAAGATCTGGCAAGTAGGCCAATATTTTTTCAAGACACTAATGCAGATCAAAGAGATGGACATGCAGGGAGGAAGAGCAAGTAGGGAGCTCGAAGATATGTATGGCAGATCACTAGAAGAAATCCCTACAACAACAGTGATTTTTATCACTAACAATCATTGTAAATATCATTTCACATTTTTGTAGCTCCATTTTGTGCAAGCCAAGGAGTCCTTGAGCTTGAGGAGCCTTAGAAGTAGTTGCGTACCAATTTTCGTATTTTTTAGATCTCGTTTGAGCCCCCAAATAAGCCCTGGAACCTAATTTTTAACTAGGCCGGACACTAGGTCTGGACAGGGCCAAAGCTAGTCAAAAACTATAAAAAGAGCTAGAGAGCTCATTTTTGAGGTAGATTGTAATTGAAACAAACTGGTAAGAGCTTTTGAAAGTAATCTAAAGAACTCCATTGATTCTCCCTCTTTGTCTTGCCGTGTGTGCGCGTGTGTGTGTATGTGTGTGCATGCTTGTGTGCTTCTCACTCACGCACTTGTGCCGCCACTTGCTCGAGGTCTTCATACCATCCTCACGTCTTCCCGGATTGACATTAAAGGAGGTGCTACTCATCATTGAGCTACACCTTATAACTACATATAACCTAGGTGTATTTACATATCTAATATACATACTACATAAATACACACATACGTAGATACATACAAACGTACATATATACATACAAAAACACACACACATATATACATACATTCATATATATATATATATATGTGTGTGTGTGTGTGTGTTCGTGCGTGCACGTTTATGTATGTATATATATATATATGTATATAT
>CM035409.1:2603914-2606414 GCA_020310875.1 Ceratopteris richardii
TACCTTTACATGTTTAAAGCTCAAGGTTTTTACAACGGTAAATGAACCATAAAAAATTTCTCAAAAAAATACAATAAATGAGCATATGAAAAGGACCTCTCCAACGGATATTCTTTCAATGCGATAGCCTTTGATGTAGATCAAATCCACCTCAAGCATAGTCTAATCTTGATGTTCCAACAACTCCCCCTCAAGCTAATGTATGCTTGAGTCTTCATTCTCTGATAGGTTGAATACCTGCCATAGCTTTGAATCTAGAAAGCTTTATTCCATCAAGTGCCTTTGTCATTATATCTGCTACTTGCTTTTCAGTGGGAACAAAAGAAATGTCGTTCTCCTTTGCCATGAGCTTCTCCTTGAGGAAGTGGTAATGGACTTCTATGGGCTTGGTTCTCGCATGAAAAATAGGATTTGCCGCTAGATGCATGGAACTTACATTATCTCCAAATATGTGAGGTTTGGAACTCACAAGTCCCAAATCTGTATACAATGCTTTTAACCATATTGCCTCTTGAGTTGCTATGGTCAAGCCTATGTACTCTGCTTCAGTTGAAGATAAAGCAACTGTTGGTTGCTTCTTGGAACTCCATGACACTAGCTTTGAACCTACAAATGCTAAGTAACCAGATGTACTTTATCTATCATCCTTAGCTCCTGCCCAATCTGCATCGGAGTAGATTTTGATATCCAAATCTGAAGAGTAAGGATAGAATATACTTTCATTGATTGTACCTTTGAGATACTTAAGTACTCTCTTAGCCGCATCCATGTGTGGTCTTCTCGGTGAGTGCATGAACTAACTAAGCACTCCCACACTATATGAGATGTCTTCCCTTGTATGAGTAGCATATATCAAGCTACCTACCAAGCTTTGATACTCTTTAATATCTTCAATTTTGCAACCTTCATAAACACTAAGTTTATGATTCATCTCCAAAGGCGTACCTGCAGGTTTAGTGTTCTCCATTTTGAACTTGAGAAGAAGATCCTAAATGTATCTTCTTTGAGTCAAATACATTCCTTCAACTGTGTATATTACCTGCATACCTAGGAAATATGTGAGCTCACCTAGGTCACTGATTTTGGACTCCTCTTGCATGTGTCTCTTGATCCTTTGAATGCCATTTAGATCATCAATTGTCACAATAATATCATCTACATATACACATTGATAGATAACCTCATTGTGATCCCTTTTGATGAATAGAGAAGGATCTGAGCTGCTAGCTTTGAACCCTTGATCTTGAAGATATGTAACCAACCTGTAATTCCAAGCTCTAGGAGCTTGTTTCAATCCATACAATGCTTTCTTAAGTCTGCAAACATAAGATGGATGATTAGGGTTTTCAAAACATGGTGGTTGTGATATGTATACCTCTTCACTTATCCAACCATTTAAGAATGCATTTTTCACATCAAGTTGGAGGAGTCTCCAATTTCTTGCAGCAGCTACACTTATCAATGTCCTGATTGTACTCATCTTTGCAACCGGTGAGAATGTTTCCTCATAGTCTATACCATGAGTTTGTGAGCATCCTTTGGCAACTAATCTTGCCTTGTACCTGCAGTCTGAATTTCCTTTAACTTTATATACCCATCTGCAACCAATTACCTTTTGATTCGGTGACATTGGAACCAAATCCCAAGTGTCCATCTCCTTCAATGCATCTATCTCTTTGTTCATGGCCTTTTCCCAATTAGGGTTTCCCTTTGCCTCTTCATAGGTTGAGGGTTCCTCTGAAATAGATTCTTTTGCCAAGTAGATTGAATGCTTTGTAATGAATGTGGAATCATATCCATACCTTTCTGGTTGTTTCTTCTCTCTTGCTGATCTTCTAGGTGCTTGTTTTGAGCATTCTCCAACCTCTTGCATCTTTGCTTTGCCTCTTGACTTCCATAGCTTGTAATCCTTTTTCTCTTTCATCTTGTTCATTGCCTATATCACTTCTTGGATCCAGGACCTATGTTTCATGCTTCGTTCCTAATTGATGAGAGTCAAAATAAAGATCATATGGTAGTGTTACCTTTTGTTTGTCTTCATCATACCAAGACCTGTGTTCTTCAAACACAACATCTCTACTTTTAGTGAATTGCTTGGTTGAAGGATTGAAGAACCTATAACCCATCTGAGTTGAATCATATCCAATAAACACTGCCTTTGTTGCCCTTTCATCTAGCTTACCTCTTATTTGTGATGGTACATGAACATAAGCTAAACAACCAAAAACCTTACAATGTCCAAGACTAGGTTTCTTTTCCATGCCATGCTTCATAAGGAGTCATACCTTGAAGTGATTTGGATGGTAGTCTCTCAACAAGGTACACAACAGTTGAAATAGCTTTTGCCCATAGACAATGTGGCAACTTCTTCTCCTCGAGCATTGTTCGGGCTGATCCAACCAATGTCTTCTTTCTCCTCTCTACAATTCCATTTAGTTGAGGAGAGTACCTAGTAGTCACTTCCCTTTTGATACCTTTGTCCTACAAGAACTCATCAAAC
>CM035409.1:2616414-2718914 GCA_020310875.1 Ceratopteris richardii
TCATTTATTAGTCCATCTTGTAGATGAAATAGAGATTGGAGGTGTTGTCAGATGAAAACTGGGTGATCAAATGGTCTCCTTATGTCTGAGTTGAGATTGTTAATCTCCAACGTGCCTTCATGTCATGTAGTAATGCTAAGAGATGATGGGGAATGGTGAGGGGATGCTGTACTCTTATACATCCTAATCAACTGGATCTCAAAGGAATACTTTTTGGTGTCTGCTTCGCATTTCACATGGTTCTTTGACACCTTTCGAGAAGTGAGTTGCTAATAGAGGGAGATATATATTTTAACATGGCTCTTGGACACCTTAAAAGCAGAATTGTTGTTAAGAGCCTGTATGCTCTTCTTGAGAGAGGTGTTGTAAATAATTTAAATTCATACTCTTTTTTAGTACCAGATAATGACATTCTCTTTTCCTCTTCTTAAAGAAAAAAAAAGCGGATTATTTTAGAGCAGTAAGTCTACAATTTCATGATATTTCTCCAAGGTACAAAGACATGATGTATGTCTTGATCGGAAATCCAAACAATCAAGGTTTCTTTATGATTTGAATGCTCAGGGGAGGCCATGAAATAAAGCCCCAAGACGGGGGATATTAGAGCATTTGAATTAATATCTTCAAAGTATACAAACATACTGACTTCATGAAAACTCAAAATCCAAGAATATTAGAGCATTTGATCAAATGACAGAAAAATATAATTTAATCTATAATTATCCATTCCAATTGAGTTATCTCAAAAAGTATGGTTTTTAGAAACACCTAAATAAATGTAACGCATGGTTAACTATCCATTGATTTAAGTTAGCTCAAAATCTTATGCTCTTTAGAAACACTTGCTGAAATTGAATACATGACTAACAATCCATTTGATGGAATGTTCTCAAACGTGTGTTTGTTGGAAACAGCCTCAGTTTTCAAAAGGTTTATCTTCAAGGCTTCACAAGGACTGAAGATTCAAGTGAGCTCGCTTGATAGCAACACTCTAGAAAAATACATATGGTGGCATGTTCTTGCATACAAGATATCAACTCTCTGCATTTGTCAACAAGCAACATGAAACTTGTAAGAAACACCGATGACATCTTGGACACCTAGAATACTAAGCATAATCTTTAGTGTAAACAGTACTGTCACTTTGTAGTCAACAAAATTGGTTATAACAGAGAGCCATCTAGTCGACATTAGTTCTTATATAGGCATTTGATATGCATTATTATCAACAAAATCATGTATCAAAGATTTTTCTATTTCTACATGTATGGTACTTTTTCTAAGTATTGCACTATTCCCATGAATGGATATCTTTTTAACAAGTAAAGAACTTTTCACATAGTCTATATAATGAGTTTTTCCAATACAGTGAAGTAAATACCAGACCTTGGTATATACTTCTACATCAACTATGAAATTAAAACTCAAGTAACAATGACTTGAGTTCAGAGTATTACCTTTGTAGATCATATTGATACATTACAATACATATTTGCATCTATCTGAATAGCTTTGTCCCTGAAATTTTCACCTTGCATCCATTATTTGAGCTCTACTTCCTACTTAAAAACATCTGTATTCACAACAATCATGCGTTGAATTAATCTGAATGCTTTATAATGTGCATAGTGTTAAGATTCAAAGTATTAATCTTTCTATTATGCTCTGTGACCTTTTGGATATAACTCCTTTCTCTCCTGTTCACTTCAAAATATGTAGAATCACTATTTTCCATATGAAAATCCTATTGTTGATCATATTCCATTTGAAGAGGAGAAACAGCTCGTATATCATTACAAAAATGTTGAATATCAATAGCATGAGAATAATTATTCCCTCTAACTTCAACATCTACATCCTCAATACCATTGCAATTATCGTCTACCATATAATGATTTAAATCTTAAGTTTGGAGAGAAATTATTCTTTCAAACCTCAACATCTACATCCTCAATACCATTGCAATTATAATCTTCAATGTCATACAATGAGTTGAAGTCTAACTCTTGTACCATAGGTTCACCATCTTCCATAATGATTTGGAGTATAGGCCAACTAACTAAGGTTGAAAAATTTTGAGTATCCAACATTGATGGATCCAATGTTTCCTCCACATTAATACCTAAACAATATTCTCCAAACTCTTTGCAATTTATAGCATCTGATGGATTTACCAATAAAATAGTAGGATTTGCATATCTTTGACACTTTTCATGATCAAGATGACTCTCTTCCCTTTCCACTTTTCTTTTTGTTTAAGTTGATCAATTACACTTTGCTTTGTTGCCATCTTTATTTTGCTGCATTATCAAAAAGAATAAGTAAGAAAATATCATCAATACTATTCAATAAACCATGCTTTCAATTATTGTAAAAATAATTACATGTGTTAAGTCTAGAAGACAAACATAAACATCATCTCCGCAAAAAAGGTTTCCATATTTACACCTGACAATGCCTCTTCAACTCCAAGTTGAATATAAGATCAAACTTAAGTTTAAGCCTCTCCTACTCCAAATTGATTAGAGGCTCAACCGTAAGTTTAAACCTCTCCATTTCCAAATTGAATAAAGGCTCAAACTTAAGTTTGAGTATCTCTAACTCCCAATCAAACAGATGCCCAAACAAGATTCGAGCCTCTCAAACTCATGCTTCAATCATATTAAGATGCTTAGTTTTGAGTCTCTCCTAAAATAGTCTCTAATCATTTCAGTCATATAGGCTTAGACCTTAGTTTCAGCCTCTTGACATCATCGAATTAATTTTGAGCATCTTAACTACAAGCTAAATAGAGGCTCAAACTAAAGTTTGAGAACCTGAAGTTCCATATTTTTTTTTAAGAAAAGTTTACAAAAGTGCTCATAGAATACAAAGAGAAAAGAGACTAGATACATACTCTGATGGACGACTCTATCAGAGCATGTGTACTTATACATATTTCTCATTACATCCTGATAGAAGATAGATGATAGCAGTGCTTTGAAAAGCATGCTTTTACAAAAGTCTATTGTATTTACAAAATCATGATCTACTATTTTTACAAAAAAAACGTTCCTTTCTAAAGTGATCTACTATTTTTACAAAAAATAACTAAAATACTATCTTCTAAATACTCTTCTAAAAACCCCAAAAATATTTGAATAAGTCCAGGCGTGTTGACACCCTCATGAGTCTTCACTTACTAAATCAAAACACAAATCACATTCAAAACCTCAAAGCATTAAATCGATATAACATTCCATTATTCCATAAAGTATAACATGCCTCCTAGTTGACAAGCAATTGACCTCAGTTGATAAGAATAAAATAGACATGGATGGCCTGTCACATATCCCATCATTGAACAACCATAAGCATGTTCCATGTAAAAACACATGCATGGAACTAAATAACTAGATTTGAATGTGATTGTGAATGATAAGCAAAAATCAAGTGGTCATAATGTGGATTTAATGATGTCTTATGAATCCAATGAGATTCTACACGTGAGTAATTTTTATATTTTACTAAGTATCTATGATATTGCTTACTAGTGACTGTAGTAGTAACATCATAATCAAGTTTTTTTGGAAGCAAAATCTCAGCATCCTCTTCAAGTAAGGGTGGATCATCCAAAATAGGAGTGAGTGGTGAATCTTTAAAGGGTTTCAATAAACTAATATGGAAAGATTTATGTATATTCTAGTACGAAGGTATGTCTAACCTAAAGGAATTCTTATTTATTTTGTGAATAATACGAAAATATCTATAATAACATGGTGCAAGTTTAACCTTAGGATGATATGAAATACTTTTCAAATGTCATTTAATAATTCATAACCAAGCCAAGTCATTTTCATTAAATTTAGCTACTTGTTTCTTATTAACATTACACATGTAACATTCATGAATCTTTTTAATATGCTCATTAACCTCATCAAGTGTAGAAAAATGATCTTGTGCAAAAGAATCAGCCATAGGAATATCAGTTGGAGTGATAGACATGGGAGTGAGAAGCTTTTTATCATACACAATTTCATACGGTGGACATGCAATATTGTTATGTGTTGTGTTATTTTATGCAATTGTAGTAAAGGAATTTTCTCATCCCAATTACTTGGATTATCTAAAGAATAACAATGTAACAAGTAAAAAATACTACTATTTGTATCTTCACTTTCCCATTACTTTCAAGATGAAATGTAGAGGTAAAATCTATTTTGGAACCTGAATTTTAAAATAATGCAACCCAAAAGTGATCATAAAAATGAACATATTCTTGATCTAATAAAATAACTTTCGGAAACCCATGATGGAGAAAAAATACATTGAATAAATAACTTATCAGCTTGAGGTGCAGAAAGAGTCTTTTGCAAGGAATGAAATATGCTCGTTTATTAAACCTATCAACAATTCTCCAAATCATATCACTATGAAATGAAGTTGTAAGAAGATTAGTGATAAAATCCATAGAAATTTGTTCCCATGGTCCATTAGGTATGGGAGGTGGAATTAATTTTCCGAATGCTTTACCATGATGTCATTTCACATGTTGACACACAATGCAATGGGAAACATACTGTGCATTATCCTTTCCATATTTAACAAAAGAGAAATTCTTTACATTTAGAAACAATACTTTGTATGCCCCCATGACCCATATACAATGGTTCATGCATCTCTTTTCTAACAAATTCTTTAAAAGCTTATGTGATGTGTGACTTGTGTTCGAAATACAAGAATCCATTATGAAACGTTAAATGATCCTCACTAAAGGTTGTGAAACTTTTGAAATCATTCCATGTTTGCGAGAAATACAAATCAGATGCATAAGTACGAATCATATCATGAAATGAATGAATACGAATAGAACAAATATTATTTTGATTCAAACAATATTTTTTTGTGGGGATGGGAAGCGACTAAGGGCATGAACTACAACATTAGCTTTGCAAGGTTGATATTGAATCATAGGCTGAAACTTTTGTATGAATGAAGCCCATTTAATGTGTCTATATGAAATAAAGGGTTGATTTAATAGATGTTTAATAGCCTATTGGTCTATTTTGATTAGAACTTCACAATGTATAAGGTAATGTTTCCAAGTTTTTAAAGCATCCACAATAGCTAAAAGTTCCTTATCATATCTACTATAGTTCTTTTCAAAAGGTTTAATTTTCCTAGTTTCAAATGCAATGGGATGATCATTTTGCATTAATACAATACCTATACCTAGACCACTAGCATCTATAACTACATGCAAAGTTTGCACAAAAATTGGTAATTGCAAAAGAGGTTCATGACAAACTGCATGTTTTAGTTTTTCAAAAGATTGTTGTTGTGCAAATCCCCATGCAAATTTTAACTTTTTCTTCAATAATAATGTAAGTGGAAGTGCTAAATAAGAAAACACTTTTCCAAACTTTCTACAAAAACTAGCTATCCTAAGAAAGAGTATACATCACTCATAGATTGAGGTACATCCAATCCTTGACTTACTTTATTTTTCTTTGGATCTACATGAATGACGTGACTAGAAACAATATGGACCAAATACTCTAATTTTTTTTAAAGAAATAACTCTCTATAGGATTGGCATAAAGTTTGTCTTTGCATAACAAATTAAAGAAAATTGCTAAATGATTTTCGTGGTTATCGTCATTCTTACTATAGACAAGTATCTCATCAAAGAAAATAAGAAAAAAAGCTTGGTAATATAAAAAACCGTTATTCATGGTACGTGCAAATGTAGCAGTTGGATTGGTGAGTCCAATAGGCATTACCATGAATTCAAAGTGACTGGTCTAAGTTCTAAAGTCAGGCTTATAAATGTCATTCTGTGTCATTTGTATCTGATGATACCCAGATTTAAGATCAATTTTGCTAAAAACACGTGCTCCACACAATGTATCTAGCAAATCATCTATCCTAAGAATACGATATCTATTTTTAGTTATGATCTTATTGAAAGATCCCAATTAGCTACTTGCCACTCTCCTCCCAACCTGAAATAGCCCTTGCCCTTGGCACATCTAGAATCTTCTCTAAGGTCCAGACACTCCTCATATGGCCACTTTCAGGAGATGGAATAACCTTGAAGATTCTTGCTAGAGCCTTGGCTCCCTTGACCTCTAGTCCTTGACCCAGCTAGGGTCCTCGACCAAATGCAAGTAGACCAATGGTAGTGATACCAAATGAAAGACCTCAATTAGCTACATGCCACTCTCCTCCCAACCTTAAATAGCCCTTGCCCATGGCACATATAGAATCTTTTCTATGGTTTAGACACTCCTCATATGCATACTCTGAGGAGATGGAATAACCTCAAAGATTCGTGCTATAGCCTTGGATCCCCCGAGCTCTGGTCCTTGACCCGGCTAGGGTCCTCGACCAAATGCAGGTAGAGCAATGGT
Source organism: Ceratopteris richardii (assembly GCA_020310875.1). Classification (NCBI taxonomy): domain Eukaryota; kingdom Viridiplantae; phylum Streptophyta; class Polypodiopsida; order Polypodiales; family Pteridaceae; genus Ceratopteris; species Ceratopteris richardii. The sequence goes on from CM035409.1 coordinate 2,622,807, forward strand.
AGACCATGGAGATCTAAATAAATCTAACAATCTCTCCCCTTTCTAAGATCACTGTCCTCAATGATCAAGGAAGGAAACTGTTTGCGAATCAAAGCTTCTGATTCCCATGTAGCATCTGTGAGTGGATGCCTAGTCCATGCTACAAAATACTCTGGTATGGAGCGATTCCATAACTTTTGTTCACTCTTATCAAGAACTTGAAATAGAACATCTGGCTGAGATGCTCTATTTTCTTAAGCAACCAAACCACTACACAACTTTTATCTAAAGAAATGTATGGTCTCAACTTGCTAACATGGAAATCTGGGTGAACTTTGCACTTATCTAGCAATTGCAATTAATTTGTGAGGTTACTAATCTTCTTGATTAGTAGCCAAGGTCCACAAAATCTAGAGGATAACTTGGGTTTCTGACCCACTGTTAATGATGAACAAAGTGAAACTTATAAAAACACATGATCGCCTTCTTGAAACATTCATGGTGTACAATGTCCATCTACAAATGCTTTGATCCTTGCAACAACTTGTTGTAGATTGAATTGAGCTATTTTCAAGTCAGCTTGCATATCTATTAAAAACTATGAAGCACTTAGAGATTTCCTGGGTAACCCAATGTGGAATAAATCCATAGATCACCTCAAAAGGTGCCAGCCTACTAGTCTTGTGCTTCCAACTATTATAAGAAAATTCAACTAATGGGAGGAAACTATCCCAATCTATTTGCTTTTTTGAAACATATGCCCATAGCATATCTTCGATTATCTAATTAACTCTTTCGGACTAAGCGTATGTCTATGGATGCTCTCCACTACGCATCTTGAGTTGAACTTGAACCTTATTGAACAAGTGTTTGCAAAAATTTCATTTAAATTTGGGATCTCTGTCTAAATCTATTGATTTTGGTAGACCATGCAATCTAGAAATATTTTGAATAAATAGTTTCGTAGCTTGCAGAGCCTCCACTGATTCTTTTGTAGGGATAAAGTGTGCCATTTTGCTTAAACAATAAACCACTACTACAATCGCATTCTTCTGTCATTGTGTCCTAGGTAAACCCATTTTTAAGACTATGGAAATACTATCCCAACAATATTGTGGTATCTCCAATGGCTGTAGCAGACGTGGAGGACTAATCCTCTCTAAATTATTCACCTAAAATTCAAAACACACAATTACATAAATGTTTACATCTCTAACCATCTTTGGCCACCAAAAACTATGTTTGATCAACTATAAAGTTTTCTCAATACCAAGATGTCTTCAACAAGGTACATCATGGTTCTCAAAGATAACTTGTTTTCTCAACTTCCCTTCGTGGGAATTAGGCACACAAATCTTTCCCTTTCTTTTGAGAAAACCTTGGTCCACTTGAAAATTAGAGAATGCTTTATCTTTATCATTTTGTGATAAATTTTTTATTATAGACTGACAATAATCATCTTCAATTTGTGAATCTCTAATCTCTTGGATTAACTCACTATCAAGAATCGTGAAGCCAATTCGATGCAAAATATGGGATAATGCATCTACAAATGTATTTATTTTTCCTTTTCTATATAGAATTTCCATATATAATTCTTCCATTAACTCAGCCCATTTAGCATGTCTCCCTGAAAGATCAGGTTGGGAATAGAAATACTTCAAGGCGTGATGATATGTGTATTCTTTAAGACTTGCACCATATAAATCCTGTCTCCAAATCTTCAAAGTATGAACTATTTCATATAATTCTTGTTCATGGATAGACCAGTTTCTCTGAGCTAGAGAAGGTTTATTACTTTCAAAAGCTGCTTGTCTACCATCTTGAATCAAAACTGCACCAACTGTGATGCCACTAGCATAAGTTTCTATTTCAAAAGGTTTTTAGGGATCTACCACCAATAAAACAGGGGCACTTAAAATTGCTTTTTTGAATGTGTCAAAATCTTTCTATTGTGCACTAATCCATACAAACTTTTGGTTATTCTGTAATAGATCCATCAATGGGTAGCTATGTGCGAAAGGCTCGCAATGAATCTCCTATAGAAGCCTGATATTCCTAAGAATGATTGCAACTAACGCCCATTCTGAGGAATTGGCCAACTAAGGATGACATAGACTTTTCATAGATCCATTCTAATTCCATCTGTGGAAATTATATGTCCTAAGTACACATCCTCAGATAAACATAACTATCTTTTCTCTAGGTTGAGGTACAAAGTATTATCATCTTACATTTAAAAAACTATACACAAGTGATATTCATGTTCTTCCAAACTCTTACTATAAATCAAAAGATCATCTACAAAATCAACCACAAACTGACTAATAAAAGAACAAAAAAATATCATTCATGAGCATTATAAAAGTAGATGGAACATTAGTTAAACCAAAAGGCATTACAAGATACTCATAATGACCAAATCTAGTACGAAAACTGTTTTATTTACATCACCATCATCAACTCTTATTTGATGATAACCACTTTTTAATTCTATTTTACTTTATACAATCGCACCCCCTAGTGCATCCAGAATATCATCAATGTGAGGCATCAAATATTTGTGTTTTATTCTAACTTTATTTAATGCTTTAAAGTCTATACTGTTGGTGCATGAAAATCATCAATTGAAGGATTATGAAAGAATGAAGTCAAGGAGTCAAGAGGAGAATAAATTCAGAAGGTTGAAGGAAGGATATTTTTCAGGATTCCAAAGATGTGTACACATATGTACATTAGCTGACTTATATTTTTGTCTAGTCATACACTTGTACATATTCATCTATAAATATGTTGGAAAATCTCGGGGCAAAGAGAGCAGAAGAAGAATAGAGAATAGGTAGAGAGGAATGAGTTGTAAGATGTGTCATTAGACACATGGAAAGTGAGTGAATTGTCTATCCTCACTTAGATGTAATTTTCTGAAGAAATCGAAAAACTTGCGCCCGATGTTTAGCTGTCTGCTCCTTCTGTGTTTAATCTTTGGAGAAATCCTTCTGCACATATCTAAGTCCATAGCTAATCTATCTATGGCTAGAATTTGAGAGGTTAATTGCAATCAGGCTGAGAGAATTTTGTTTAGGAACATTCATATGTGAAAATGTTCTAAGAGTCGTCAGAACTGGCGCACATTTCATCTTCAAAGAAATGGTCATTGCTCAGTCCACAGTGTAAAGTTTTACACAAGTGAGGGCTCAAAATCTAAGTTGAAAGGTAAGCCATCTATGGCTAAAAGATCTTGATCAAACGGGTTCGACATTGTGAGAACCAGTGCTAAGAAGTTGCAGGTATCAAAGTCGCCATTGCAGAGAAGCTGTTTCAGACATAGGTAAAGTGTTTCACACATTTCTCAGTGTGTACTCAATCATTTTGAGAAATTTAACTTGGTAAAGTTGCGCAATCTCAGGCGAAGTGCTGTGCAAAGTTTTGTCAAAAACTTTACAGAATTGATTAGTCAATGAGTGATTAATCTGCAGCAGACTTTTATGAAGAAGTTGAATTTTTCAGAATAATCAATTTCTGATAAATTGGTGAATGATCTCTAAATTTGGTGGAGTCTAAGGTTAATCTTGATATAGAGGTGATCTAAATTCAAGGTTAACTTGTTCTTTTGGAGATTACACTCTCCATCAGTGGTATCAGAGCAGGTTGTGTCAAAATTGAAGTGAAGAAGACTCCGACTACTACAGAAATACAAATCTTTACATCTTGAAGGTGAAAAAGGATAAAGGTTGAAGAAACTTGAAGGTAGACACATTGAAGCCATCAGAAGGATCAGAAGAAGCAAGACTCGAAGTAAAGGTACATTTATTCCTTGTAAAGTCTAAAGTCTTGAGACTTACAGGTGAAGGTAAAGGATGGGAGATAGTCTCCAAATTGAAAAGTTGGATAGAGAGAACTATCCTGCATGGTCTATGAGGATGGGAAGCTCATCTTATGAGCAAAGATTCTGATAGGCATACATTCACAGGAGATGAAGGAAGAGAAGCCGAAATTCAGAGATCCTAGTGTTCCAACTAGGGAAGGAGCTTGTCAGATCTTAAAGAATTGGATGAAGAAGGATGCCTCAAGCAAGGAAGCATAATCTACATGGCAGTCAATGACTATTTTGCTTCCTCACATTAGAGGACTTGAAAGTGCATTGTGACATTTGGAATGCTTTGGAAGGAGCATTTCCAAACTACAACCAAATCAAGGAAGCTTCACTATGGGCAGAATTTACTACTTTCAAGAAGAAGGCCTCACAATCAATTTCTGATTATGTGACAAAGAATGAAGGACATTGCAGATTCTTTAGGTGCAGTTGATGAAGACTATTGAAGAAGACAAATTGGTAAGACAAATACTCACAGGGCTAAGAGGAGATGAGAAGTGGAAGCCTTTCATTTTATCTACAGAACTTCATTAGATCACTTTACTCCTGATTTGAATCAATTGTTAGGTCATATGCTAACTTTTGAGAATGATATCAAAGGAGATGTTGATAAGAGTGCAGGTCATGCATGTCTCTAAAGACAAGAAGAAAGCCTAACAAAGGGAAGCAACAATCAGGTGAATAAGAAGGTACATCAAACCAAGCAACATTCATAAGAGGAAAAGGAAAGTGGCAGAAGTAGAGGAAGAGGCAGAAACAACAAAGATAATAGCAAGAGCTTTTGGATATGTGGTAAGACCAATCATCTATCTCATGATTGTTGGCATAAATAATCAAAACAATGGTATTATCAGAAGCTTTAATCAAAGAAGCAAGAGGGTGGTAGATTTCAGAGAGGAAACTTCAGAGGTAGAGGTGGTAGGAATTCTTTTGGAAGAGGTGGAGGAAGAAGCTTCCAAAATCAATCCTATAATAACACCTACTACAACTATGCATCAGATCAGAAGGAGGATTCGACTCTCATTATGATACATGTGAAACCTCACATGAGGACATGAGAGTGTTCTATATTGATTCAGGATGTAGTAATCATTTAAGTGGAAATATTGCTTTGATGACTGACCTAGATCATAATGCAATTAATCATACAGTTCAGACAGGTGATAATACAAAGCATAAGGTAAAGTCAATTGGTTCAGTCAAAGCTAAGGATGGGAGTACTCTTCTGAGTAAGGTTCTTTATGTTCCCACAATTCCCAAAGAATTTGATCAGTGTAGGTCAAATTGTGGAAAAAGGATATGAGGTAAGGTTTCACCATGATGGAGTTTATGTGAAGACCCTAGTCACGGTATAAACAGGTTGATTACAGGAAAGAAAGAAGGAAGGCTTTTCACATTGAAGGTACAAGGAAATGTTGGACATGCTATGTTCACATATGGAGAGCAGAAGGTGTCAGAATTGGATCTTTGGCACAAAAGACTTGGACACTTTAATGAAAGAGGTATTAAAGAAATGATTAACAATGATTCAGTGCTTGGAATTGCCTAACATTGCAGGTCACACATGACATACAGATGTGAGGCATGTCAATTAGGTAAGGCTCATAAGCAATCCTATTCCAAGCATGGGTTTATGTATTCAGAAAGACTTGAATTGGTGCATACAGATGTGTGGGGTCCTTCAAAGGACTTTAGTATAAATGGTTCAAGATATTATGTCATATATGTTGATGATGCTACCAGGTGGATCACAATTTATGTGATTAAAGAAAAGTCAGAAGTGTTTAATACATTTAAACACTATCATACATATGCAGAAAGGATTACAGGTCAAAAATTAAAGAGACTAAGGTCAGATGGAGGGGGAGAGTATTTTTCAAATGAGTTCAATGATTATTTGTGGAATGCAGGTATAAAGAGAGAAGTTACTTGCAGGTATCTCCTCAACAAAAATGGGGTAGCAGAAAGAAGAAATAGGACTCTTGTTGAGTTTGCAAGGTCCATGATGAAAGAGAAGAATTGTCCAAATTATTTTGTGGGCTAGAAGAAGCTGTTAAATACAGCTACTTATTTGGTTCAATAGATTGCCTTGTAAAGCTTTGCAAGGGTATGACACCATATGAAGCTTGGTGGGGTAAGAAACCTACCTTGGATCATTGCAGAATATTTGGATGCTTGGCATATGCATATGTGCCATCTCAATTGAGGCATAAGTTGGAGCCTAAGGCAGAAAAGTATGTATTCATTGGTTATGATGATAAGCAAATGGGATACAGGTTGTGGAGTCCATCCACAAAGCAATTATTGTATCCAAGGATGTTACATTTGATGAGCAAGGTACTTGGTATGCAGGTAAATATAATGTACATGCAGATTGATGAAGAAGTAGTGGAACAAAGAAAAGGTAAAGCAAAGATTCAATTACTTGATGAAAGTGAGAACAATGAAGTACAGGTTGAAGTTGAAGAGAGGCCAAGGTTTGATCCAGAATGTGATGAACCAGAGACTTCAAGAAGTGCCAGAAGTTAGGAGGTCATCTAGGCACAATGGCAACCTACAAGGTATAGCTATGACACTTCATTCTTGACTACTAAAGATTATGCTTATTTGGTAAAAGCAGATGAAGACCATCTACATATGATGAAGCCAAAGGCCAGAGAATTGGGAAGGAATGCCATGCAAGAGGAGTATGATGCATTGATAGAGAATGAGACTTGGGATCTGGTTCCTAAACCTAATAGCAGAAAATATTGGATGTAAGTGGGTTTACAAAACAAAGAGATTTGCAGATGGAAGTGTGTCTAGATACAAAGCTAGACTTGTTGTGAAAGGGTATGCACAGACATATGGAGTGGACTATGATGAGACTTATAGTCCTGTGGCAAAGATGACAACAATCAGACACTCATTGCAATTGCTGCATTGCAAAGGTTGGAAGTTGTCTCAATTAGATGTGAAAAATGCTTTTTGAATGGTTATATTTCAGATGAAGTTTACATGGAGCAACCAGATGGGTTCAAAGATCAAGTGAATTCCAAATTATGTGTGTAAGCTCAAGAGAGCTTTGTATGGGTTAAAGCAGCCCCAAGGGCATTGGAATTATAGGCTTGTAAAATTCTTGAATGATCTTGGGTTTCAAGCATCAAAGGCAGATAGTAACTTGCTAGTCAAAGCAAGTGAAGATGGGTTCATTTATGTTTGTATTTATGTTGATGACATAATACTTACAGGAACAGATGATAAAGGGAATACAAATGATCAAGAAGCAGATGGAGAAAGAGTTCAAAATCAGTGATTTGGGGAACCTATCATTCTTCTTGGGAATGGAGATTACTTATACTCAACATGGAGGTATATGTGACCCAAGAAAGGTATCTTAAAATTTGCTAACCAAATTTAAAATGGAAGATTGCAGGGTTGCACCTACACCTTTGGAAGTGAATCCATAAATTATCTAGGTTTGGAGGAGAAGAGTTCAGAGATATGAAACTCTATCAAAGTTTGGTTGGAAGCTTGATTTATGCTACATTAACAAGGCCTGATTTGTCATATGCAGTTGGTGTGCTTTCACAATTTCATGCATTGTCCCTAGAAAGGAACATTGGATTGCAGGACAAAGAGTACTTAGGTACATCAAGGGTACACTCAGAGATAGGGTGGTACTATGGATTTACTTCTGATACAAGAGTGAAGATATATAGTGAGCAGATTGGGCTAGGTAATGTGGATGATTAGAAGATCAACACATGGATACTTGTAGTTATGTAGGAGACAAATTGATTTCATGATTGTTCTAAGAAGCAACATACAGTTGCTTTGTCATCTACAGAGGCAGAATATAAAGGTATGGTGGAAGCTGCAAAGCGGTAATATGGCTAAAGACACTTATGAAAGTTTTTTGATGTGTTCAAAGTACTCCTATTGTTTGTGGAGACAACATGAGTTCTTTATACTTGGCAGCATAATCCTGTGTTTCATGCTAGAACAAGCATATTGAAATACAAGTATCATTTTCTGAGAGAGAAGGTCATTGAGAAGGAGATTTGAAGTCATACACACTCCCACAAAAGATCAAGTTGCCAGATATGATGACAAAAAAGTCTAGATGGACCAAAACTACAAAAGATTCAAGGATATGGCAGGAGTTAGAAGATAGAGAAGAACCTCAATGAATGATTGAGGGGGAGCTGTGGTGCATGGACAATCATCCAATTGAAGGATTATGAAGAATGAAGTCAAGGAGTCAAGAGGAGAATAAATTAGAAGGTTGAAGGAAGGATATTTTTCAGGATTCCCAAAGATGTGTACACATATGTACATTAGCTGACTTATATTTTTGTCTAGTCATACACTTGTACATATTCATCTATAAATATGTTGGAAAATCTCGGGGCAAAGAGAGCAAAAGAAGAATAGAGAATAGGTAGAGAGGAATGAGTTGTAAGATGTGTCATTAGACACATGGAAAGTGAGTGAATTGTCTATCCTCACTTAGATGTAATTTTTCTGAAGAAATCGGAAAACTTGCGCCCGATGTTTAGCTGTCTGCTCCTTCTGTGTTTAATCTTTGGAGAAATCCTTCTGCACATATCTAAGTCCATAGCTAATCTATCTATGGCTAGAATTTGAGAGGTTAATTGCAAATCAGGCTGAGAGAATTTTGTTAGGAACATTCATATGTGAAAATGTTCTAAGAGTCGTCAGAACTGGCCCACATTTCATCTTCAAGAAATGGTCATTGCTCAGTCCACAGTGTAAAGTTTTACACAAGTGAGGGCTCAAAATTCTAAGTTGAAAGGTAAGCCATCTATGGCTGAAAGATCTTGATCAAACGGGTTCGACATTGTGAGAACCAGTGCTAAGAAGTTGCAGGTATCAAAGTCGCCATTGCAGAGAAGCTGTTTCAGACATAGGTAAAGTGTTTCACACATTTCTCAATGTGTACTCAATCATTTTGAGAAATTTAACTTGGTAAAGTTGCGCAATCTCAAGGCGAAGTGTTGTGCAAAGTTTTGTCAAAAACTTTACAGAATTGATTAGTGAATGAGTGATTAATCTGCAGCAGACTTTCTGAAGAAGTTGAATTTTCAGAATAATCAATTTTCTGATAAATTGGTGAATGATCTCTAAATTGGTGGAGTCTAAGGTTAATCTTGATATAGAGGTGATCTAAATTCAAGGTTAACTTGTTCTTTTGGAGATTAACACTCTCCATCATATACACATCCTAAAAGATCCATCTTTTTTGCGAACCAAAAGCACTAGGGCTGCAAAAGGTGAATAACTGGATCTGATGAGTCCTTTGTCGAGATACTGCTCAATTGTACGACGTACTTCTACCTCCTCTTGTAGACTCATTGGTACAACTATCTGGCTGGTGGATGAGCTCCTACTAGTAGCTCAATCCTATGCTCTACTTTTCTGTGAGGGAGAGGACGTGAAGGTTACTCTCAAAGAAACACACACAAATGTGTGGGGACCATCAAGGGATTTCAGTATCAATGGTTCAAGGTACTATGTGATTTATGTTGATGATGCTACCAAATGGATCACTATCTATGTGATCAAAGATAAGTCAGAAGTATTCAATACATTCAAACATTATCATGTGTATGCAAAAGAATTACAGGCCATAAATTGAAGAGACTAAGGTCAGATGGAGGGGGAGAGTATTTCTCTAATGAGTTTCAGTGATTACTTGTGGAATGCAGGTATAAAAAGGGAAATTACTTGCAGGTACTCTCCTCAACAAAATGGTGTAGCAGAGAGAAGAAATAGAACTCTCGTTGAGTTTGCAAGGTCAATGATGAAGGAGAAAAATTACCCAAATTATTTATGGGCTAAGGCTGTAAATACAGCTACTTATTTGGTCAATAGGCTACCATGTAAAGCTTTGCAGGGTATGACACCATATGAGGCATGGTGGGGTACGAGACCTACCTTGGATCATTGCAAAATATTTGGATGTTTGGCATATGCATATGTGCCATCACAATTAAGACACAGCTAGAACCTAAAGCTGAAAAATATGTATTCATTGGTTATGATGATAAGCAGATGGGATATAGGTTGTGGAGTCCATCCACAAAACAACTTCTTGTATCAAAAGATGTTACATTTGATGAGAAAGGTACTTGGTATGCAGGTACAATTAATATTATTCAGGTGATGAAGAAGTTGTGAGTCAAAAGAAAGGCAAATCAAAGGTTTAGATATTTGATGAAGAGGAGAATAATGAAGTGTAGGTTGAAGTTGAAGAAATGCCAAGATTTGATCCTGAGTGTGAAGAACCAGAAACCTCAAGGATTGGAGAACTCAGAAGGTCATCAAGACACAAGTGGCAACCTACAAGGTATAGCTATGACACTTCTTTTTTGGCTACCAAAGATTATGCTTACATGGTAAAGGCAGAGGAAGACCCTTCCACATATGAAGAGGCAAAAGGTAAGGAAAATTGGGAGAAAGCTATGTAGGAAGAATATGATGCATTAATGGAGAATCAGACATGGGATTTGGTTCCTAATCCAAATAGTCAGAAGATCATTGGATGCAAATGGGTCTACAAGACTAAGAGGTTTGCAGATGGAAGTGTGTCTAGGTATAAAGCTAGACTTGTTGTGAAAGGGTTTGCTCAAACATATGGTATTGATTATGATGAGGCCTATAGTCCTATGGCAAAGATGACAACCATCAGGACAATTGTTGGAGCTCAAAGTCAAGCACAAGCATGGAAGCACATCAGAAAAGAAGAAGGAGCACAAATTTTCACAAGAATTCCCTACAAAAATAGTGATTTTCATCACTAAAAACCATTGTAAATACCATTTTCTATTTTTCTAACTCCATTTTGTTCAAGCCAAGGAGTCCTTGAGCTTGAGGAGTATTAGAACTATCGTCCTACCAATTTTCATAATTTTTAGACTCCATTTGAGCCCTCAAATAAGCCCTGGAACCTAATTTTTAACTAGGCCGAACACTAGGTCTAGACAGGGCCAAAACTAGTCAAAAAACTATAAAAAGAGCTAGAGAGCTCATTTTTGGGGTTAGCTGGGGAGAGAATAGAGCTTTTGTAAGAGAACTCATTTGCAATCGAAGCTTTCCTTTGTTCCTCTCTTTGATCTTACCTTATGCGCGTGTGTGTATGTGTGTGCATGTTTCTGTGCTTTCACTCACGCACTTGTGCCTTCACTTGCTCGTGGTCTTCATACCGGTCCTCACGTCTCCGCGGATTGAAAAGTAAAGGAGGTGGTGCTTACGCTTGAGCTACACCAAATTTTGGCGCCGTTGCCGGGGAGAGAGCTTCGAGGACGAGCGTTGTGATGGTAAGATCGTAGATTTGCGACGTTGGAAGGTAAAAAAACTGTCATTTTGTTCATTTTCTGATTTTTCTTCTTCATCTTCTTTATCATCATCATCTCCACCTTCTTCCATCTTCTTCTTCATAGAAATTTCTTGTTTTTTAGTGCACTTTCACCATTTTCATACCATTTTTCATGCATTATTGTGTGGGAAGGAGTTAGGAAGTGCAAGGGAGAACAAGCACCTATGTTTTTCATGATTTTCTGCTCATACGGAGCTCGCCATTGCTCGACGCTCAAAATTCGAAGTTCCCGTCAAAAAACGCGATTCTCTGATGAAATCGCGATTCTGTGAAAATTCAAATTTTTTTGAAAATCACGATTTTCTGTTTCCTGCCTAAAAGCTTGCTGAAAGAATCACGATTTTGTGGTCATTCTCAGAATCGCGATTCTGTGGTTGTGCTCAAAATCACGATTCTCACAAATCACGATTTTTAGTCAAAAACACGATTCTGTGAGAACACGATTCTCTAAAACACGATTTTGTGAAAACACGATTCTCTGGGACAAAATCGCAATTTTCATGTCAAACAACACGATTCTGAGAACCACGATTTTGTGAAAAACACGATTTTGTGAATCGCGATTCTCTAAAACACGATTCTGTGCTCAAAATCGCGATTTTCAAAAAACACGATTCTGTGCTCAACATCGCGATTTTCAAAAAAAAAAAAAAAAAAACGATTCTTTGCTCAAAATCGTGATTCTCACCAATCACAATTTTAAGCAAAAAAACATGATTTTGTGAAAAAGGCGATTCTGTGAAAACACGATTTTTTGCTCAACATCGCGATTTTCAAAAACACGATTCTATGCTCAAAATCGCGATTTCATAAATCATGATTTTCAGCCAAAACACGATTTTGTGAAAACACGATTCTCAAGGCTCAAAATCGCGATTTTCAGAAACACGATTCTGTGGTTGTGCTCAAATCGCGATTCTCACAAATCACGATTTTCAGCTAAAAACACGATTCTGTGAGAACACGATTCTCTAAAACACGATTTTGTGAAAACACGATTCTCTGGGACAAAATCGCGATTTTCATAAATCACAATTTTCAGCCAAAAACACGATTTTGTGAATCACGATTCTGTGCTCAAAATCGCGATTTTCAAAAACACGATTCTGTGCTCAAAATCGTGATTTTCAAAAACACGATTCTGTGCTCAACATCGCGATTTTCTTGAAGTTCACAAAATCGCGATTCTCTTGAAGTTCACAAAATCGCGATTCTCTTGATTTCTTTAAATCGGGATTTTTTCCAAAAGGTCTTGTTTGCCTGTTTTGACCCCAAGGAGCCTGATTTGACATAACTTCTTCATCCAAAGTCCATTTTTTGAGCTCTATAGCTCGTTGATTTTCAGATAGGATAATTTGAAGTTGACCTTCAAGTGGGACCTGGAACCCAAGGGGACTCCAAAGGATTTCTGAACCATACGAAGGGGAAATTTAGGACTCTTAGCCAAAGCTTATGAACTTGAGATCTGGTAGACACCTAGGCAAGGATAGACAAAGCATTAGATGTTCTCAGTCCAATGTCAACCATACAGCTAAGTCTTGGGCACAACAACTAAGTGGTCATCCTTACGGACTAAGTTCAGACACAAGTGACTCAGAAATGTCTTTTAGCATGGGGAAACCTGCAGGTGGCTCAGGGACTGCCCATCTACAAACACCAGAAGGTCCCTATAAGACATAGTTGGAATATATTCGGACCAACCAATTAGGTGCTCGCATCTATGAGGATGGCCTGAGGCGATCAGTGGTCCAACTCAAAAATCTAGATCAATCCTTTGGACTTGAACACCCGGTGGTCAAGTTTGAAGAGGGTTCATACATTGATAAGGAAGGAACCATGTATGTGGTTACCAACCAACCAGATAGGATCGATGAGTTTGGAAATATCCTTCATGAGAATGAGATAGGAGACCTAGAACAAGGAAATGTAGGACAAGGACCCCAGACTCCTAGAGGCAAGTCAGTTTTGACCAGAGTGATCATTCCAGACTGGATCCCTCAAGACAAAAAAAGCATAGAACTATTTTTTAATAGAGAAATAGAGGAAGCCTTTTGGAGATTCAAGCCAGATCAACCTAGCCAATTAGGCATAGTCATCATCTACGAGTTCAAGGATCCAGAGATACCAGGCAAAGTTGTCTACCTGGATAACACGTCAGAGAAACTTTTCTTGGTAACAGAACATGATAGACATGCATATACATGGAAGAATGAATTGATTTTCCCTCCACCAAGATCCAATGTTTCCCATGGCCTCTAAGGAATAGGATCATCCCAAGCTCATGAAGCCTAGAGAGAAAGAACTAGAGAGAGACCTGAGGTAAGTTTTGCACACACGGTGGGCAGAAATAGAGTAGCATTTGAAAATGAAAGACCTGAAAGAGAGAGATATCAAGCACATAGGCAACAAAGAGATGAACATGATTTTCCATTGCCTAGACCCCGAGACCACACAAGAACCCTTAGACCCACTCAAGTGATCAAGGCAATGAAGAATTATTTTGACGGGTTAGGAGATCCTTATGATCATGTGGCTGAGTTCAAACAAGTTTTAAGAGCTGAACAGGTTGAGGATTTATTCACCCAATACGAGGCAATTGGTTTGACTCTTAAGGGCACTGCCTTAGCTTGGTGTCAACCACTGAGTAGTCGCAACTATCGCGATATAGGTCAACTTCTAGACGAGTTCATTGTAGAATTTTCCAAGAGTGGTATTAGGCATAGCACTTCATCTCTTGATCCACAGCTTCAAGCAGACACCCCAAGAAACAGTGCAACTAGCAGGTAGAAGGTTCAGACACTACCTAGAAAGATGCCCTGCTCCAGAGCTACCCACACCAGCCAAACAAGTGGCTTTGTTCTTCGATGGCTTTGTTCTTCGATGGCTTACTGAGCACAAAATTAAGATCATATGTATACTTGAAAGAGCCTAGATCCATAGAAGAGTGCGTGCGGACATGCATTGACATAGAAGATAACTTGGGTGAGGAGTTAGGATTATCCAAACTCTATAAGGATTCAGATAGTTCTACTAGTCATACTTCAAAATTCTCCACGGAAATAGAGGAGATAGCTGAGCAAGTTGCTAAGAAGTTGGGAGTCCAAAATAAACAAACATAGAGAGTCACTCCATTGAATCGGTGTTATACTTGCGGAGGCGACCACATGGCTAATGTATGCCCATTGCACAACCAGAACATGCGAGAAAGGAATGCTCCATATTGCACTATTGAGAGAAAATACACGAACCACACGGCTCAAGATTGTCCCTACAATAGGCAGGCTGTTAGACAAACTTATCAGCAACCTTTCCAACAAGGTAGATATCAGAACCAATACCAACAGCCATATTATCGACCACAACAGCAATATCAGGCACAATATAGGCCACAACCAGTCTTGGGAAACCAAGCACCAACTCCTGCCAACCTGATTCCAGTCAAGTATGCTGTGGGAGAGGAAAATCCAAATAGAGCATTGGTCCCACTAACCCCATTGATACCAGATAATGACTCTCATGCTCATAGTTCAGACTACTCCCATGAAGGTAGTCCACATGCTTATTACACTGAGTTGCCTGAGCATAGTGAGATTTACCCGTATCAATATGAGGCACCACTTATGGAACAAAATTGGGAGCCCACATACTCCAATGTCATGTACGCAAACGCTAACCCTAGGCCCTAATTGAGACAAGTAAGACCACAAGCTCCTAGAGGACCATGTTTTAGATGTCAGGGCGACCATTTCCTTCGTGATTGTCCCCACCCACCATCTCCGAGTCAAGGTCAGGATATCACAATACAAGCTTTTTGTCCTGAATGTGGCAAAGACCATCTTCCCAAGGATTGTCCAAGAAACCCCTCCAGTGCACCCAAGATTACACCCATTAATGTAGTAGGCTTAGTGGCGGATTCAAGTTCAAGTAGTAGTAATGTGGCACCTGTACAGGCAGTTACTAGGGCACAAACATTAAAACAAGATAAACCAGCAGAACAATCGAAGTCAAGTGAATCAGGAGAGCCTAGTAAGAGGAAAACAAGAACATGGAAAGATACCAGAGAAAAGGCCAATCACAAGTGGAATAAAAAGTTATCGGAACTAGAAGAAAGCTTAAAAGAAGCGAAAACAAAAATAGAAGACATTGCATCTCAAAGCCCCTCGCATGCCAAAACTCCATCCACTCCATCTCATCCCACCCCACTACCCATTGTAAATAGGCCACAAACAGGGTCTGTTCTTGCAGATCCAACCCCTGAAGGCTTGGACATGATGTTCAAGGCCTACCAGGCTTGACTTCAAGAAGGGCCTACAGCTGCAAACCTAGACAAGAGTTACCCTAGAGCGGACTTAGAGATTGAACGGATGAAAATGTGCATGAAAATGGTAGAACAAGCTCAAGCTATACTGGAGACTAGTCAAAAGTTCAATCAGACAAACTCTGTCAAACCGAATTTGCATTTCAAGGGCTTACTAGAAAGATTAGAGCAATTGGTAAACAAACCACAAGTTTCTTTACCTCCCTAGGCTCAACCAATTATTGAGAGAGGAAGCTCACCACCAATGGGAGCTTATGTTCCTAATTCCACGGATGCTGGAATGCCTCCTTCAATTCAACAGTACTCTCAAGAGTTCTTGCGGGAAATACAAGAAGAGAAATGGGCCAAGGAGAACAGTAATTCCCCTCCTATTTGTGAGATTGATGATCTTCATGATCAATTTCCCCAAGACATTCCATCTATTTACGGAGACGAAGCAGAACAGCAAGAAGACAAAGGATTAGATTTTGAATCTAATACCTTAGAAGAACTGCCTCAATTTCCAGGCCCATGGGAATCTGAATCTCTTCAGATCAGAGCTCCCACAATACTGGTCAGACATGAAGACTCAGTGGTCCTAAGAAACACTGATGTCGTGAAGAACACTAAGGTTCAATGTCATCTCACTGTAGAAGAGCTGCTCAAAGCAAAACTTGAGTTATGGAATCATGTCAAGGATCAGGTCCCCGAACTTGATTCCAATATGCCAAAAACAGGCTCTAAGCAAAAAGTTCCAGAGATACCTCTCGATAAAATAGGAGACATGTGTGAGGGTGAAGAAGGTAATACTTATCTTTCAATCACCTACCAAGGTTACACAACCAAAGCAATCATAGATTCAGGTGCGGGTGTGGCTATTGCGACCACCTCTTTGTGGAAGCAATGGGGCGAACCCACATTAAAACCAACTAGAATGAAGCTTCAAATGGCTGACGGCCATTTTGAAAGACCTCTAGGATTGCTAGAAGGGATAACTCTAACCACTTGTGGTGTAGAGTTTGAGCACACATTTGCTATATGTGACTTTGAGAAAAATAATGTCTATGAGATGATCCTAGGAAGACTCTTCCTACGACACTTGCAAATAGTACAGGATTGGGGAACCAACTCCTTCTACTTGCAGCACTTAGGGGTCACCACCAAGGTCAATTTGAAGGATTACTCCTTTAGAGATGTACCACCCCTACAGTGGAATTCTATCCACAAAGCGAAAGAAGATTCCATCTCTATGCATTCTGAAATTTCACCTGATCCATCATGGCTGCATGAACATACTCATTTGTGGATGTGCAAGGTCACAGAGGAAGAGGAAAAACGTTTAAAGGGAAGAAGGAACTTTGCCAGGAGATAGACCAATTAAAGACCCAGCCTATACACCGATGATCTTTCCAGATGAGGAATTTGAGCCTCATGGTTGGCCATGAATTCTTAGCCACCATGGACATTGCTGTCAATGAAGAACAATGGACACCTCATTGTGATGAGGAGGGTTATGATATCTCAGTGTTCATGTGTCAGCCCTTGCTAGAAGAATGTGATCCTAGTGATGTCATAGAAGAAGAAGAGAATGACGATGATATAGAGTCCATTGTGATGGATAGTTGCTTTAACTTAGAGCAGCACTATCTAGAAGATATAGGAGTGTTCACCCAAAAAGAAGAAGAACCTCTCACAAGTATTAAAACGGTAAATTCAAAGGATGGAAGTGAGAGCACTCAAAAGAAAAAGAAAAGAAAAGTAGTGAAACAAGAAGAGGAGGAATCATTGTTTGAAGTACCAGAAAACTTCAAGAAATATGAAGTTGAGGACCGCAAAATTTTGGTACGCATGCCTAAGAGAGAGGCCATCATAGGAGAATCATATGATAATAAAGAAAAGACCAAGAAAATTGTAGTGACCATTGAAGAGAATGAAGAGAGATGTACATACATACGAGATGACCTAAGTGCAAGAGAAGAAATGGAGCTCGTAGCTCTACTAAGGGAATATAGGGATGTGTTTGCATGGCACTATAGAGACTTGAAAGGGGTAGATACAAGAATTTGTTCTCATACTATCCCCATGACTGCTGATGCCAAGCCCACCAAACAGAAGCCCTACACATATAATGACACTTATGCAGCCAAGATAAAAGAAGAAATTGATAGGCTGATTGAAGCTGGGTTTATCTATGAAATTGAGCATACTGAATGGGTGTCCCCCATTGTAGTGGTGGCCAAGAAGAACGGGAAGTTGCGAGTGTGTATTAACCTTAAAAAAGTTAATGCCGCTACGATCACAGATAGTTATCCACTTCCAATCACAGAACACTTATTGGAGCGTGTTGCAGGCAAGGAAGTTTATAGCTTCCTTGATGGATTTTCAGGTTACAATCAAGTAGCCATTGCCCCAGAAGATCAACACAAAACAGCTTTTGCCACAGAGTGGGGAATCTTTGCATTTCGTGTTATGCCATTCGGGCTCACAAATGCACCTGCAACATTCCAACGACTCATGTGTCATGTCTTCAAAGAGTTCTTGCGAAAGAGCTTAGAAGTGTATGTGGATGATTTATATGCTCATTCCCAAGAAATAAGATTCCACATCCCTGAGCTCAGACAAATCTTCAACAAGTGTAGAGAATATTGAGTGTGTCTGAACCTAGAAAAGTGTGTGTTCATGGTGCGGCAAGGTAAAATCTTAGGTCATATTGTTTCTAAGAATGGAATCTCAATAGATGAAGATAAGGTACGAGCCATAGCGGAGCTACCAAGGCCAAGGAATGTTAAAGAGGTACAAGCCTTTATGGGCCATTGTGGATATTACCGTAGGTTTATCCACATGTACGCAATCATAGCTAGACCCCTTTATGCCTTGTTGTCTAATTTTGAGTGGAATGACGAATGCGAGAATTCTTTCAATGAACTGAAGAAACGTTTGTGCACAGCACCAATACTGATCACTCTTGATTGGAATAAACAATTCCATGTCCATGTGGATGCATCCAATCACGCCATAGGATGTGTGCTAGCACAACCCACAGGTGAAGGAAACTTAGATTTGCCCATAGCATATGCTAGTAGACAGCTCACTACAGCTGAACGAAACTATACAACAACTGAGCGAGAGGGCTTAGGCATGGTTTATGCTGTGAAGAAGTTTAGACACTATTTATTGGCCAACAAGTTTAAGTTTTTCACTGATCATCAAGCTTTGTTATATTTGGTCAATAAACCTTGCAATACAGGACGCTTAGTAAGATGGTTCCTCTTACTAATGGAGTATGACTTTGAAGTTGTTGTCAGGAAAGGTAGGACCCACCTTCGGGTAGATCACCTTTCTTGCATCACTTCAGGAGAGTCACCGCAAGGAGTGTCTGACGAATTACCCGATGCTTATCTGTTCAATTTAGAAGTTGTTCCTAAATGGGCAAATAAGTTGGTACCAGTCCTAACCTTCGGCCCTGCAAATAAGAATGTGAAAACATCACAAGAAGAAATCGTAAAATCACAAAAATATCACATATTAGCAGGAAGCATGTACAAACAAGATACTGAGGGTGTATTAGCTTGTTGTGTTGAGGACGATGAACATAGTAGTTGGTTGCAACAAGCCCATGAAGGAATGCTAGGAAATCACTATTCTAAACAATGCACATTACAAAATCTGAAACGTTTAGGAGTGTATTGGCCTAGCATGGACAAAGAAATACATGAGTGGATTAAGAATTGTCCAATGTGCAGAGAGAGACCACCAGTGGAGCATGCGACCCTTTATCAAGTGTCATTAATTCCAGATTGGAGTGCTCCATTGGTAGAGTTTATGAGGTCGGGAAGATTACCCAAAGAGGCCAGTCTAGCAAGAAGACGAAACATGGAGCAAGAAGCTGAAGGCTATGTCTTAGTAGGAGACAACTTATACCGAAGAGGCAAAGATGGTTACTTAAGACTGTGCGTTCATGAATCAGACTATTTGAAAGTCTTAGAAACTGCGCACAGGGGTGTTGCAGGTGGACACTTCGGTCGTGACCGAGTGATCAAGACCATTCTATTCTCAGGACTTTGGTGGCCCACTCTTCATATGGATGCACATACCTATGTGAAGAAATGTGACACATGCCAACGTGCACAATATCCAGTTAGAAAAGACGAGACGCCTTTGAGGCCAATGATGGGAGGGCGTGCATTTTCGAAGTGGGGCTTAGACTTCATAGGTCCTATTAACCCCCCAGCTAGAAACTCCCATGCAGAATATATTATTGTAGCCACAAATTACCTTACAAAGTGGGTAGAAGTGAAAGCCACAACAAAGAATGATGCTCAGACTACGGCTAAGTTCTTATTTGAGAATGTGTTCATGAGATATGGACTACCAATAGAGTTGGTGAGCGATAGAGGCACACACTTCTTGAATGAAGTCATTGAAAATCTTCTCCAAGAATTCTTGGTGATACATAAGAAGTCTGCCCCCTATCACCCACAAGCTAACGGACAAGCCGAGAGTACAAATAAGATCCTTTGTAATGTATTGACAAAATTGGTAAATAATAAACGCTCTGATTGGGACAAACAACTTCATCATGTTGTTTGGGCTTATCGAGTTGCCTACAAAACGGTACTCAATGCCACCCCATTTCAGATAGTCTTTGGACAGAATGCGGTGCTACCACTGGATTTCTTAATCCCTGCTTTAAAGGTAGCACAAGAGCATGAGTGGAATGGACATGATTTGTCTTCTAGGATCTTTTATCTGGAACACTTAGGTGAGACGAGGCTACGAGCGGCGGCAGGCATCTATGCTGCAAAGAAAAGACAAAAGGCATACTTTGATGCACACATCAAAGATAAAGGATTGAAAGAGGGAGATCTAGTGTTGGTTTACACCCTAAAACAACATGCCCATAAGTTGGAAAAACGAGGATATGGACCCATGATCATTAACAGAATTTCCGCTAGCGGTGCAGTTCAATTGGCTACTTTAGAAGGTGATATCTTGCCCAACTATATAAGTGGATGTAGAGTCAAGTTATACCAAGAACCTCTTACAGAGGATATGCTTACGAGACTCATCACTGCTAAGAAGCGAAAAGAAGAAGAGTTAAGGGTGAGAGAAGAAGCACAAGCAGGGGCTCGAGAGCATATTAGGCGAAATAAGTTAAGGCGACTAGGCTTAGATGTCAACTCAAAAGCTCCAAAATATCACATGGATATGTGCCAAAAATCTGGCAGAGCGACTTCTCAAGTCATTAAGCGACGTCCATTTGTGACCATAGAGATAGGACAAGGAAAGGGTGCAAGGACTGTGAAAGCATTGATTGATTTAGGAGCAGCAAGTAGTGCAGTTAGACTATCCTACTGCCAAGACTTGCAGTTGAACATCAATCCCATAGAAGCTTATCTCATCGGATTAGGAGGTGTGGAAACCCCTTGTTTGGGCGAGGTGGAACTTCCCATCTACCTTCAAGATGTTCCAATGAAATTCAAAGCGCTAGTGTTTGAAGATGAGAACCTTACAGAACCACTTGTCTTGGGTCAAGATTGGATCTATGACCATGTAGTTAACTTAAACCTAAGAAGTTAAATTCTTCAAGTTTGGGTACATGAACAATGCATTACATTAGAATTAGAGAACTGCATGTTGCTAGATCATGGCACCACACACTCTCTTAGTTCTTCCAAGACTAATCATATGAAAGAAGATGTTGTATGTGTCAAAAGCTCTATGATGCAGAAGGAGTCAATCATGGAAGAACAGGTTCGAAGGCGGGTGGATCTTTCTTCTTCTCCAAAGAATCAAGTAGCCATAGTAGTGAGTCCACCACACAGGCAAACACAACCGTTCACGTCAACTGCTACATCAAATAGAAACACACCATTCGATAAGAAAGCAGTTCCGAGCATGAAGCAGATCTGGATATGCAAAGGAGAGAAACCACCAGCCTTGCCCCCACAAATCCCATACAGGCAAGCCAACCAGGCCAGAAGACGAAGGAAGCAGCTCAAACAAGCTCAATCACAAGGTATCCAACAAGTTTGGGTGCCTATGAAGTTAGCTGCAGCTCAACAAGGTCAATTACAGATGTGGGTACCTAAGAAGCTCTTACATCCACAACAACCTATGTTCTCCTACATGCGAAAGGTCTCAACAAAGAAGCCAAAAAGAGAACACGGTAAGAACCACGTACAGAGACCGAAAGAAGATCAAATCAGCTCTTCAACAATAGTAGGAAGAAGTGCAAAAAGGACATGGGTTTGGAAGCCAAAAGTACAAGTAGCCTCCATCGAACCAAAGTGCCAACCACACTGGATACCACAGTTCAGAACGCATCCAAAGAGGAAGACGCCTAAAGTAATCTCTACAGTGCCAAATGCTCTTCTAAAATGGATCCCTATAAAGAGGAAGGATCAATGGTCATCTCGAGATCCAATGGATACCTCCAACAAAGATGACACCAACATCTGCAAGTGACATCAGGCCTCGAGGAGCGCCAACCATGTGCTCCTTGCACAACCTTGTCTTTTGCACCATTGAGGTCATGCATTTCTAAAGTATGCATTATATAGGGCCACATTACATGGCCATGCATAGACACAACTGAGAGTCCCATGCACTAGAGCACATTGACACATGTAAACCACTTTTTGATACTAAACTTTGCCTTCTTGTTTTGTGATATTCCTCAAAAAAAAAAAAAAAAAGAGAGAGAGAGGGAAAGAACTTGTTCCCAGGTTTCGCTCATGGAACATGAATGAGTCATGCTTAGTTGAAAATTGAACCATCGATTACTGGGCATTTATCAATTTGGATAGAAGTGTGTCTCGGCTAGCAGATGATGTAATTGCTGCCTTATCTGGTAGATGTCAAGAACTTAGCATGAACATGGCATCCACACCTATGGTTTCCCCTTACCATGGTGGGAGTGAAGATCTTAAAGGTCCACAACTTGAGTGATGCTTAACTACTATATGTATGAGAGCATCCAAGGAGATATTTGCAAGAGTTTATTTGGTACCCGGAAAATCCTTGTCTCTATACTAGATGAGCAGACTCCTGCTTATGGTGAACTAAAGAGAATATGTGAAAATAAGCTTGGTGTAGTTACCCAATGTTGTTTGTCAAAGAATATAAAGAAATTCAATTCTCAGTATTTGGCAAAGGTTGATTTGAAAAGAGAAGACAAAACCAGGCACTCAAAAAATTTTTCGGTGGACCAGCAACATGGACATTCATCGAAAATGTTCCATCACAAATGCCGGGTATACAACATGAAGAGATAGACATCAATCAACCCTTCACCACGGTAAGTATCTTTACTATGGCAACACCATGACCATGATAGATTAGGAAACCTCTTCGTCAGCATACCCTTGAGCACTTAGCTCAAGACCCACAATTTTTGCACCATACTTCTTCCAATGCATTTTCCAAGTAAGCATGCGTAGGGCTACATTACAAGGCCGTGCACAAGGCACATACTTTTTTCAACCCATGCACATACACACTTACCCATCATTCACTATGGGTTATGAGTACTTGGCATGATTCCTATGAACATCAGCTTTGGAAGATGTAGAAGACACCAACGGAGACTCACACAGTCACGCTGGAATCGAAGGCAAAAGCACATACCAAGGGACCACAACGTGCAAAGAATCATAGTGACAGATGAAGAACCAGACAACCAAAACTGCCACATCTGGAAGTCAGACGACTTTTGTTCGTACAGAAGGGATACTCCCTCTCAAAGCACTACTTGGAACAACCACTACAACAAGGGTCTATCAAGGACGACAGACTCGAGAGGGGGGGGAGTGTTGGAACTCAAAGTCAAGCACAAGCATGGAAGCACATCACAAAGGTGGACACACACAAGAAGAAGGAGCAAGTAGGGAGCTCCAAGAAGTGTATGTCAAATTTTCACAAGAATTCCCTACAAAAATAGTGATTTTCATCAATAAAAACCATTGTAAATACCATTTTCTACTTTTCTAACTCCATTTTGTTCAAGCCAAGGAGTCCTTGAGCTTGTGGAGTATTAGAACTATCGTCCTACCAATTTTCATAATTTGTAGACTCCGTTTGAGCCCTCAAATAAGCCCTAGAACCTAATTTTTAACTAGGCCGGACACTAGGTCTGGACAGGGCCAAAACTAGTCAAAAAACTATAAAAAGAGCTAGAGAGCTCATTTTTGGGGTTAGCTGGGGAGAGAATAGAGCTTTTGTAAGAGAACTCATTTGCAATCAAAGCTTTCCTTTGTTCCTCTCTTTGATCTTACCTTGTGCGCGTGTGTGTATGTGTGTGCATGTTTGTGTGCTTTCACTCACGCACTTGTGCCTTCACTTGCTCGTGGTCTTCATACCGGTCCTCACGTCTCCATGGATTTACAAGTAAAGGAGGTGGTGCTTATGCTTGAGCTACAACAATCATAGCCATTGCTGCATGTGAAGGTTGGAAATTATGTCAATTAGATGTGAAGAATGCTTTTTTAAATGGTTACATTTCAGATGATGTTTTCATGGAGCAACCTCAAGGATTCAGAGATGGAAGGTATCCAGATCATGTATGTAAGCTCAAGAGAGCTTTGTATGGTTTGAAGCAGGCCCCAAGGGCATGGAATTATAGACTTGTGAAGTTCTTGAAAGAACTTGGATTTCAAGTATCTAAGGCAGATAGTAGCTTGCTTGTTAAAGCAAGTGATGATGGGTTCATTTACATGTGCATATATGTTGATGATATAATTCTTACAGGTACAGATGAGAAAGGCATTCAAAGCCTAAAGAAGAAAATGGAGAAAGAGTTCAAAACCAGTGACTTGGGAGACTTGTCATATTTCTTGGGCATGGAGATTTCATACACTCAACATGGAGTGTATGTGACTCAAGAAAGGTATTTGAGAAACTTGTTAATCAAGTTTAAACTGAATGATTGCAGGATAGCACCTACTCCAATGGAGGTGAATCACAAATTGAGCAGATATGGTGAAGAAGAATTCAAGGATATGAAGCTATATCAGAGTTTGGTTGGTAGTCTTATCTATGCTACATTAACTAGGCCTGACTTATCATATGCAGTTGGATTTTGGCTCAATTCATGCATTGTCCTAGGAAAGAACATTGGATTGCAGGTCAAAGAGTGTTGAGATACATTAAGGGTACACTCAAAGAGGGTTTGTATTATGGGTTTACATCAGATACAAACATCAAAATATATAGTGATGCAGATTGGGCAGGTAATCCTGATGATAGAAGATCAACATATGGATACTTGTGTTATGTGCGAGATAAGTTAATTTCTTGGTGTTCAAAGAAGCAACACACAGTTGCTGTATCATCTACAGAAGCTGAGTACAAAGGTATGGTTGAAGCTGCAAAGGAAGTGATATGGCTTAAGACTTTCATGAAGAGTTTTGACACCATAGAGAGTACACCTACCATTTATGGAGATAACATGAGTTCATTGTATTTAGCTGCTAATCCTATGTTTCATGCAAGGACTAAACACATTGAGATTCAGTATCACTTTCTGAGAGAGAAGGTGATGGATAAAGAGATTGAAGTCATACATACTTCAACAAATGATCAGATAGCTGATATGCTTATCAAAATCTTGGATGGACCAAAGCTACAGAGATTCAAAGACATGGTAGGCATAAAGAAGATAGAGAAAACCTCAATTGATGATTGAGGGGGAGCTGTTGGTGCAGGACAATAAACAATTGATGTTTTGATGAAGATTTGAAGTCAAGGTTTGAAGGAAAGATTCAAGTTGTGAAGCATGGAAGAAGAATACATTCAAAAGAGGAAGATGTGTACACATATGTAAAGATAGTTCATTTATATCTTTAAGAAGTCATAAGGTTGTAAATTTTTTGTATATATATACTATGAAAATGTCTGGGCAAGTATGAGAGAGCATGAGAATAGAGTAATCAGTAGTTGTATGTGTCATTAGACATCTTACAAGTGAGTTAAGACTCTCTCATCACTCGGTTGTAATTTTTCTCAGAAATGCAAAAAATGTTGCACCGATTTTTCTGAGTTTTCTCCTTCTGTGTTAGATCTTTTGTGAAATGCTTTTGTACAAGTCTAAATCTATAGGTGATCGACCTTTGTACAAATTTTTAGCTTCCAATTGTGATCAGGCTTAGAGAATTAAGTGTAGGAACATTTGCATATGTGAATGAGAAGAAGTGAAGTTATAGAAGGCGCAAAATTTGATACGAATGTTTTGATCAATTCTTCTTCCATAGTTGAACGTCTTGAGCAAGCAAGTGCTTAATCTTTAAGTTGGAAGGTAAGCTACTTGTGGCTAAAAGCATTTGTAGAAACGGGTTCTAGATTGAGAGAATCAAAGGTTTAAAGTCATAGGTGTCTAAATTGACTTCTCAGAAGAACAGTTTTAAACATAGGTTAGTTGTTGAGATCATTTCTTAAGTTCTACTGATACTTTTGGAGTGATTCAACTTGGAAAAGATGTGCAATCTAGAGGCGACACTTCATACAAAGTTTTATCAAAAGCTTTACATATTTGATAAGGCAATGAGTGAATTATGTGCAGCAGACTTTCTTTGTAATCTCCTTCTTCACAGTTTGTTTAGAAAACTTGACAATTGAGTATTGATCTTCTAAAATTGATGAAGATCTGAGTTATTCTTGTTATAGAGGTGTTCTAAATACAAGAGTAGCTTGTTCTTTTGGATATTAACACTCTCCATCACTAATATCGATTTCTAGTAATTCCTCTTCATCATCAATAGAATCAGCATGTAGAGTATTATCCTCTTCATCAAGAAGATTCGTATCATTGTTATGTACAATGATTCTAATTTCTCTTTCACATGATGTATCAGTATTTGATGGAATCATCAAGAGGACTTTCTTCGAACAATAAACTATTCAAACAATGACCTACCTCTAGGTTGAACATGAATGACTTGCCACCAAGGATGAGCATCACGGTTGATATAAAACAAAGCTTGTTCAATAGGCCTAGGAAGAATATATGGTTCTCTAGTAGATCCCATTACCTTAGAAGAATCAATTGCCCAAAACCAAGATAATTCGTTTCTCAATGTGGAATTACTACCTTTATACTTAGGTCAAAACCAGTCAACCTTATAAATGACCTATGTGAATATATGAAGACAAAAAACCATTATTAGGTGCTTAAAAAATTAATAAACTCGATCACAAAAAATCTAAACTTTTCTGTACCTGTTTGAATATACTAAATGACATTTCTTAGATACCAATGATAATTCCCATGTAACAAAGCTCGCCATCTATAAGGTTCCTGTCTTTTAAGCTAGCATGTTGAGGAAATATTTTTTGAAACCCCTCCTTAATAATACCTTATGTATAGATATATAGCCCTATGATATTTGTATTTTTCAAACCTTCATGGAAACCATAAATATATGTATTTGAAGGAAATAAAAAGCTAAGATTAAGGTGGGCCCCACCCTAGTAAAGTAGCTACCCTCACCTGTAGTGAATGGTATAATCAAATCCTAAGTTAAATATGAAGTGGGACAAGTAGTTTTATAGATTCAAATATTTAAGCTTGACCCACTCTCCCTTTTGAAAGAGTCCAAACAACTTTTCAAAGCCTCAAGCCCCACCATAGACTTTTGAGTCCTACACAAAGATTCTTAACAAATGGGACACATGTGATTGACTTTTTGGGCCCAAAATCAAGCATAAAATATTCCAAATGCACAAACTTGATATGAGGTTCATTCCCACGAAATGGAGGTGCTATTTATAGTATATTTATGATTTTTCATGAAAAACAAAGATATGACCATATGGGATAAGGTGCATACCTTAGAATGGCCAAAAATCTTCTAGGATGTTGTCAAAGTTGTATTTTCTACCACAGAGGTGTCACATCTAGAAGATTCTCCCAAATAATATCATCTCTAAATATCTTCCCAAAAGGCCTATAAAAGGATCCCCTTGGGTCCCTCAAAACAAGCAAGTGGTGTGTAGGTACATGCTATCAGCACTACGGTGATCATAATGCTACCCCTTTGGAGGCGGAGATCTTGGATACAAGAGAGGTGCTAAAATCTCTTCCTTTATGTACTCCATAATCTTTGTATCCATATCTTTTAATATGAGGTTTATTTTCTTTTGAATCCAACTATCTCTTCTTTCCTCTTCTATCTCCCACCCTTTATATTTTTTCTAATTCCTTCTCTTCATTCCCCCTCATTTCCAAACCCTCATCATTTTCCCTCAACTTCTATCCATTGGGAAGTGAGGTTATCTTGCTCCTTGTGTTTATGTATATGAATGATTGTTCTGTGAATGCTAAGAGGGCAGTGCGAAACACCCATGTCCTAAGAGCATTTGGTGTAATAGTGTATGTGCATGTGTATGTGTTACCTTTCTGAATGCTAAGAGGGTAGTGTGGAACACCCATGTCCTAAGAGCATTTTCATTCTTGAATGGGTGCTAAGAGGGTAGTGTGGACCACCCGTACCCTAAGAGTGATGTTTGTGTTGTGTGCATATGTATGAAGTGAATGTGTAAGGAGCGTGAGTGCTAAAGGAGTGTTAGAGGCCATTTCTTTAGTGCCCCTTCATAACATGGTGCCCCCACTGAGGAGCTCGCTTTCATGAATTTCCAAAAACCCAACAACCAAAATTGTCCCATTCATCCCAACCAATCCTATCAATAAGACCCCTTCTTTTTGTCCATATCACATATAGTAGGAAGATATTATTCCAACAATGCATAGTCTATCATTTTAGGCCAGAGCGTTTGGGAGAAATCCTTGAATCTCAAGAACCTTTTATATTTCCAGTTCTAGAGTATAACCTTAGCTTCGACATTTGGATCTTCATTTTTTTGTAAGGAAGCCACTTTCAAGTTCAACCATGGCATCAATCTTCCCACACTTCTATGGAAGACCCAACGAAGATGCTGCAGAGTTTTTAGACAACTTAGAGATGGTGTACCTTGTCTCATGAAGGGATCAAGAAGCAATCAAGCTAAAGGCTTTCCCATTGGTCCTAAAGGAGGAAGCCAGAGTATGGAACAACAACCTATCCAATGAAGCAACAGGAAGCTGGGAAGAAGTGCGTGAAGCGTTCCTAACACGATATGGAAAAAAGGATACACGAGAAGGATTGTGGAAATAATTGCTCTCACTAAGGCAAGTCACACTTGAAAATTTTTCAGATTATGAGTCTAAGTTTTAGTGTGTGTGAAGTAATTGTGAAAGTAGCCTAGGGGCAAATGAAGTAGCTCCAGAGTTTTTGAAAAGGGATAGATTCATCTCATGACTCTTCACTTGTCCAAAACAAAAGGTGGAGTGATAATTTCTAGGTACTTTTGAAGAAGCATTAGATATAGCAAGAGTTAAGTGTAGGAAATTAAAGTTTTAGTTTTCAAAAGTTGACAAAGTAGAACATATGGATGTTATTCCCCTAGTACGAGTTGCACAAGTAGAGAACAAAGAAGCTTCACAACAAGATATCTTGTAGAAGCTCACACATCAGCTCCAAGAACTAACACTCAACTTGGTGAGGAGCCAGCAAGACAGATCACAAAGGGAACAAAATCGAGGACAACGACCACAAGCACAAGAGTTTATATGCTACAATTGCAACGAACGTGTTCATGGTATGTACAATTTCCCTCACCCTTGTAGGAATCTAGGTGATATATATCCTATTAGGAGGCTGCCAAAATATGCACAGGAACAACAACAACAGCCGCACACAAATATTCCACCTATCCCAACAGCTCAAGGTGATCAAAGGCAGGTGAATGTTTTGGAGCTGATTGAGGAACAAGATACCATGGATACAATGCCAATCAAGAGGACAAGGGTGCAAGAGGATCTCAAGATGAACATTCCAGCATGGGTACACAAACAAAAAAAGGAAGAGCTATAGAAGGTGAAGATAGTAAAAGAAAGTGATAGCCGAGGAGGAAGATCACGATGGAAGACTTTCCTCTAGGTAAGGGCATTGAACCTTATGACCTAGTTGAAGCTATATCCACACAAAAACCAAATACCACTTGGCCACAATTGTCACGAGGAAGATGATAAGGAAGAGAGCTCACACACACACTCTCACTCTCAAGGAGAAGCACACACACAGATTGAGGCAAGGAAGAATGATCTTCTTCTTCTTCTTCTTCTATTACATAAAAGGAATGTACAAGAATGACCTAAAAACAAGAATACAACCAGTGCAATATATAAAGACCAGTACATAAGGAAAAACCTAATGTCCGCAAGTGAGTGAGTAGGCAAGAAACAAATGTGCCATCACTCTCGGTAGATAAATCTAATAAAGCTCAATGAAGTATCCCTGACATATACCGGCGTGACCACTATATATGTCAGAGAAACCAAAAACTGGTACGTGTCATCCTAGATCATCACATGTTGAGCTTGATATCTCAACACTCCCCCTCAAGATCAACGCCATATCCTGTAATCCAAGCATATTCCGAAACTTCTTCAACTTCTCAGCTCCAAGTGCTTTGGTGAAAATATCAGCAACTTGCTCATCTGTTCTCACATAAACAATATCAATATCACCTGCTAATACCTTCTCTCTGATGAAGTGATAGTGTACCTCGATATGCTTTGTTCTAGCATGGAAAACAGGGTTCCATGCTAACTGTATGCTGCTAAGATTATCACAATAGATAGTGATAGGCTTTTGCACTTCCACACCTAAATGTGCAAGTAACATCTCCAACAATGATGCCTCACATGCTGCCATTGCAGCACCTCTATACTCAGCCTCTGTACTCGACAAAGCAACAGTGTGTTGCTTCTTACTGTTCCATGTAATAGCTCCACCGCCAAGTGAGAAAAGAAAGCCACTAGTAGATCTTCTATCTGGAGTACTACCAGCCCAATCTGCATCGGTGTATCCATGAACCTGCAAATCTACACCAGCTTCATAAAACAATGCATAATCCAAAGTAGCACTCACATAACGTAGAGTGCGCCTCACAGCATCCAAATGTGGCTTCCTGGGAACCTGCATAAATTGACTTTCAAGTCCAACAGTATAACTTAGATCAGGCCTTGTAATTGTGAGATATATAAGACTTCCCACAATTTTCCTGTACATAGTAGCATTTTCCAATGCTTCACCTGATGTAGTATCGAATTTCAAATTCTGATCTAATGGCATAGAAATTGGCTTACAATCATCCATACCATACTTTTGCAACATATTCAAGGCATATTGCCTTTGCGACATCCATATACCTGTTTCTGTATGTATAAACTCAATGCCCAAGAAATAGCGTAGTAGACCAAGATCTTTCATGTCGAATTCCTGCATAAGAAGTTTCTTTACCTCTTTGATGCTTTCTTCATTATCACCACCTACAATCAGATCATCAACATAAATAGCCGAGAGTAACCGTAGGTACTCTCGGCAAAAGGATTGTTAACAGTAAGAAATCCCCCCCCTTCAGGCACCATCAAGTCCTCCTCCTTGGCAAAAGGATTGTTAACAGTAAGAAATCCCCCCCCTTCAGGCACCATCAAGTCCTCCTCTTGATCAACAACAAGCTCAAACCCAAGTGGGCCCCGCATGAGGGCGATGAGAGGGTGATTAACCTTCTCCGTAACGCAACCTAGGATTCAATCAAGCTTCCCCTGCTTTGTGGGATTTGGGGGGTCCCGTGGGCACTAGTCCCCTTCTTCTGTACCTTTGTTTCTTAATTTAATTCAAGTCCGGGAGAGTAGGCTATTGCCGAACTTCCTTTATATAAAAAAAAACATAAATAGCCACAATAGTGATGCCATCATCAGCCTTTCTTGCATATAGTGAGTGATCTGCATCACACACACACATAGAGAACCCAATGCTGGTTAAGTAATCAGCAATCCTTGCATGCCATGCACGAGGGGCTTGCTTCAGCCCATACAAAGCATTTTGCAACCTGCAAACATATTCTGGATGCTTTGAATCTTCATATCCTTGTGGCTGGTCCATATATACTTCTTCCTGTAACTCACCATGTAGGAAAGCATTCTTCACATCCATCTGATGCAAAGTCCATCCTTTTGTTGTAGCTAATGCAACAAGTGTTCTGATAGTAGACATTTTAGCTACAAGGCTGAATGTTTCCTCATAATCAATGTCATATGTATGTGCATAACCTTTAGCTACCAATCGTGCTTTATACCTGCTTATGCTACCATCAGCATTATGCTTTACCTTGTAAACCCATTTGTAGCCTATGGATTTCTTTCCTTGTGGAAATGGAACGGGCTTCCATGTATCATTTCCATAAAGTGCAGCCATCTCCTCATCCATAGCTTTTTCCCAATCTACATTACCAATTGCATCTTCAAAACAAGAAGGATCAGCATCTTGTATTACCTTTGTCATGTAGGCACAATGGCGAGCCATGTAACTATCATATGTCAATCGTTGCACTGAATTACGCATCCTCCCAGATCTTCTTGGTCCAGGGTCACTTCTTCTTGTATCATCTGCATATGCCCTTCTTACTCCTGGAGTCTTCACAGAGGGCAATCCAAGTTCCTCATCAAGACTCTTTTCTAAACCGCTTGAATCTCCATCAACGTCTTCAAAACCTACACCTCTTTTACTACCAGCAGAAAGCTTTTCTTTACCTTTCTTGGATGTATTTGATGAGTTTGTTGGACTGAAATTTCCACGCAATCTTCCACTCCATGGATTTGAGTTGGAACTATTGCTTGGTGATGCATCCGGTCCTTTCAAAACTTGAGATTCTGCACTACATTTTTCAGCATTTTCTTTGTCATTTGGTTCAAGATTCAGTCCTTCTTTGGCATCTGCATAGAAGCTTGACATTTCATCAAATACCACATCTCTGCTCACCTTCACCTGTCGTGTGAGTGGGTTATAACATTTGTACCCCTTTTGCTCAAGGGAATATCCAATGAAGACACATTTTTCTGCTTTCGGATCAAGCTTCCTCCTCAACTCATTTAAACTGATGTCGAATTCCATGATTTTTTAGAAAACTACTGAACTCATTTGACATGTATTCACCTCCTCCATCAGATCTTAATGTTTGAATGTACTTCCCTGTCTGCTTTTCCACCATAACTTTAAAATTCTAGAAGTGAGTAAACACCTCGCTCTTCTCTTTCATGAAATATAGCTATACTTTGCGTGTATGGTCATCAATGAAAGTAACATAAAACCTGCAACCTCCCATAGATGTGGTCTTTGTTGGACCCCAAACATCTGTATGTACTACTTCTAGTATGTTGGCAGTAGTCAAGGAACTGAAGGAGTTGCAAGACAAGGAAGCCTACGAAGGGAGTCGGAACGAAGAGAAAGCACAAGCAGACACAATAGTCAAAGACGATCTGGCAAGTAGGCCATTTAAATTTTTCAGGCATCAAAGAGTTGGGCACACAAGAAGAAGGAGCAAGTAGGGAGCTCTAGGAAATGTATGTCAAAATGTTAGAAGAAATCCCTACAAAAATAGTGATTTTCATCACTAAAAACCATTGTAAATACCATTTCATATTTTTCTAGCTCCATTTTGTGCAAGCCAAGGAGTCCTTGAGCTTGAGAAGCTTTAGAAGTACCTACCTATCAGTTTTCACATTTTTTAGACTCCGTTTGAACCTCCAAATAGGGTAGAGAACCTAATTTTTAACCATCCTCACATCTTCCCGGATTGACATTAAAGGAGGTGCTACTCATCACTGCTCTACACCAAATTTTGGCGCCGTTGCT
Source organism: Ceratopteris richardii (assembly GCA_020310875.1). Classification (NCBI taxonomy): domain Eukaryota; kingdom Viridiplantae; phylum Streptophyta; class Polypodiopsida; order Polypodiales; family Pteridaceae; genus Ceratopteris; species Ceratopteris richardii. The sequence continues at coordinate 2,656,070 of CM035409.1, forward strand.
GGGGATCGAGCTTTGAGGACAAGCGTGTGATGGTAAGAAGTAGAGTTGACGCGTTGGAGTCATAGGTATTTTCTTCACTTTTATCTATTTTCTTTTGTTTTTCTCATCACCATCATCATCCTCACCATCTCCCACGTCCATCTCCATCATTGCCAAAAATTTCAGTTTTTGGTCATATCACCCCACCCATACCATTCCCCTCATTTCACTTGTGAGAGAGAGCGAGAGAGCGTTTGTGTGCTTGTGATTTTCTGTGTTTTTTGAGATTTTCTGCAAGAATCAGCATCCCCAGCAGCTGCACTAGCTCCAGCAGGTAAAAAATTTGACTGTGCAGGTCCCGAGGCATTGACCTCTGTCAATCGCGACCGACAGAAAAAATGGTCTTTTTGCTAAACAAAGTACATAATCATGATCTACATGCCTAGAGCTTCCCAAATGTGTGCTTGAAATTTTAAAATTCCTCAGATTCTGTCAATCGCGATCGCTCTGTCAATGGCGATTGACAAACCACGACACACACATGCCGACGGCTCTCTCAATCGCGATCGACACGTCAATCGCGACAACAGAGTCAACGACCGACTGACCACGACTGACAGAACCTACGTGTGACACGTGTTAATCGCGATCGAGCCATCAATCACGATCGACCAATCAATCACGACTGACAGCCCCCGACGGCTTTATCAATCGCGATTGACCCATCAATCGCGACTGACAGCCACGACGGACCTCTCAATCGCGACCGACACGTCGATTGCGATTGACCTATCAATCGCGACTGACAGAGCTTGCGAACGCGGTTGAAGGGCAAATTTGGCCAATTTTTTCGGGCAAAAAAAATAGTGGTCTATTCTTGACAAATGGTGGGACAAATACTAGGGTTTATCATTGCATTGTGAGGCCATTACACAAAGTATTTCGAGAGTCCTGTCTACCTGCTAACCTGTTTAATATCCTGATTTGGCCCCAAAACCCTGAACGGACATAACTTCCTCATACGAAATCAGGATTATTAGATAGGATAATTTGAAGTTGACCATATCCCGGGGTAGGAAAAAATTGAGAGTCCCTTGGGATTGTTTTCCATAAATGCAAAAGGCAATTGGGTCTGTGAATTACATGCATGAAAGTGATCTGTCTATCAACTGAATTCAATTCTTGAGCTAATTGTGGACTGTTTTGGGTACTTTGAGAGCATCAAAGGGTACTCGAAGCAAGAGTAAGTGTGAGCTTGGGAACATGCTTCCTGGGCATACAAGGGCAACCAAGGGAAGAACTTAAGGTTGGAAATTCTCAACACCTTCTGTCAATCCCTAGCATAGGCTAAGTACGGATAGAGGTTTCGATTAATTAGGAACACGCTAAGAACTACCAAGTCCAAGAACTCTAATCACTCAAGTGCAAGTGTTAGGAGATTACAATTGCGAAACAACCTAAGGGAGAAGAAATTAAATTGAGCGACCGCACTCAAAGTACGATAAAAATTTTAAGTGTTCCTTGCGACGAGGATTAATTGGACAAGAAGTGACACCCTAAGGGATTAAAAAAGAGCAAGTGAACTGATACAAAAGAACTCAGCAACGCAAGTGTACTTGGGAAAATTTGGGATTACTCAATTGGGCTTATGAACCTTAGATCAGGTCGACACCTAGGGAGAGATAGACAAAGTCTTAGATCTTCAGAGGCTAGTGTCAATCATACTGCTAGGTCTTGGGCCCAACAGTTGAGCCATCATTCCTACTACCCTAGCTCTGAGACGAGCGAGTCTGAGATGTCCCACGGTATGGAGAGACCTACAGGAAGTTCTAGGGTGCCGTATTTACATAGGGTCGAAGGCCCTTACAAGATGCAACTCGGATACCTTAGGACCAACCGATTAGGTGCTAGCATCTATGAGGACGGCCTAGGAAGATCTGTGGTCCAGATAAAAAAACCCTGACCAATCCATTGGACTAGAGCACCTAGCTGTCAAGTTTGAAAACGGAGCATACTTAGACAAGGAAGGGACAATATATGTAGTCACCAGTCATCCAGATAGGACAAATGAATTTGGGAATGTGGTCCCAGAAACAGACTTAGGTGACCTAGAGCAAGGAAACATGGGCGAAGAACCTAGAACTCCCCGAGGTAAGTCTGTTCTCACCAGGATTATCACACCAGAGTGGATTCCCCAAGACAATAAGAGCATATATCTACTCTTGAACCGAGAGACCGATGAAGCCTTTTGGAGATATAGATCTAATCAGCCGAGTGAGGTAGGAACAATCATGATCTATGAGTTTAAAGATCCAGATAGCCCAGGCAGAGTGACCTACTTAGATCACTCTTCAGAGAGGATCTTTGGGGTTACAGAAAATGATAGGCATGCTTACACTTGGAAAGGTGAATTTATTTTCCCCCAACCAAGATCGAATGTGTCCTTTGATCACCTAGGAGCTGGAACCTCCCACGCTCACGGAACTCAAAGGGACTGACATAGAGATAGACCGGAGGTAAGCTTTGCCAACCCAGTGGGAAGAGATAGAACAAGAACGAAAACAAATAGAATGGAACCTGAAGGATTTAGAGCCCCAAGGAATCAGAGGAATGCTGATGATTTCCCTCTACCAAGGCCTAGGGAACACGCTAGGATTCTGAGACCGACTCAGTTAGTTAAGTCCATGAAGAATTACTTCGATGGCACAGGAGACCCATATGATCATGTGGCCGAGTTTAGGCAGGTCTTAAGAGCTGAACAAGTTGAGGACCTATTCACGCAATATAATGCCTTTGGTCTAACACTTAGGAACACAGCCCTTACGTGGTTTCAACCATTGAATGAGAGACAGTTCAGGAACATAGACCAACTCTTAGAGGCTTTCATCACCGAAGTCTCTAAGAGTGGCATAAGGCATAATACTTCCTCATTGATCTACAGCTTCAAACAGACCCCCCTGGAGACTGTGAGACTTGATGGAAGAAGATTTAGGCAATACCTAGAGAGATGCCCTCGCCCTGAGTTACCCACACCTGCCAAACAAGTGCCTTTATTCTTGGATGGATTGCTAAGTACAAAGTTGTGATTCTATGTGTACTTGAAGGACCCTAGGACCATAGAAGAGTGTGTACGCATGTGCATCAACATTGAGGATAACCTAGGGGAGGAGTTAGAGCTTTCCAAAATCTACAAAGATTCAGATAGTGCCTCTAGCCTCTCTTCCTCGCAATCCACATCAATTGAGGAACTTGCAGAGAAAGTAGCTCAAAAACTAGGTGTCTCTAGTAAAAAAATTCCTAGATTTTCCCTAGTAAAGAGGTGCTATACTTGCGGTGGTGACCATATGCCAAACGCATGTCCCATCATGGCTCAACCCCAAGTGAATCCTAGCAGCCAATATTGCACCATAGAACGGAGATACACAAATCACACAGCACAAGATTGCCCGTACAATAAGCAAGCAGTTAGACAAACCCACCCTTAGCCCTATCCACAACAGGGAAGATACCAGAACTAGTACTCCCCACAACAATATAGTAGACCGCAGCAACCCTATCAACAACCCTACCAGAACCAACAAAGGCCACAGCCTGTGTTAGCTCAACAACCTCCAACCCCAGCTAATTTGATTCCTGTAAAGTATGCAGCAGCTGAGGAAAATTTGAATAGAGCTATAGTGCCAGTAACACCGCTGCTCTCAGAAAGTGACCCAAGTGATCATAGCTTTGATTCTACACATATTGATAGTCCCCAGGCTTACTACATGCAATCTCCTGAACATGGTGAGTCCTACTACAGTGAAGAACCAGGCGAACCTAGTTGGGAGCCAGAATACACAAATGTAATGTACACAAACCCTAACTCTAGGCCCCAGCCTAGGCAGGTAAGACCCCCATTCCCTAGAGGACCATGCTACAGATGTCAGGGAGATCACCTCATTCGTGATTGCCCCTTACCTCGGCCTACACATCCCCAGTCAGTGACGATTCAAGGCTTTTGTCAAGACTACGGGAAGGATCATCTCTTAGGAGATTGCCCTAAGAATCCTAATAATATGCCAAAAATAACTCCAATTAACATTATTGGCTTAGTTGTAGACTCAACAGGAAGTGTCACTTCCACTGCACTAGTGCAAGTGGTCACTAGGGCCTAGGCTTTGCAACAGAACCCAGGAATAGGTCAAGAGAAGAGTGCAGAGGTTAGTGAAACTGAGAGCATAGCCAAGAAACGGTCAAGAGCCTGGAGGGATAGTCGAGAAAGAATGAAAAGACAATGGTCTAAAAAAATGAGCGACTTAGAAGAAAGCATAAGAGAAACAAAAGCCAAAATTGTTGAACTCACCTCTCAAACAAACTCTCACCTACCACCACCACCACCACCCTCATTTCCATCACCATCTAACCCACCATCTACCCCCTACCTCAGAACATCCCACCAATCCCTAGAGTAGGATGAGTGTTAGCTGACCCCACTCCTGAAGACATAGACATGATGTTTAAGGCATATCAGGCCAGAATCCAAGAAGGGCCAAATGTGACGGATCATGACAAGTGCTACCCTAGAGCTGACCTAGAGATAGAGAGAACCAAGCTATGTGCGAAAATGGTCGCATTGGCTTAGACCATGTTTGAAGCCAGTTGCCTTTTCAACTACTCAGGCTCAGCTAAGACACAATTGCAAGAGAAGTTAGAGAGTATAATTGCAAGATCTGCCAAGGAAGAAAAAAATCAAGAAAGAGATGAGGCAAGCAAAAACATAAGCCATCCCCCACAGGAAGCTTATGTGCCCAATTCCACTGAACCAGACACCTCCTCTTCTATGAATAGGTTCACTCCAGAATTCCTACGAGAGATTCAAGAAGACAAATGGGCTAATGAAAGTGAAGCCCCTCCTCCCATTGAACTTGTGGATGACACGCAGGATCAATTCCCACAAGATATTCCTTCCATTTATGGAGAGCAGGAGAGCACCCAGTCCCAAGAGAGATTAGACTTTGAGTCTAATTCTTTACAGGAATTACCCCACTTCACAGGCCCATGGGAAGCCAAGTCGACCTGTATGAGAGCACCCACAGTCATGGTAAGAAACGAAGACTCAGTCATACCTAGGAATACGGAAGTAGTGAAAAACACTAAAGTGCAGTGCAACCTCACTTTAGAAGAGCTACTCAAAGTTAGGCCAGAGTTATGGAAACATGTAGCCAAACAAGTACCTCAGCTAGCAAAACCTCGTTCCCAGGTAGGTTCTCAAAGGACAGTGCCAGAAATTCCTCTAGACAAGATAGGAGATATGAGTGAAGGTGAAGAAGGAAACACATATCTTCCCATTACCCATCAGGGGTACACAACCAAGGCAATTCTGGACTCAGGTGCAGGAGTTGCTATTGCTACCACTTCCCTATGGAAGCGGTGGGGCAAGCCAGCACTCAGGCCCACGAGGATGAAATTGCAAATGGCTGATGGACACATAGAGAGGCCTTTAGGACTACTTGAAGGAATAACTCTCACTACATGTGGGGTAGAGTTTGAGCACACGTTTGCTATCTATGATTTTAGCAAGAATCATGCATACGAGATGATTTTGGGAAGACCATTTATGCGGAAGTTGCAAGTGGTCCAAGATTGGGGAACCAATTCCTTGTATTTGCAACACTTAGGTGTTACAACCAAAGTCAATCTCAAGGATTACTCTCATAGAGATGTACCCCCCATCCAATGGAATCCCATCCATAGAGCCAAAGATGACACGGAGTCTGTGTACTCCATAGGATCAGGATCCTCATGGATGCATGAAGACACTCACTTATGGATGTGTAAAGTGGCAGTAGAAGAGAAGAAGAGAGAAAAAGCCAGAGAAATAGGTGCAAACGAAACACATAGATCAATTCAAGACCCAACCTACGCACTTGTAGTCTTTCCTAACGAAGAATTTGAACCCCACAGCTGGGCAGAAATTTTAGCAACCATGGATGTAGCCATCAATGAAGAACAATGGACACCCCACTGTGATGAGGATGGCTATGACATTTCATTTTTCTCCATAGATCCAATCATGGGAGATGCAGTTTTAGAAGAATGCGAACCTAGCCCTGATGCATTTAAGGATGCGAGCGACTCCAATCTAGAGTCAATCATTATGGACCCACCTTTTGCATCAGATGAAGAATACTTCTATGAAGTAGAATTTCAACCCTAGAGACACGGAGAGATAACAAATGATGTAAGGTTAGCCACACAAGTGACCCCTAAGGATGAAGGAAAGGAAAGAAAAAAGAGAGAAGTCACACCAGAAGAGGAAGATTCCTTGTTTGAGGTCCCGGAAAATTTTAAAAAGTATGAGATAGATGACAGGAGAGTCATGATAAGAATGCCTAAACGAGAGGCACAATTAGGAGAAGCCTATGATAACAAAGAAACCACCAAGAAAATAGTAGTGGCCCTAGAAGAAGGAGAGGAGATGCACTTACATAGGCCATGACCTAACAGAGGAAGAAGAGCATGCATAATAGCCTTGCTAAGAGAATATAGAGATGTATTCACTTGGAGTTACAAGGATTTGAAGGGTGTATCCAGACATATGCTCACACACTATCCCCATGACCTGAGATGCCAAACCCTCCAAGCAAAAGCCATACACATATAATGATAACTATGCTGCTAAGATCAAAGAGGAGATAGATAGACTGGTAGAAGCTGGATTCATCTATGAAATTGAGCACACTGAATGGGTATCCCCCATTGTTGTGGTGCCCAAGAAGAATGGCAAGCTGCGTGTATGCATTAACTTGAAGAAGGTCAATGCAGCTACAATTCGAGATAACTATCCGCTCCCTATCTCAGAACATCTCTTAGAAAGAGTAGCAGGCAAGGAAGTGTACAACTTCCTTGATGGATTTTTAGGCTACAATCAAGTAGCCATAGCTCTAGAATATCAGCAAAAGACAGCTTTTGCCACAGAGTGGGGTATATTTGCCTTTTGTGTAATGCCATTTGGGCTCACCAATGCTCCTGCAACCTTTCAGAGAGTGATGTGCCACGTGTTTAAAGAGTTCTTGAGGAAGAATTTGGAAGTCTATGTTGATGACCTCTGTGCTCGTTCCAACATTAGACAGACACATATACCAGAACTCAAACAAATCTTTGACAAATGCAGAGAATATCAAGTCTGCTTGAACCTAGAAAAATGTGTTTTCATGGTCAGGCAAGGCAAGATTTTAGGACACATAGTGTCAAAGAATGGCATATCCACTGATGAAGAGAAAGTAAGAGCCATAGCAGAGTTACCTAGGCCAAAGAATGTCAAGGAAGTACAAGCTTTCATGGGGCATTGTGGTTATTACCGACGGTTTATACACATGTATGCCATCATAGCAAAGCCTCTGTATGGACTTTTGACTAACTTCGAGTGGACTATTGAATGTGAAAACTCCTTCAATGAGCTTAAAAGAAGATTGTGTTCAGCACCAATCTTGACCACACCAGATTGGAATAAGCCCTTCCATGTTCATGTGGATGCATCCAATTATGCTATTGGATGTGTACTTGGACAACCGGGTTGCAATTGGCACATGTAGGTGCATTAGAGCAACACTACTCAAAACAACGAACCCTACAGACACTAAGGAGACTTGGAGTGCATTGGCCTACTATGGAAGCTGATGTACAGAAGATGTGTAAAGAATGCCCAATCTGTTGCACTAAAACACCTGTGGAACATGCCACTCTTTATCAAGTGTCCATAGTGCCAGATTGGAGTGAACCATTAGTAGCCTTCTTGAGGACGAAAACATTCCCCCAAGATATGACCCTGACGAGACAAAGAAGTCTAGAACAAGAAGCCCTAGATTACTCACTCATTGGTGATAATCTATACAAGCGTGGTAAAGATGGTTACCTGAGACTATGTGTCCATGAGAGTGAATATCTGAAGATCTTGGAAACGGCACACCAAGGTGTAGCAGGAGGACACTTTGGACCAGATCGGGTGATCAAGGCAATACTATTTGCGAGCTTTTGGTGGCCGACCCTTCACATGGATGCACATACCTATGTGAAACGGTGTGATGTTTTTCAGAGAACTTAGTATCCTATACGCAAAGATGAGATGCCACTCAAACCTATGATGGGTGGACGAGCATTCTCTAAGTGGGGAATAGACTTTGTAGGTCCTATTAATCCCCCAGCCAAGGGTTCACATGCCGAATACATCATCGTGGCCATAGACTATCTAACAAAGTGGGTAGAGGTAAAAGCTACGACAAAGAACGATGCTTAGACAACTGCTAAGTTCCTATTTGAGAATGTGTTCACAAGATACGGGCTACCTATAGAGCTGGTAAGCGATAGAGGCACTCACTAATTGAATGAAGTTATTGAAAATCTGCTCCAAGAGTTCTTGGTAGTACACAAGAAGTCTGCCCCTTATCACCCACAAGCTAATGGCCAGGCCGAAAGCACCAACAAGATTCTATGCAATGTGCTTACCAAATTCGTAAATAATAAACGCTCTGATTGGGACAAATAGCTACACCATGCTGTTTGGGCATACCGAGTCACCTACAAAACAGTACTCCAAGCCACACCCTTTCAGATGGTATTTGGCCAAAATGCAGTGCTACCGTTGGACTTCTTAATACCTACATTGAAAGTAGCACGGGAGCATGAGTGGACGGGTCATGAACTCTCTTCGAGAATTTTTTACCTTGAACGATTAAGTGAGACTAGACTAAGAGCTGCAGCCGGAATATATGCAGCCAAGAAACGATAGAAGGCGTACTTTGATGCCCATGTTAAGGATAAAGGACTAAAGGCCGGAGACTTAGTGTTGGTATATACTCTGAAACAACATGCGAGGAAGCTAGAAGAACGTGGTTATGGACCCATGATCATAAACAGGATTTCGACTAGTGGAGCAGTACAACTGGCCACTTTAGAAGGCGATATTCTCCCTAGCTACATCAGCGGGTGCAGAGTCAAGCTGTATCAGGAACCTCTCATAGAAGAAATGCTCAGTCGACTCAATACTTCTAAGAAACACAAAGAAGAAGAAAAACGAGTTCGAGAAGAAGCTCAAGCAGAAGCTAGGAGTTGAGACGGCAAGGTAGGGATCAACCTAGGACAGGTGCCTATGAGGATCCAGGATATCATGTGGCAATGTGTGAAGTCTCAGGAATAAGTTCCCAAAGGATAATAGATCAAGGTCCTTTTGTGACTTTAGAAATAGGACAAGGAGTTGGTGCAAAAACTGTGCGAGCATTGATTGACTTAGGTGCAGCCACTAGTGCGGTGAGACTTTCTTACTGTCGAGAATTGAAATTAAAAGTCAATCTGATAGAAGCATATCTCATAGGATTGGGAGGTGTGGAAACCCCTTGCATGGGCGAGGTGGAACTTCCCCTCTCCATTCAAGATGTTCCAATGATAGTTAAGGTACTAGTATGTCAAGATGAGGATCTCACTGAGCCTCTGGTCTTGGGTCAAGACTCGATCTATGACCATGCAGTCAACTTAAACCTAAGAAGTGGACTTCTTCATGTATGGGTGAATCAGAGTCGAATTACAGTTGAGTTAGATAATGGAGCACTCAAGGAACTAGAAAAGGCACAGAGTCCTGGTCCTTCCAGGGGTACACATGAAGTTGACCATGCTGTTCTTGTCCAAAGCTATGTGATGCAGAGGAATGGAGATCTCAATAAAGAAGTCAAGGCCTTGACAGAACCCCCTTTTTTTCCAAAGGCGAGAGGGAGGTAGCAACCAAAGGCAGATCAATTATGGAAGACTACCTATGCGGGAGTCCAAAAGAACGTGCGAAGCAGAATGACTCAGCCATTGAAACAATTGTGGGTGCGAAAAGGCTAGCTGCCTATTGCAGACAAGTCATGACAACTATCTCAACTTCCTATTAGTAATCAACGACATGATACTAATAAGAAGAATTCCAAAACTTCTTTTGAGAAAGCGAAAACTATCTAGGTACCCAAGAAGTCGATGAAGGCCAGTCCACAATCACGACAAATTTGGGTGCCTAAGGCTTGCTTGCGGGCTCAAATAGCTACACCAAGGCCACACCCTCTACAATATGTTTCACTCACTCGAACATCTGATGCCCAGTCTTACACATCACGCACGGACACATATTCTTCCATGCGCACAAGTAGAATCACTCGTAAATGAGCCCCGAAAAAGCCTCATTTCCAAGCCGATACTCCTAACAAACTCTTCAGAGTCTCCACAAAACCAAAACTGAAAGCCATCCATTGTGTTTGGCAATCTAAGACTTGTAATAAACCCCCCGACCCCCATTTGTAAATTCATCTCCACTTGCTAACTACATCACTCATACACTGCATCTTTCCATCTAGCTCCTAGGACTATCCATTCATTAACTACACACACAGTCATCAAGCACTCACTGACCCACTAACCCATTACTCACCTCATGATAATGTTGTAACGGGGACAAGAAGTGTTCTATCTTGTCCATTACAATATTAACCCATGATCTATATTCTCACAGAACCAGCAAGCAAGCAATAACAATGGCAGAAGCAGGAGGCACCAGTTCCCAAGCACGGTCTAGCGCACAGATTATGGACATTGAAACCCTCCTCCTAAAACCACCACTCATTGAAAGGCCTCAAGAACTTCAAGCGGTGCATGTTCTCCCTATTTAGGACCCTCCTCAGGGACACACTTCTCAAGTGGGGAAACATGCTCATTGGTTTAGTGATGTCACAGGGCCATTGGGTGATGGCACCTATTTCTGGGAAGTAGAAATTGAGCTCAATGGCAAATGGGGACGTTACCATTTCTTCACTTGCGAATTTGAAAACTATTAGAATGCAGAAGTAATGCGATTGGTTTGGACCAAAGCGGGATTGGATAGCTACTTCAGAGCACATTTGCCTAAGCCTGATTTTCTTCGCTGCTCCTACTTTATCAGTACCATTACTTCTAGCAGGGCCAAGGGAGGCGATAGTACTTTTGTGCTACCCTCACTATTGCCAGGCAACGAACTCAAGAGATTCAAACTGACCCTCAATTTAGTACGAGCAGCATTGAACATGCAACAAATGCATATTCCCACTAAGAAAGAACTAATGGTTCCAGGCAGGATGAAGCATAAAGACCTCAACAAATTGAAGGACATGGTAGCAATGACACCTACCATTGCTCTACACTTACGAACTATCATGCAACATTTTGCTTTTCCCAGCCAAGAGCGATTCACTATGCCACAAAAAAAGATATGGTTCAGCTTGTACTTGGCGGAGACAGAGAACCTCACCATCAACATACCGTACTGGATCATCGATCAAATACACCTAGCCCATCAAAGGTGGAATAAGAAACAGAAAAATGTACTTCATGGATGTTGTGCTCTCACAAGAATAATTTATAGGTGCTTAGCATATGATGTGCCCATTCAAACAGCACTAGTATGGTCCAAGGCCCAAGAGTTCCAAAGACGGCTATCAACAGCGGGTCCTCCCTCGAAGAAGATGAGAGGGGGAGTTCAATTACCATGCATTCAACCAAGGGGAGCCACTACTACACCCGAGGTGACTCCTCCACAAACGAGGCGTGTTCGATCATTTACCATTCGCCTACCCAGGCCAAGTGCAGAAGGACCCAACCTGGTGTTCCCTCCTATTCCAGCAGTCTTGGAGTTCCCTCAAGGTTACACCCTTGCTGATCTAACAGATGAAGAAATCGCCCATTTGATCAATGAATCTAACCTAGAGACAGAAGCAGAGCAGACCCAAGGACAACAACCCATGACTACAACTTCAGCCCCGACCCAACCGGGAGTAGTAGAAGTAGAAGACGATGAAGAAGAGACAGAAGAACAAGAGGCACACGAAGAGTATGATCACGAATATGAAGAACTTTCAGAACTAGCAAGTGCCCCGGCATACTCGGCCCAAATAAAAAGATTATACGAAACCATGAAGCGGGTATAAGAGCAACACAAACTGTCGCTCGAAATAGGAAAAATGATCATGAGCCAAATGTTAGCCGAGGAAGGTGTGGATGACATGTTCATAGAATCAATGAACCTGCACGCTGATGCAATAGGCTTAGATGAGGATGTTCATGTAGTCATGACTTATATTAATCGATTTGAGAAATGAGTGCCTACTCGCCCCATGCGATCTGGCAAACAAATACACATCAATGTATCAAAACCAGGAGGTAACACACAAACAGAAGAACATCAGGAGGAACCACTCTCACCACCCATCTCACCTCTCAATACACATGTCACGTCACCACCTGGCACCACCACACCTATTTTTGCCATTACCACAGTCGTCATGGGAATTCCTCTCTCTCCTGGAATCCAAGTCGGAGGAGTTACCATGCCCACCTACACAACACTCTTCACAAATATCACATCCACCCCACCCACTGTTCCCATCTTTATAGTCACACACACATTCAACACAATGGAGACATCACCAGCCACAGCACCACTCCCACCCCCCACACAACCTCAATCTCCCATACCCCCTCCACCTACCTCACCACTTGATTCCACATCATTCACAACTCCCTTCCCCTTCCCCATCCCCCCTGCATCTTCATCTTTCCCTGCATCGTTTAATGTAAATAGTATATTCATAGCTTTACATCAATGTGTGTATCAACTTCAGAGTGAGTACCACGCTCTAGAAGACCTTCATCATCAGCTGACGACGAATCATCGACAACTACAAAGACAGCTTACCAGTATAGAAGAAGAAAATGCAGAACTCAATCAACGCTACACCACTCTCGAGCAAGCTCATCAAACCCTCCTGGAGACACCCCAACCATCACAAGAGTCAGGTGTCAAACAACTCGAAGCCTTACTGCAGGTTTACCAAACAGACAACCTGAGAGTCTGGGGAAATCTAACTCTACTCCGAAAACATATGGCTACAGCCCTTGAAGAAAACAAACGTTTGCAGAAACAAAACCAAGAAAACCTGGAAGCTGCCATGGAAGGCTCTCCCCATGAAATCGGCCCACAACAATTCAAAGCAGTTCCCTCAGAAACAATGAAAACAATCCTGGAAAGCTATGCTGATTTATTAGAAGCACATGATGATTTGGAGAGGGAACGGGATGAACTACGTATCCAACTCAAGGAACAGGAGGCACAACCCAAAGTCATAGAAACGACCTCGACTTCAGCAGAAGTAAAGGCATAACAGAGCGGGTGGCGGAGCTACAGAAGAAGTTACTGGAATATGAAAGGCAGCCCTCTCCAGTTGTAGAACCAGAGCCTGAGGACTTGGTACCCATTGAGGTGGACGAAACATATGAGGAACCATATGTTCCTATGCCGATGCCAGGTGGTGCACAGACCTCAGAAGGAATGGACACCTTAGAAGTTGAAGTACCTGAATGGCTCCAAACACTAGAGAAAACAGCAACAACCCATGAAGATCGAGTGGCAATTCAAATCCAATCAATGGCCAAATTAGAAGACACCATCATAAAATTAGAATATTTCCGAAGCATGTCTCATCATAGATGGATCAGCACCAACGACGATCAATATGTGCCATATTGTGTACTCCTTGCAGATTACAATGTAGAGATTCAACGCAGATGTGGCAAACCTCCAACTTTCGCCACACAATTTGGGCCCGACGATATCCCAGAAAGTGCTAAGAAAGGATCCATTCATCAACCCACCTGGAGAATCCGTCTTCTCGAGACCTACCCAGAGATGGTTCGTACTTGGACTAACATGCCACTTTTTATTAAATACAATCCTTGTTATGTTCCAGTCTTCCGCAGGCGCACCTGGCCAGAGTTTACAACTGCCGTCAAGAACATCAAAGGTTGTGCAAAGTGGTTAAACTATGTTTATCTAGCACCTCCACAAGGCCCTCCCACTGTGAATTATATGATTTCCCTCAAAGGTTGTGCAAAGTGGTTAAACTATGTTTATCTAGCACCTCCACAAGGCCCTCCCACTCTGAATTATATGATTTCTACCATCCGTCACTGGAGCACTCGACTACGGAATACCCCCGATGTACAATCCCTCAAAGGTTGTGCAAAGTGGTTAAACTATGTTTATCTAGCACCTCCACAAGGCCCTCCCACTGTGAATTATATGATTTCTACCATCCGTCACTGGAGCACTCGACTACGGAATACCCCCGATGTGATGGCCCAAATGTGCATGAAGATCTTTGAACTAATGCTAATCACATTCAGGACATTCAAGAATATTAAAGACCCCCACTTCTCAGGTGTCAGATTTCTTACAAGAAACCAAGATCTGGTATACGACATGAGCACCACCCCATCAATAGAGGTAATATATGCTTGGCACGCCAGAATAAAGTACCTCCAAGCTTGCTTTAAACAGACATTCGAGGAGATGTTCATAATAGGATTCTGGGAATATCACTCAGAAATATTTGTACCCAGGCCCTCACATCTCCTCCACTTATTTGCTGTGGAGAGAACCATCCATTCAGAACAACTGCGGGTGCCACATCCGGACGTACCAGGACCAGTGAATTGGGATGCATTGTTAACAGATCTAGCACGGGGGCTACGATTAGAAGAACACCACCTCGCTGCCGATGTTGTTCAATATTATGTCCAACGCACAGCTAGACAAAGGTCTGTCAAAGACGACAGACGCGAGAGAGGGGGGTGTGTTGGCAGTAGTCAAGGAACTGAAGGAGTTGCAAGACAAGGAAGCCTACAAAGGGAGTCGGAACGAAGAGAAAGCACAGGCAGACACAGTAATCAAAGAAGATCTGGCAAGTAGGCCATTTAAATTTTTCAAGCATCAAAGAGCTAGGCACACAAGAAGGAGCAAACAGGGAGCTCCAAGAAATGCATGTCAAAATGTTAGAAGAAATCCCTACAAAAATAGTGATTTTCATCACTAAAAACTGTTGGAGCAAGTCTATGACAAGCCTAAGTATTGGCTTGAGTCTCACAAAGTCATTAAAGAAGCTTCAAAATGAAGACTATGTAAAGTTCACTTGTGAACTACCTCTTGTAACTTTTGAAGAGTTTACTTAATGTAAAAGTAAGAGAATCTTAAGTGGTTGAGCCCACATGATCAAGCATGGAAAGAGGAGCCACGAATTCGTGATTTGTGGTAGGTAGAGAATCAAATCAATCATTGATTGATTGGAGAGTGATTGAGGGAAGTTAGCCTCCAAAACTCAACTATAAATAGATGGCAGTTTTAGTCGTGGTTAGAGAGACCTATGTGAAGGCCTCCAAGAGCTGAGCTTTATGCCATATCAAGGTGTGATTACAAGGCACACATATGTATCAGTAAGTCATTGTATTGTACAAGCAATATACTTTCATTTTCATGATTATTTGAGTTCAGCTTTCCATGTTCTTGTGATGTGTACTACTCACTTCCATTACTTCAGTTTTTCTCAGTCAGCTTGCAGAGATTGTTTCTCTGCACTTGGTTCATCATTTTCAGTGATTTAACTTGGTAAAGTTAGCTCTATAAGTCTACTATATGCTCAGAAATTTTCATGTCATTTGGATGTTGGAATCTTCAGTTATGTTCATTTGAAGTCAACAGGGTATGTTCATCTTCACTTCTCTGTCAGGTACCCGACTTTTTCAGTCATCTTGTCAGAGTCATTTCTCAGTGGTTACTCATCCCAATTCAGTGATTTTAAGCTTGTTGGATTCAGCTTACTGTCTACTATAAGCATACAAATTTTCATGATCATTGGATTCTTACATCTTGAGTTATGTTAATTTTTCTACTCACTGGTCTATTTCTGTAGCAGCCCGTGAAAATCGGGATGATGTCATCTTTTGTTAAAAGTCATTCTCAGTGTGTGGTTTGTTATTTTTGATGAGATTACTCTCTAAAGTTAGCTGTTTAAGCTACCTAGCCTTCCCCAAGAGGAATTAATCTAATTGCTGCTGTGCTCAGAGAATTATGTAAAACACTGGACAGGTGTATCAACCAAGAATAGCAAGTTTTCACCTCTGAGCTAACTCCAACTTATCTGTTTTGATCTATCTTTTTGAGAGTGATCTTCCAAGGTACATAGGGTGTCTAATACATTCATTGGCAAGCTAAAAGGGCCCACCATCTACTCTTGGAGTTCATTTGGCTGGTGTAGAGCAAAGATTTTGCAACACCTCTTCATCTTCAACACATACCTATCCATCTCTTCACAGTGGTATCAGAGCAAGGTTGGACAACATGGCAGATGGATTTCCTTCATCAATTGACAAATTGGACAGAGGTAACTACTCAGCTTGGTCATTAAGAATGGAAGCTTATCTCCAAGGTAGAAGTTTATATGGTTATGTGGCTGGAGATGAAGTTATGCCAAGTTTCAGGAACAAAAGTGAACCAACACAAGAAGAGCAAGAAAGATTGAGCACATGGTGCTCCAAGGATGCACTTGCAAGGTCTTATCTCCTCAACTCTATCTCAGATTTTTTGTTGCCTCACATTAGAAGTTGTAAGACATCTCAGGAAGTGTGGGATGCACTTGAAGCTTTCTTTGCTTCAAGTACTAAAGCTAGGAAGCATCAACTATGGCTGGATTTCACAACTCTCAAGAAGGCTCCCAAACAAAATGTGACTGATTTTGTCACAAAGCTCAAGGACATAGCAGATCAGTTGGGAAGCATTGGAGAGGTAATAGATGAAGAGCAAATTGTAAGGCAGGTCATCAATGGCTTGAAGGCAGATGACAAGTGGGAAGCATTCACCACAGCTATGGATTTGTACATGGACATGCATGTACCTGATTTCAACACACTCATTGGACAATTACTTACTCAAGAGGCAAAGCTTACCAAAAATGGAGAAAGCTCTAAAGGTAATCAATCTTCAGCTTTATACACGGATAAAAGCAAGTCTAAAGATAACAAAGGAAAGGCAAAGAAAGTGGATGATGAAGCAGGTACATATCAAGCTAACTATGCAGGTAGAGGAAGACATGGCAGAGGTAGAGGAAGAGGAGGTAGACAAGGCAGGGGGAGATCCGAAGACTCCAACTCATGTTCTATTTGTGGATTAACTAATCATACAACTGAAAATTGCTTTAGGAATTCCAGGAATCAAAGAGGCAGAGGATACAATAGAGGAAGTTATGGCTACTCAAGAGGAAGGTTCAACAACTACCATGGCAACTACAACAACTACAATCATTCAAACTATCAAGGAGGCTACAAAGGAAGGAGAGACTACAATAACTACACAGAAGACTCAAACAAAGAGGATTCATTATTGATCATGAACATGGCTATGCCACAAGGTAAATCTGATGAGCATATTTTCTACATAGATTCAGGTTGTTCAAATCATGTGGCAGGAAATGTGGCACTCCTATCAGATTTAGAAGATCCAAGGAATAAGCATGAGGTACAAACAGGAGATGATACAAAACATCCTGTGGAGAAAATAGGCAATGTCAAAGCACCTGATGGAAACATCAACCTACTCAGTAAGGTACTCTATGTCCCTACCATTACAAAGAATTTGATAAGTGTTGGGCAGATAGTAGAGAAAGGGTTGCAAGTCAGGTTCACAAAGGCAGGAGCATTTGTTGAAGATCCAAGTCAAGGATTCAGAAGAATTGCCAAAGGTGAAAAGACAGGTAGATTGTTCACATTTGAATTACAGGACACTAGAAACATTGCTCTCTTTCATTATGGCAGTCAGACACTCACAGAATTGGAAGTATGGCACAAAAGGTTAGCACATATTGGTGAAAGGTCATTAAAGCAAATTTGCAGGGACCAAAGTGTACTTGGACTTCCTAATTTGTCAAAACAACATATGATTTATAAGTGTAGTGCATGTCAATTTGGAAAGTCTCACAGGTTACCATTCATGAAGAAAGGTTATATGCATGGAGATCTCTTGGAGTTGGTTCATACAGATGTATGGGGACCTAGCAAGGAAGCTTCAATATCTGGATCAAGGTATTATGTTTCCTTTATTGATGATTGCAGCAGATGGACTATCCTATTCTTTATGAAACACAAAGATGAAGTTTTTTCATGTTTCAAAAGATATTTGGCTCTTGTGGAGAATCAAACAGGTAAATCACTAAAAAGGCTAAGGTCAGATGGAGGGGGAGAATACTTCTCCCATGATTTTGATTCTTTTCTTCAAGAAAGAGGAATCAAAAGAGAGGTAACTACAAGGTACACTCCTGAGCAAAATGGAGTGGCAGAAAGGAGGAATAGGACAATTGTTGAAGCTGCAAGGTCTATGTTAAATGAAAAGCATTCACCTAATTACTTATGGGCTGAGGCTGTATCTATAGCCACTTACTTGATTAACAGGTTGCCTTCAAAATCCCTTGATGGGATGACTCCATATGAGGCTTGGAATGGAAGAAGGCCAAGCTTAGATCATTGTAAAATTTTTGGATGTATTGCTTTTGCTCATGTTCCTTCACAGGTTAGAGGCAAGATGGATCCAAAAGTAGAAAGGTGTGTATTTATTGGATATGACAACAATCAAAAGGGCTACAGGTTATACAACCCTACCAACAAAGGATTCTTGGTAAGCAGAGATGTAGTTTTTGATGAGAACAATTCATGGTATGAAGATTCATGCAGGAAGATCAATTTACCATATGATCTTGAAGAAGATTTTCCAAAGCTTGGTAGAGAACAATCAAAGATTGAAGAAAAAGACACCTCAGAGGATGATGAAGAATGTCAGATGGAAAAGATCAAAGCATGGAAGTCTAAAGGTAAAGCAAAATTGCAGGAACTTGGACATGAGGCAGAATCATCACATCATGGCCTAAGAAGATCTATGAGGGAAAAGAAAAAACCAGAAAGGTATGGGTTTGACACCTCATTAGTAACTAAACATTCTATCTACATAGCACAGGACATAAACCAAGAGGAGCCATCATCATTTGAAGAGGCCAAAGCAAAAACAGAATGGAAGCATGCAATGAAGGAAGAGATTGAAGCACTTGAGGAAAACAACACTTGGGATTTGGTGCCCAAGACTTCATCCATGAAGGTAATAGGCTCAAGATGGGTCTATAAACTCAAGAAGAATTCTGATGGTTCCATTAACAGGTATAAGGCAAGGCTTGTAGCAAAAGGCTTTGCACAAACTCAGGGAATTGATTATGAGGAGACCTTCTCTCCTGTGGCAAAGATGCCTACTATTAGGGTTTTGCTTAGTATTGCCTCTTCCAAGAATTGGAAGATACTTCAACTAGATGTAAAGAATGCATTCTTGAATGGTTGGATAACAGAAGAGGTATATATGGCACAACCACCTGGTTTTGAGAATCAAGTTTATCCTAATTATGTGTGTAAACTTAACAAAGCATTGTATGGTCTCAAGCAAGCTCCAAGAGCTTGGAATTTCAGGCTTGTTTCATTCTTGCAGGACAAAGGCTTTCAACCAAGCAAAGCAGATCCTTCACTCTTTATTAAAAAGAGTAATTCCGAGGTCATCTACCTATGTGTATATGTAGATGATATTATATTGACAGGAAATGATGCAGATGGTATGAAGAAGATCAAAGATCAGATGAGAGAAGAGTTCAAGATAAGTGATTTGGGTTCACTTACCTACTTCCTAGGTTTGGAAGTTGTCTACAAAGATCATGGTTTGTTTCTCACTCAAAGAAAGTACATTAAGGACATGTTGGCAAAATTCAAGATGCAAGATTGTAAGATTGCAGGTACTCCAATGGAGGTTAATCACAAATTGAGCTCACATGAAGGTGAACTCATAGAGGACATCACATCATATCAAAGTCTAGTGGGTAGTCTCAACTATGCCACATTGAAAAGAGTAGATATATGTTACAGTGTGAGTGTGCTAAGCCAATTTATGCACACACCAAGGAAACCACATATGGATGCTGCCAAAAGGATACTCAAATATCTCAAAGGAACCATAAATGAAGGACTTTACTATCCTTATGTATCTGATTTAGGTTTGAAGCTATTTTCTGATGCAGATTGGGCTGGCTCCAAGGAAGATAGAAGGAGCACTTCAGGTTATCTTACCTTTGCAGGTTCAAAGCTTATTTCATGGTCATCCAAGAAGCAACCCACAGTTGCTCTCTCTTCTACTGAAGCTGAATACAGAGGTCTTGCCATAGCTACTCAGGAAGCTATGTGGATGAAGACATTATTCAAAGATCTTGGATTGGAGTTTGGAACTCCAACTATTTTTGGTGACAATATGAGCTCTATTCACTTGGCTGCTAATCCTATTTTTCATGCAAGGACTAAACATATTGAAGTTCATTATCATTATGTACGAGAGAAGATCCTAAGCAAGGAGATTCAAATATCATATGTGTCCACACATCAACAATGTGCAGATATTCTAACCAAAGCATTGGATGGTACAAAGCTTTGCAAATTCAAGGCTATGATTGGTTTGCAGGAAATCTTGGAAGATTGAAGACCTCAAGCATACTTGGGTTGAGGGGGAGCTGTTGGAGCAAGTCTATGACAAGCCTAAGTATTGGCTTGAGTCTCACAAAGTCATTAAAGAAGCTTCAAAATGAAGACTATGTAAAGTTCACTTGTGAACTACCTCTTGTAACTTTTGAAGAGTTTACTTAATGTAAAAGTAAGAGAATCTTAAGTGGTTGAGCCCACATGATCAAGAATGGAAAGAGGAGCCACGAATTTGTGATTTGTGGTAGGTAGAGAATCAAATCAATCATTGATTGATTGGAGAGTGATTGAGGGAAGTTAGCCTCCCAAACTCAACTATAAATAGATGGCAGTTTTAGTCGTGGTTAGAGAGGCCTATGTGAAGGCCTCCAAGAGCTGAGCTTTATGCCATATCAAGGTGTGATTACAAGGCACACATATGTATCAGTAAGTCGTTGTATTGTACAAGCAATATACTTTCATTTTCATGATTATTTGAGTTCAGCTTTCCATGTTCTTGTGATGTGTACTACTCACTGCCATTACTTCAGTTTTTCTCAGTCAGCTTGCAGAGATTGTTTCTCTGCACTTGGTTCATCATTTTCAGTGATTTAACTTGGTAAAGTTAGCTCTATAAGTCTACTATATGCTCAGAAATTTTCATGTCATTTGGATGTTGGAATCTTCAGTTATGTTCATTTGAAGTCAACAGGGTATGTTCATCTTCACTTCTCTGTCAGGTACCCGACTTTTTCAGTCATCTTGTCAGAGTCATTTCTCAGTGGTTACTCATCCAAATTCAGTGATTTTAAGCTTGTTGGATTCAGCTTACTGTCTAGTATAAGCATACAAATTTTCATGATCATTGGATTCTTACATCTTGAGTTATATTATTTTGTCTACTCACTGGTCTATTTCTGTAGCAGCCCGTGAAAATCGGGATGATGTCATCACTTGTTAAAAGTCATTCTCAGTGTGTGGTTTGTTATTTTTGATGAGATTACTCTCTAAAGTTAGCTCTTTAAGCTACCTAGCCTTCCCCAAGAGGAATTAATCTAATTACTGCTGTGCTCAGAGAATTATGTAAAACACTGGACAGGTGTATCAACCAAGAATAGCAAGTTTTCACCTCTGAGCTAACTCCAACTTATCTGTTTTGATCTATCTTTTTGAGAGTGATCTTCCAAGGTACATAGGGTGTCTAATACATTCATTGGCAAGCTAAAAGGGCCCACCATCTACTCCTGGAGTTCATTTGGCTGGTGTAGAGCAAAGATTTTGCAACACCTCTTCATCTTCAACACATACCTATCCATCTCTTCACAAAAACCATTGTAAATACCGTTTCATATTTTTGTAGCTCCATTTTGTGCAAGCTAAGGAGTCCTTGAGCTTGAGGAGCTTTAGAAGTACCTACCTATCAGTTTTCACATTTTTTAGACTCCGTTTGAACCTCCAAATAGGGTAGAGAACCTAATTTTTAACTAGGCTAGACACTAGGTCTGGACAAGGCCAAAACCTAGTCAAAAACTATAAATAGAGCTAGAGAGCTCATTTTTGGGGTTAGCTTGTAATTGATTTGAACTTGTAAGAGCTTTTTGGAAGTAATCTAAAGAACTCCATTGCTTCTCACTCTTTGTTTTGCCTTGTGTGCGCCTGTGTGTGTATGTGTGTGCATGTTAGTGTGCTTCTCACTCACGCACTTGTGCCTTCACTTGCTTGAGGTCATCATACCATCCTCACGTCTTCCTGGATTGACATGAAAGGAGGTGCTACTCATCACTGAGCTACATAGTACATTCTCACTAACATGCTTGTCATGTGGAAATGATGCTCTTGATTGTTTACCAAATTGACATGCTGCACATACCTTTTGCATTTCTGCAACTTTGAAATGTGGTAGTCCATGGACAAACCCCTTTGACTGCATCAGTTTCAGCCTTTGCAAGATTGCATGTAAATTCGTTTGTGCCATATCTCTATATCTGCAATAACTCATGCACCTTTTGCAAACATGGCTGCATTCATTTCAGGAATCTTCACATTTAAGGTGAACATGCTACCCAATTTGTTTCCTTTGGCAACCAATCGTCCATCCTGCTTGTACTCTTCTACATATAATCCATCATCATTGAACCTGACTTGTAATCCCTGGTCAACCATTTGTCCAATAGAAACCAGATTCTTCGTTATATTTGGAACATGTAGCACATCAACGAGATGTTTTACCTTTCCATCCTCCATAGACAATGCTATGTTTCCTGTATGCTCAATAGGATGCGATGTGTCATCACCTGTTTCAACATATCCACGAACTGCATTTTTAGCAAACTACTAAACCATTTTGCATGACTGGTCATGTGATTTGAAGCACCTGAATCAACATACCAGACATTATCATTCGATTTTGAAACACTAGCAGACATCGTATTCATCATGTGATGTTGAACCATAAACAACTTCTCAGAATCATCTGCACTTGTGGGTGCATAGTTGTTTTGCTGCCTTCTGTTATTTTGATTCTTTAATCTGCAATCACGTTCAAAGTATCTAGGTTTACCACAATTCCAGCATCCTTTACTATCATTACCTGAATCATTTCTTTGGAAATTTCTGCGACCTCTTTGGCTCCCCCTGCCTCGAAACTGTCCTCTTCCTCCTGCATGATTCTGTTGTTGACCTTGGTCTTGGTTATTGTTTCCTCTTACACTTCCAAAACCTCTACCTCTGCCTCTTCCTCTGCCAGAGTAGAATACCTGCTCAGAACTGGGCTTTCCATGGGAGTTTGAATCCTCACCAAGATTCTTTTCTTCAATAATCAACATATAGACCAAATCAGCAAAATTCGGAATATTTTCCCTGGTCTGTATAGAAGTTTTGAACTGCTTATATGCAGCTCCTAAACCACGAAGGCACACTTCCACCTTATCATCATGATCTACATTCACGCCAATAGATGCAAGCTACTCACATATGCTTTTGATTTTTAGAGTGTAGTCACTTACCGATATGCTCTTTTTCTCCAATGTATGCAGCTCGTTCTTGAGTTTCAATTTCCGTGCCTTTGTATTGGTCTCGTACAAAGTGACCAAACTGTTCCAAGCCTCTTTTGGAGTCTTGGCATCCTGTATGTGTCCAATCATGCTATCTTGTATGCTAACAGATAGCCAATACATTACCTTTCGTGCTCCTTGATTCCATTCCTCATATGCTCTTAACGGTTCGATCTCAGAGTTCGAACTCTTAACGGCTCTTAACTATGATGTGAGAGTTCGATCTCAGAAAAACACAGTTTTTGTGTATCAACAATACACGGAATCGCTTGAAATTCTGAACCTGGAATATATGAGTGTCGCCGAACACAACGCAAGTTATAGTTTCTGAAACTGACCTGGTCTTCTACCTTCACGGTGCTTTTCGTAGCAAACGGAGGCCGTTTGTGAAATTGCGTTTTCTCCATGCCTTGCCGCGTAGTCTTCACCATCGCCTTCTCCACGAGCTCTCTACAGCCATGCTGGCTCTGATACCATGTCATGAGGAAGATGATAAGGAAGAGAGCTCACACACACACTCTCACTCTCAAGGAGAAGCACACACAGAGATTGGGGCAAGGAAGAATGATCTTCTTCTTCTTCTTCTATTACATTAAAGGAATGTACAAGAATGACCTAAAAACAAGAATACAACCAGTGCAATATATAAAGACCAGTACATAAGGAAAAACCTAATGTCCGCGAATGAGTGAGCAGGCAAGAAACAAATGTGCCATCACTGTCGGTAGATAAATCTAATAAAGCCCAATGAAGTATCCCTGACATATACCGGTGTGACCACTATACATATCAGAGAAACGAAAAACTGGTACGTGTCATCCTGGATCATCACATGTTGAGCTTGATATCTCAACAACAATTACTCCTATTATCTTCAAACATTAGGAGGGAATGGTCCAAGCTAGTAAGCACTAGGAGGACTAGAAATAAGGAAATTAACCTTATAAGAGCCGATGCATGTGATGGTGTGGTACCCATAGTGGATCTATATGTAAAAGGAAAAAGAATTTCAAATGTGTACATGGATGGTGGAGCAGAGATGTGTGTGATGATAGAAAAAACAATGCATAGGTTAGGCTTGGACATGACAGGACCATCTGTGTACCAAGCTTAAATTGAAAATAATAGTGTTGTTAAATGTGTTGGTGTGATAAAAAATTTAAGAGTTACAGTATGTGATATAGAGGTTTCTTTGGATATGTATGTAATTGCAACCAAGGGGGAGGGCTACCCCATCATATAAGGACATCCATGGTTAATTGCAAGGAAAGCATATCAAAAATGGGGTTCTAGCCTTCTAGTTCTCAAACCAAATGATAGAACAAAGTCAGCTACGTATGATTTGAAGGAAAAAAAGAAGGAAGATCATACGTATGAAACAACAGTAGATGAAGAAAGTTCTTGTTATGATAGCGATTCTAGCAGTGAGGAATCAACAACTCAAAGTGATTCATAAACACTTGAAGTCATGGGCATGATCTTTCAAGGAAAAGAAGATGAAGGCAAAGAGGATGATCTACAACAACCACAAAGTGAGGACTCCGTGCGTGAAGTGGATCTCCAAAAGCTGCTAGCAGAAGATCTCACTTCAGAGGAAAGGACCATGTTTATCAACATGCTAAAAAGCTATTCCAAATTGTTCATTAATCATTATCATGAGATACAAGGTGTAACTACTATTCAACATCATATCGAAATCAAGCCACAAGCAAAGCCTGTTGCAGAGAAGCTCAGAGGGATCGGAACACTTCAACAAGAGGCTCTGTTAAATGAGGTAAATAGACTCATAAAGGCTGGATTCATTTACCCTATATTAAATTCAGAATGGGTGTCTCCATTAGTAGTTACCTCAAAGAAGAATGGTAACTGGAGGGTGTTTCTAGACTATAAACCCTTAAATGCAGCAACAAAGAGAGATCAATTTCTACTACCCTTCCAAGATGAGATTCTGTATGAAGTGGTAGGTCATGAAAGGTACACTGTATGTGATGGATACTCAGGGTACTTTCAAATCTGGATAGTTGAGTAGGACCAAAGGAAGACCACATTCATTACACCATGGGGATGCTTTTCTTATCAGGTAATGCCTTTTGGCCTAACGAATGCACCTACAATATTTCAAAGGTTTATGAACTATGTTTTTCAACCATTCTTTGGATCATCAATAAGGGTGAACATGGATGACTTCTTCATATATAGTACTAGAGCTATGCATTGTCAAAAAGTTGAAGAAGGCTTAAAAAGATTATATGAGCTTCAAGCTCAATTGAATCTTGATAAGTGCCATATTGCCAAGAAGGAGGTAGTTCTCCTTGGACATCTCATATCAAAAAAGGGGATTTAGGTTGATCCATCCAAAGTGGAAGCCTTATTGGCTGTACCTCCTCAACAATAATAAAGCAAACCCTCACTTTTGTACAGAAGTTACGCTACATATCACGGTTCATCCACCTTCTATCTGAAATCATATCTCCATTACAAAAGCTTGCACAAGATAGTGTCTTTGCATGGGAGGATATCCATAATGGATGTTTTGAAGAAATCAAAAGAGTACTCAAAACTCTACCCACATTGATGCCTCCAAATATGGGAGAAACTTTCTATGTGTGTCCAAGTGCTGGTGAAGAAGGAATCGGAGTAATCTTACTCCAGAAGGATAAAACGATATCTCACATGCATCCTGTTTACTTTTCTAGCAAGGTAATGAAAGAAAATGAGAAGAGATACACAGATGCAGAATTTCGAGAATACAACTATACATTTGTAGTAGAGGAAAGCATAAGAGTTAGTCTTGCAGACATACTCACCTATAGGAAGTGGGAGAGGATAATATCCAACGAGAAGGACAGGGGAGCAACCTTGCATGAAGAAGATATTAAAGATGCACATACTCTATTTCTTGATGGTGCATATAAGAAGCTGGTCCACAAAGCAATAGGAGGATTTCTAATCTATGACTAAAACAAATAGCTCATCTTCAAGAAAGTTATAACGCTTCCTAATGCTCATTCAAATAATGAAGCAAAGTATGCAGGACTATGTGAGGCCTTGCATGAATGTGTTCAACATGGTACCAAAAGGCTAATTATCAAGGGACACTCATTGTTGATAATTAAGCAATCACAAAATGTTTGGTGTTGCAAAAGCCAAAATTTTTTTGAATGGTTGAAAAAGGTAAGAGTGTTATTGAAACAATTTGATAACACTCAAATATGTCATGTAGCAAGGAGCGAAAATAAGGAAGCAGATGCATTAGCAAATGAGAAATTTGATGGTTTTATAGCATCCATGAGGCTGGGAGACAACAATTTAGTAGGTCAAGAGGGATTAAAAGATATCATTGAATTTCTTGAGATTAGAGAACCACCCAAGCACCTAAACAAGGTACAAAGGCACAGAGTAGCAAAGAAGGCTCTACAGTACCAACTCTTAGGAGATCATCTCTATGAGAAATTTATGGATCTTATCCTTAGAAGGGTCCCCTCATCAGATGAAATAAAGAGCATTCTAGAATCATGTCATGATCATGCATATGGAGGACACTTCTCACATGAAATAACAATAAGGAAAGTACTCCAAGCACGGTATACATGGCCTACACTTCATAAAGATGTTCAATATTGGTGTAAAACATGCAATAAATGTTAGATTATAGGGAATAAGAGGCTTATGTATGAACCAAGGATACCATTCATATCTTATGGGCCATTCAAGAAATGAGGAATCGATGCAATTGGACCCCTACCAACTTACAAGCTCAGGGAAGGAGTAGATCATTGTGGCAATAGACTACATGACTAGATGGGCAGAAAAACGACAATAGCACAAAAACGACAATAGCACAAGATATTGGGAAGTTCATTTATGATTTGATATGTTGTAGATTTGGGATACCTTTAGAGATAGTGTCTGATCAAGTCCACGTTTTAGATTAGTTGTTCTGAATGATCTATTGAGTAGATCAAACATAAGGCATAGATGCTCCACACCCTATTATCCTCAATGTAATGGTCTTGTTGGAAATAAGTAGGTAAAGAAGCATCATAAGGAATGGGACAAGCACCACACTGCTGTTGGTGTAAATCACAAGCCTACACATTTGGCTTGGAAGTTATCATAAAGACTCTACATACATGAAGAACCATAGGGACATATGCTAGTGGTTAATTACCACTTTATCTCATTTGTAAAAGTCAAAATGACTTGGAATCTTTTGTAATCACCTACCAAAGTGAGTCGTGGAAAAAGTAGCCTATATGATTGAGAGAATATCTCCAAGCTTTTAGGACCTTGAGCATAGGAAGCCAAAATTTGAATTTGAATTCAAATTTTTGCACATATCCTATAAAAATGTACTTGGAAAAGTCGCGGGCAGATCACTTCACTCCCGATCTTCATTCTTCTGTAATTGAGTGTGTGTGAGGACTATACCATAGCCTACACCTCTCTACACCATTAGGCAATGCTATCCATGCCAATGGGATTGTACAGAAGTGTTAACTAATAGATACATTTATATCATTCATCTCTCTGTTCTCTACTAGTCTACTCAAAAGTCTGTCAACTTGTCAAGGGCATATCTCGGTCAATACTACTCCAAATTCAGTGATTCAAATCTTGTTGGATTCATCTTGAAGTCTAATACATGCTGTCAAAAATTAAAGACATTCCATTCAGCTGATTCAGAGAAATCGTCGTCGAGGTGCTCACTGGTCTATTTCTGCTACAGTCCTAAAAAGTCGGGGGTATAGCTAAGTTTGCTAAATTAATTTCTCTGAGAATATTTTGTCATTTTACATCACTCAACTTGCAAATGGTAGCTTACTAAGTTAATTGAATACCCCTAGATGGAATTTTATCAATTGCTACTGTGCTGATCACACTGAGCAAAACATTCAGCAAGTGTCAAGACCAAAATAGAAGGTTTTCTTGAGTTTGTGACTTCCAAAGTTATCTGTTTTGATTCAATCATTGCACACATCATTTCCAAAGGACATAGGCCATTTCTTGGTGTCATTGGAAAGCTAAGGAAGTCCACTAATCAAGTCTAAAGCCAGAGAGGGCTGGTACAAAGCAGGTTTAGCAGTACCTACTCAGTTTCCTGGATCATCCATCCATCTTTCCCAAGAGTGGTATCAGAGCAAATAAGGTAAAATGGGAGATGGTTTTCCTTCATTTATTGACAAATTGGACAGGAACAATTATCAAGCTTGGTCTCTAAGGATGAAGACCTACTTACAAGGAAGGAGTCTCTATGGATACATCTCAGGAGATGAGGAATTGCCCTCATTCAAAGCAAGAGGTTTGCCAACCAAGGAGGAACAAGAAAAACTCAACACATGGTGTGCAAGGGATGCATTGGCAAGGTCTTATTTACTTAACTCTATATCTGACTTTCTTTTACCTCATATCAGAAATTGTAAGACTTCCCAAGAGACTTGGGAAACCTTGTCATCATATTTTTGCTCCAATACAAGGGCTAGGAAAAATCAGTTGTGGATTGAATTCACAACACTAAGGAAGCAACCTAAGCAAGCTGTTTCAGAATTTGTGACCAAGATCAAAGATGTTGCAGATCAGTTAGCAAACATAGGAGAAGAGATTGAAGAAGAACAAATTGTAAGGCAGGTAATCAATGGAATCAAGGCTGATGACAAGTGGGAAAGCTTCACCACAGCAATGGATCTCTACATGGACATGCACACTCCGGATCTTACAACTCTCATGGGACAACTATTTACACATGAAGCAAAGCTTAGCAAGAGTGGAGATACATCCAAAGGTAACAACTCTTCTGCTCTATACACTGATAAGAAATCGAAGGATAAAGGCAAGAATAAAAAGGTGGAAGATGAAGGCTCTACCTCCCAAGCCAACTATGCAGGGAGAGGTAGATCTTCAAGAGGAAGGGGCAAAGGAGGTAAGCAAGGTAGGGGGAGACCCTATAACTCATCACCATGTAACATTTGTGGCTTATCAAATCACACCACAGATGAGTGTTACAGGAATTACAAAAATCAGAGAGGAAGAGGCTACCAAAGAGGTGGATACTCACAGTCTAGAGGAAGGTTCAACCATCACCAAGGCCACAACAACAAGTACAACAACAATTACAATGGCAACTATCAAGGAGGATTCAGAAACAGAAAGGACAGCAACAACTACACAGAGGAGCAGGATGACTCTCTCTTGATCATGAACATGACTTCAAAGTGAGGTACAAATGATGATCACTTATT
Organism: Ceratopteris richardii; assembly: GCA_020310875.1. Lineage (NCBI taxonomy): Eukaryota > Viridiplantae > Streptophyta > Polypodiopsida > Polypodiales > Pteridaceae > Ceratopteris > Ceratopteris richardii. The sequence continues at coordinate 2,685,735 of CM035409.1, forward strand.
TTATATTGATTCAGGGTGTTCAAATCATGTGGCTGGTAATGTTGCACTACTCTCTGATCTTGAGGAACCAAAAGGTAAACACCAAGTTCAAATAGGTGATGATACAAAGCATTCTGTAGTTAAAGTTGGAAATGTGAAGACTTGTGATGGTAATCAGAATTCGTTAAGCAGGGTAGTCTATGTACCAACCATTACAAAGAACTTAATGAGTGTTGGTCAGATTGTAGAGAAAGGGTTGCAGGTCAGACTCAATCAATATGGAGCATTTGTGGAGGACCCAAGACATGGATTCAAAAGGATAGCTAAAGGAGAAAAATCAGGTAGACTTTTCACTTTTGAGTTGGAAGATACAAAGAACATTGCATTATATAGTTATAAAGATCAAACACTTTCAGAGCTTGAGATTTGGCACAAGAGATTAGGGCACATAGGAGAAAGGACCTTGAAGTAAATGTGCAGGGACGAATGTGTGCTTGGGATACCTAATGTATCAAGCAACATATGATTTACAAGTGTGGTGCTTGTCAATTTGGTAAGTCTCATAGGTTACCCTTCTCCAAGAAAGGATATATGCATGAAGACTATCTAGAGCTTGTACACACAGATGTATGGGGACCTAGCAAAGACCCCTCAATTTCAGATTCAAGGTACTATGTGTCTTTTATTGATGATTATAGCAGATGGACTATATTATACTTTATGAAGCACAAGGATGAGGTATTTAATTGTTTTAAGAAATATCTTGCACTAGTTGAAAATCAGACAGGAAGGAATTTGAAGAGGCTAAGGTCAGATGGAGGAGGTGAGTACTTCTCCAATGAATTTGAGGACTTCTTGCAGGACAGAGGCATCAAAAGGTTAATTGTTGAGACAGCTAGATCTATGCTTAATGAGAAGAAATTACCTAACTATCTATGGTCAGAGAGTGTTTCTACTGCCACCTATCTCATAAACAGGTTACCATCAAAGTCACTTGATGGTATGACACCATATGAAGCATGGCATGGTAAGACACCATCATTGGATCACTGCAAAATTTTTGGATGTGTAGCATATGTACACATTCCTTCACAGGTAAGAGGAAAGCTAGATCCAAAGGCTGAAAAATGTATTTTCATTGGATATGATTTAAATAAAAAAGGTTATAGGTTTTATAACCCTACCAATAAGGGATTTATGGTAAGCAGAGATGTGATCTTTGATGAGAATGATTCTTGGTATGAGAATGAATGCAGGAAGGTCAAACTACCCTATGATTTGGAAGAAGAATTTCCAAAACTTACAAAGGAGGAACCTACTCAGGGTGGAGAGTCAAGTTCAGATGATGAAGATACAATCAAGCTTGAAGAGTTCAAGGCATGGAAGTCCAAAGGCAAAATGAAGATGAAGAAGCTTGAGGACATACCAGAATCTTCAACTCAATCAATTAGAAGGTCTCAAAGAGAAAGCAAAAAACCTATCAGATATGGGTATGATACATCTCTTGTTACTAAACATTTAATTTATCTTGCAAAGGATTTGTCAAATGAAGAATCAGGTTCATATGAAGAAGCAATCACCAAATCAGAATGGAAAGAAGCTATGGATGAGGAGATTGAAGCACTGAAGGAGAGTGATACATGGGAGTTAGTACCCAAGAAGGACTCCATGAAGGTAATAGGATCCAGATGGATCTATAAATTGAAAAGAAATTCTGATGGCACAATTAACAGGTACAAGGCCAGATTGGTAGCCAAGAGTTTTGCACAAACCCAAGGCATTGACTATGAAGAGACATTTTCTCCTGTTGCCAAGATGCCAACAAGCAGAGTGTTGGTTAGTGTGGCTGCATCAAAGAATTGGAGCATGTACCAATTGGATGTCAAGAATGCTTTCTTGAATGGATGGATTTCAGAAGAGGTTTATATGTCAGAACCTCCTGGCTATGAAGACCCTAAGAACATAACTTATGTTTGCAAATTAAAGAAGGCTTTATATGGATTGAAGCAGGCACCTAGAGCATGGAATTACACGCTAACTACATACCTCCAAGACCAAGGTTTTGTCATGAGTAAGGCTGACACTTCTCTGTTCATTAAGAGAAGTAATTCAGAGGTAATCTATCTTTGTGTTTATGTTGATGACATCATCATTACAGGAAATGATGTCAATGGAATCAGAAGCATCAAAAGCCAGATGATGAAGGAATTCAAGATCAATGATCTTGGATTATTGAAGTATTTTTTGGGACTTGAATTAGTTTACACTAATTGTGGAATATACATTACTCAGAAGAAGTATGTACAAGATATGTTGAAGAAATTTAAATTGCAGGATGCTAAAGCAGGAAGCACTCCGATGGAGGTGAACTTAAAGCTAAGTGCCCATGAAGGTGATGAAGTCCAAGACATTAGAGGTTATCAAAGTATGGTGGGTAGCTTGAACTGTGCTACTCTAACCAGAATTGACATTGCATATGGAGTTAGTGTGCTAAGTCAATTTATGCACAAGCCAAGGATACCTCACTTAGAGGCTGCCAAAAGAATCTTGAAGTATCTCAAGGGTACACAGAACCATGGTTTGTATTTTCCTTACACTTCAGATATTGATATAAAAGTTTATTGAGATGCAGATTGGGCAGGATGCAAGGATGATAGGAGAAGCACTTCAGGATACATTTCTTTTGCAGGTGACAAACCAATTTCATGGTCTGCAAAGAAGCAACCAACTGTTGCATTATCTTCTATAGAAGCAGAATATAGAGGGCTAGCCAATGCCACTCAAGAAGCAATTTGGATTAAGATTTTGTACACAGAATTGGGCTTATATACTAGGCCTCCAATTATCTTTGGAGATAATACAAGTTCTCTTCACCTTGCAGCTAATCCTATCTATCATGCCAGAACAAAACACATAGAAGTTCATTATCATTATGTGAGAGAGAAGTTGCTAAGCAAAGATATTCAGTTGACCTATGTGTCAACCAACATGCAATGTGCAGATTTGCTGACTAAAGCTTTGGATGGGAACAAACTTTGCAGGTTCAAATCTATGATTGGATTGCAGGATATACTTGAAGAATGAGGATGAAGACTTAAGCCAAAATGTTTGGCTTGAGGGGGAGCTGTTGGTGTAAATCACAAGCCTACACATTTGGCTTGGAAGTTATCATAAAGACTCTACATACATGAAGAACCATAGGAACATATGCTAGTGGTTAATTACCACTTTATCTCATTTGTAAAAGTCAAAATGACTTGGAATCTTTTGTAATCACCTACCAAAGTGAGTCGTGGAAAAATTAGCCTATTTGATTGAGAGAATATCTCCAAGCTTTTAGGACCTTGATCATAGGAAGCCAAAATTTGAATTTGAATTCAAATTTTTGCACATATCCTATAAAAATATGCTTGGAAAAGTCACGGGCAGATCACTTCACTCCCGAGCTTCATTCTTCTGTAATTGAGTGTGTGCGAGGACTATACCATAGCCTACACCTCTCTACACCATTAGGCAATGCTATCCATGCCAATGGGATTGTACACAAGTGTTAACTAATAGATACATTTATATCATTCATCTCTGTGTTCTCTACTAGTCTACTCAAACGTCTGTCAAATTGGCAAGGGCATATCTCGATCAATACTACTCCAACTTCAGTGATTCAAAGCTTGTTGGATTCATCTTGAAGTCTACTACATGCGGTCAAAAATTGAAGACATTCCATTCAGCAGATTCAGAGAAATCGTCATCGAGGTGCTCACTGGTCTATTTTCTGCTACAGTCCTAAAAAGTCGGGGGTATAGCTAAGTTTGCTAAATTAATTTCCTTGAGTATAGTTTGTCATTCTACATCATTCCACTTGCAAATGGTAGCTTACTAAGTTAATTGAATACCCCTAGATGGAATTTTATCAATTGCTACTGTGCTGATCACACTGAGCAAAACATTCAGCAAGTGTCAAGACCAAAATAGAAGGTTTTCTTGAGTTTGTGACTTCCAAAGTTATCTATTTTGATTCAATCATTGCACACATCATTTCCAAAGGACATAGGCCATTTCTTGGTGTCATTGGAAAGCTGACGAAGTCTACTAATCAAGTCTAAAGCAAGAGAGGGCTGGTACAAAGCAGGTTTAGCAGTACCTACTCAATTTCCTAGATCACCCATCCATCTTTCCCGACAACTGCAGCATTATGGGCATATCGCACATCAGACAAGGAATCCTTAGGACTCACTCCTTTTCATTTAGTGTACGGACAAGAAGCCTTATTACTAATAGAAGTGGAGATTCCAAGGCTCCATGTACTATTAAAAGAAAGTGCAGAAAGTGAAGAAGAGGTAATCCAAAAGAGGCTTATAGATCTAGAACAATTGAGTATGAAAAGGGAGCTTGCAGCGGAACATTACATCAATCAAGCAGAGAAAAGAAGGGAGGAATTTAACAAACAACTAAAGGATGAAGGGTTGACATAAGGAACTCTTGTTCTAAGGTATGATAACCATTTTGATAATAGGCATGATACAAAGTTCCAGCCATGATACGAAGGACTATTTTTTATCAAGACAAAATTCAAGAATGGAAGCTATCAACTCATGGATATGTCAAGGAAGCCGCACAAGACGAAGGTCAATGGATGAAGGTTAAAGAAACACTGGGAGAGGATAGAAGAAAGCAATAAATAATAGGAACAATCAAGGGAGAAACACATATCAGTAGTACAAGAGGATGATACACCTTGAAGCATCAACAAACTCTTTGAAGGCTAGAGACATGAATGCCTCTAGCCAAGGGGAGGGCTAAGTATGAGAAAATATTTTTTGAAACCCCTCCTTAATATAACCTTATGTATAGATATGTAACCCTATAGTATTTGTATTTTTCAAACCTTCATGGAAACCATAAATATATGTATTTAAAGGAAATAAAAATCCAAGAATAAGGTGGACGCCACCCTATTAAAGTAGCTACCCTCACCTATAGTGAATGGTAGAATCAAATCCTAAGTTACATATGAAGTGGGACAAGTAGTTTTATAAATTCAAATAATTTAATCTTGACCCACTCTCCCTTTTGAAAAAGTCCAAACAACTTTTCAAATACTCAAGCCCCACCATAGACTTTTGAGTCCTACACAAAGATTCTTGACAAATGGGACACATGTGATTGACTTTTTGGGCCCAAAATCAAGCATAAAATATTCCAAGCACCCAAACTCAGATATGATGCTCATTCCCACGAAATGGAGGTGCTATTTATATTATTTTGATGATTTTTCATGAAAAATGAAAGATATGATCATAAGGGATAAGATGCATACCTTAAAATGGCCAGAAATATTCTACGATTTTGTCAAAGTTGTATTTTCTACCACACAAGTGTCACATCTAGAAGATTCTACCAAATAATATGATCTCCAAATATATGTCCAAAAGGCCTATAAAAGGACCCACTTTGGTGCCCTCAGAACAAGCAACTGGTGTGCAAGTACATGTTATTAGCACTGCGGTGATCATAGTGCTACCCCTTTGGAGGTGGAGATCTTGGCTACAAGAGAGGTGCTACACTCTCTTCCTTTATGTACCCCATATTCTTTGTATCCATACCTTGTAATATGAGCCTTATTTCCTTTTGAATCCAACTTTCTCTTCTTTCCTCTTCTATCTCCCACCCTTTGTGTTTCTTCTAATTCCTTCTCTACATTCCCCCTCAATTCTAAACCCTCATCATTTTCCTTCAGCTTTTATCCATTAGAAAGTGAGGTTATCTTGCTCCTTGTGTTTATGTATGTGAATGTTTGTTGTGTGAATGCTAAGAGGGCAGTGCAGAACACCCGTGTCCTAAGAGCATATGGTGTAACAATGTATGTGCGTGTGTATGTGTTACCTGTGTGAATGCTAAGAGTGCAGTGTGGAACACTCGTGTCCTAAGAGCATTTTCATTTTTGTGTGGGTGCTAAGAGGATAGTGTGGATCACTGGTACTATAACAGTGCTCTTTATGTTGTGTGCAGGAAATTGAAAACAAGTTTTAGAAAATCCCATAGAAATCAATCACACAGTTGTGGTACTTGCTCTTCTATTATCCGGTTCAAAAGTAATAAATATTTTATATAAATGGTCTATCCCTGATTCCCTAGCCACTCGCCATAAGATGCATCTAACTAATTCCTCTATAGCATAAATCCGCCTCATATTGCCCGTATAGAATTTCAGAAGTGGTTTCGAGACCACAACTGAATCATGATAACTTTTTTCTTTTCTTTTCTTTTCTTTCTTTTTCTTTTTCTTTTTTAATTTTCTTTTTCTCATCTTGTAGTAGCCATTAATATATTGCTTGATGTTCTCATTTTTCTCTTTTCTTAATTTTTCTTCGCAACTTTTTTGTTTAAGGGGAAAGGCTTAACCCCTAATGAGAGCAGAGGTTCTAGAGGAATGCTAAACTGGGAACTAGGATCTCATTAGCTAAATGGTTTGGAAGTTAAGGAAGTCTACCTATATAAAATAAACTTACTTCTACTAGGAATCGCAAGTTAAGTGTTCCCTCTCCTATCCTTATGAAAGCCATAGGGTCTCTAATTCTTATCTTCTCTTCATACACATCCGTACTTCAGTTTTAAATTCATTGTTTCATAATTTTAATAATCTTCCTTTCCTATCAGAAGGATGTACATATCTAGTCATGAAATGCATCAATAAAAAATCATATTAACAACTAATAAATAAGTAAAGTTTAGAACTCTTTCACCTGATCATTTTTATTCTTCTTCATCGTCGTCCTCCAAGAAGTCTTCGTCCAATTCAAATTTACTGCTTTCTCTTCTTCGAAACAGTTTTATTCTTTTCCCTGCAATCAAATTCCTTAACATAGAACCATCAAATTCACGTAATTTATATGTACCTGTTTCATAAACTGAAACAACAATGTAAGGTCCAAACCAACGTTTAGTTAGTTTCCGACATGCATCGTATTGAGTATCAAACGTACTATCATATACAAGCACCCAGTCACCACTCTTTATTGGTTGCGGTCTTAGTCTATGTTTCTTATCAAAATATAATTTATTTTTCAACCTAGATGATTTTAATTTGTTTATTGCTTCTTTAAGATTTTCATTTCCTTGTTTTAATTGCTTAATTCAAAGTCCTAATAAGTCTTCTCTTGAAATATTATCTTTCCAACCTAAATTCATCCAATTAATTATCTGAGTATGAATGGGAAATAATGGTTTTTGACAGTACATGAGTTCAGCTGGCATAAAACCAGTTGTTCTCGTGTATGTCATGCGATCAGCCTAAAGAGCAAATGGGAGATATTTTGGCCATTGATCAATATCTCCATGGCAAGCTTTTGAAATAGCCTTCACTATGGAAGGATGACCTCGTTCTATTTTACCGTTCGCTTCTGGGTTATAAGCAGTCGTAAGAGACAATCGAATCCCATGTTGTGCAAAGAATTCTCTCGCCTCTCTCACATCTAACTCACCTCTATCCGCTACTACTTTTTCTATATATCCAAATCTGGATAAAACTTCTTCCAAAAGGAATACGCGTACATTATAAGTAGTATTGGAACGAAGCGCTCTACCCTCGACATGATTTATCAAATCCTCTCGTGCAAGAACAATATATCTCATGCCATTATTGCTTTTAGGCATGGTCACAAGGTCAACTACCCACTTGTAATGAATAGAAGGTGGATAGGTCGGGTGAAGGGGATCTCTATGCTTGGCAGAGGAATGTAACTAGCATGTACTACAAGTGTTCACAAATTCTTTAACAGTTACATACATCCTCGACCACCAGTAGCTTTCCCTAATCTTTTCATACGTAGCTACAAAGCCTTTATGACCAGCCCAAAGGCTTTTGTGCATCTCTTGCATAACTTGCACTTGAAAAACTTTCAACCCTAGAACTCTTTGAGGGTTTCCAACCTTTCCTCTAGCATGTCTCCAAAGATATCCATCTTTCAAGAAGAAGTTGAAAGACTTCTTCTTGATGTTCCGGAATCGATTTGAAGACCAGCTTGGGGAAGGCTGAAACGAGCTCAGATAGTTTCCTATATCTCGCCACTCTCCTTCATAATCGTTTTCTCTAAATCTTTCATACGTATAGGTAGATGTTTCATATATTATTAAATTAATATGATTATTTAATGCTTCACTATCATTATCGAATTTTGCTCTTGAAAGCATATCAGCAATGGTATTATGTTTACCGGCTATATGAACAAAAGCAGGATTAATGAATTTAATATAGGCTATCCATCGTAACATAGCTATGTCCGGAGATGAACAATTAGCTATTAAACCTATTAACGGAAGACAATCGGTCTCTACTATTACATTAGCTCCTATAAAGTATTCTTTATCTGTTTTTAAAGCTGAAACTAATCCCCATAGTTCTCTCTTAATTTGTGGGTAATTCTTTTGAGTATCATGAAGAATCTTCGCTCCAAAGTGAACTGCATACCTTTGTTCCTTTTCATCATCCTGCCCAATGACCTAGCCTATACCAATAGGACTAGTGTCAACGGTTAGGATTACAGGCTTATTTCCTGTATAGTCAATACGTTTCAAAAGAGGAGCATTGATAAGCAATTGCTTTAGACGCCTCATTGTTCTAGAATGCTCATCAGTCCAAAAGAATTTCTTCCCTTTTCTCAATAAATCATAAAGGGGATTCGCTACATGAGCAAAGTGAGGGATCCAGATGACATAGAAAACACATGCACCTAGGAATCTCCTTACTTCACTTACATTGCGACATCTCTCAGAAATCCTACTAATGGCATCAACTTTTGCTGGATAGGGTCTACGACCATAATGGCCACATAAATGCCCAACTATTAGAACTTCATTAACACCAAAAGTTGATTTTTCTAGGGAGAAAGTTAGTCCAACCTCTTCAAATCTTTCAAGTATCTTTTCACAATCTGAAATATGGTTAGAAACAAACTTTCTACAACCAGATGAATCTAAACTTTCATCCTTTTCTTTTTCCACACATCCTTTTATTGGAATGTCATCAATAAAAGGCATCGTCACTTTTGGGATAAAGTCATGTAGGACCAGATTCATAGCATTCATCATGTGTGCCACAGAATTCGTGGCTCCTTGTGGTAAAGTACACGTACGTACTAAACCCAAAGGAGTCTTCATCGTGGTCACATCTTGACTCTCAATTGCTAATTGAAACTGATCATACCCTGAATACATGTCTCCCATTGAATAGATAGAGTGACCAGCAAATGCCTCGGCAAACTCATCTACGATGGGTCCCGTTCCTACATTTCTAATAGTGACTCTATTCATAGGTTGCAAATCCTGAATAAAGCGTAGCTTCCCACTCTTTTTCGGTACCGTGAACCACCTATTAGAGTATGGTGCTGAGGATGGTTCCAAGATTCTCATTCTTCTCGTTTAACAGTCTCATTAGCTCAGGTAAATGAGCCTTTGGAATTGGAATCGGACGAAAATTCCAAGGAATATGCGGTACTATGAAAATAATCATCGGAGCTACTAACTTTGGGTCTGCACATCCTGTCTCATGTGTGAATAAAGAAAATGCTTTACCATGACGAACAATCATCTTGGTAAACTGTTCTTTTTCAATTTGAGAAAGAAATTCATCACCGAATTTAATAAACTTCTTACTCTCATCAGTAAATATGTGACCTATCTTAGATCAATCTCTAAGAATAGGATCATTTGATACTCGACGAAGTATGTCATGACTATCTTTAGGTAAGGGTTGAGCTACAGGCTTTATTTTCCTTTCTAGAGTTTTGTATTTAGTTTCTATGCTAATTTCATGTTCTAGGATGAATTCACTAATAATCTCATACTCTTGAATAGAGTTAAGAATTATCAGATTTGATTTTAAATTTTCATGAGAAACACTACTCTTCTAATAAAGTGGAACTTTTTGATATTTCAATTATACTCTCAATTTTCTCGTCACTTGAAATTAATCCGGTTTGTCTGAAATATTTTTCAGTTTGTTTTTTAAATGTTTTTGTAAGGTTTTCTTTAGTAATATAATGCAAACTAGTTGTAAGAGTACAAATTAGATAATTTTCAAATTTATGTTCATTGATAGGCGAGACATGAAAAAAACGTCCACTATTGTCTCGCTCAATAGTGGAGTCTAACAAAAATTTTGATCATAATAAGCCCCATATTCTCTTACAACCAGTGGATCATCACAAACATGACTGATCGAGTCAATGGGATTTCTTCTTAAGCTCTTTCTATTTCTAGTATGGTTTGGGCAAACCGTCATAACTTGCAAAGAATCCATCCCTGATTGGGATCGAATTCTTGCATACGCTGATCCGTCGTTCATTGCTTTTGTTTCCATCCTCATTTCAGCTATAAATGGCTATCCAAGAATCACTTCATATGAAAAATTATCTTGAACAAAGAAGTGAAACTCTTCTCGAACACCACCTATCATAATAGGCACATTTGCACATGCTCCCAACAAAATACCAGAGCCATTATCAGCTGTTCTCATCCGCCAACCGTGCTCTTTATTAATTGGCCATCTAAATTTGTCAAAAAACTTTTTTGAAATCACGTTTATCTCTAGCCCCGAGTCAATGAGAGCCAAAGCTAAACAAGAATCTTTCTCATCTCCAATTCTAATCTTCACTTCCGGTGTGCCTCGTGCCTAGAAGGTAGAATTGTATTTACTTTCACTTTTTAACATTTCTTCATCAGGTTGTATGGGTGCTAGAAAATTTCTGTTTACACTACTCGTTGTAAATTCTTCATCATCCTCATAGTCACTTTCACTCAATGTAACTGCATCATTCATAGCTAGGGTTTCTTCTGCCACGTCTTGCATGTCTTCAACTTGTGGCAAAGGAAAGCGTCCTCTTCTAATAAGTCGAATACAACTTTCCTTGAACTCTGGTTTTGCTATGGAAAACACTTGCTCAAGTGACATCGTTACTTGCCTTTTCAAAAGAATGTCATTTAAAATCTCCTTAGCATCATTTTTCTTTTCAAGCTCAGAAATCATAATAGCACGTGGAGCTCTTCTACCCTTCTTCTTCCCTTTCTCTTCATTTTGCTTTTGATCCTCACTTGATAAAGCCAGGGATAGCTTTACCCTAGTCCTAGGCTTTACTAACTCTAATTTTCTTTTCTAAAATCTTTTTGATTTTTAAACCCTAAATTATGACTTATCTCTTATATTTACTCTTTTTGAATTTAAGTTTTTTAGAGATTTTAATTTTTTTAAACTTTTTCAATTTTAAAGGGTTTTTAATAAGGTAATTTTTATAAAATAGTTTTTCTTGATTTAAGTCTTTTAGTTTACTATTAAAATCTTTAAAATTAATTTCTTTGAAAACATTAACTATAAGTCAAAAGTAACCTAACTTTAAATTTCTTTTTTATGCAATGAAAATAAAGCAAACAATCTTTCTTCTTAAAATCTTTTCATTTTGATAATGCAAAATTAATGGCTTTTCCTAAAAATGCAAATATTTAAATGCTTTAAGTAAAATTATATTTCTTAAATACAAAAGAAAGATTCAAATATTCTTTAAATGCTAATATGAAGGTGCTTAGATCCTAGTGTAGATGAAAACAACTTTTCTTTTTAAGTGATGTGCGTAAACTAAAAATAAAGAACTCAAATTAAACACCTTACTTGATGATATTTTTGCTGAAGAGGTTCAAAAGTGAACGTTAAAACAATCTTAAACACAAAACTAAAATGACCATGAATATATCTTGATTCCATTGAACGTTGAGGGGGGGGGGGGGTTAAAACGAAGAAGCTCCACCAGTTGTAAATCCTTCTTCCACGGTTTTGTCACAGCTTCAATCTTCAAATTTCCTGCATACAAGAAGAAGATAAAATTAAATTAAAACTGAAAATGCAATGTAAGTCCTAGGCACACTATCGTCACGCTTCATGTCGGGTTCACCAAATTGTTGTAGAGGGGTGTGAACGTAGGCTGACGTTCATCTAAAAGAATCGCGCTAACCTAACCGTGTGACTGCACGCAGGGTGCTTCTAAGTATGCCTAGGGCCTTCGGTTGATTTTTTTCAGTTTAGGTGTGATAAAAACTATAGGTTTCTAATTTATGGGAGTGCAAATTAAGAACTATTTTTTTAGACTAAGAGCCGTAAGGACGAGCTTTTCTATATCTTTCTATAGCTTCTAATTGATAAGACAAAACTAAGTTTTCGTTTGTAATTTTATCTTTAACAAAGTCAATTTCTTCGTTTTCAATTTGATTTGAGTTAGGTTTTCTAACTAAATTAGGTGGGAATAAGTCTTTCTTGTCCTCCGGTTTTGGCAAAACTATGGTAATTAAAGGTAAAATTCTAGAAATAAGACGATCGTAATCTAACGTGTGTAAAGTTTTGTTAACTACTTTATCTTTAAAAATTATATTTTCGTTATTATTCGAACTATCAATTGAAGTCGGAAGTAGTGTTCCTATAATTAAGTTTTCTAATTCTTGATTCTTAATATCAGAATCATTTGTAGATACTAGTTTAGAACTACTTGTAGATCCTATCTCTGTAGACATAAGAAAAGTAAAGATCTCAATTAATTTTCACAAAAACAATATGAAGAATTTCAAAATCAATCTTATTTAAGCCTATACAAATCTTAATTATATCGAAAAGTGGAAGTGCTAGAAATCTTTAGGATTTTCAGCCTATACAAAAGTTTATCATAAGTGCTAATACAATTCTCTTAATAGATAATCCTATACAACTTAATACACAATTTTCAAATATCGTAATTTCGTGATCTTGAAATCTCGTATGCTTGTGTTCTCGTATTCTCCTTTGTAATCTCTTCAGTGATCTGCAAAGAACAACATAAAGAAACCAAAAAACATAAGTATACTTTTTAATAAATATAAACACTTTTTTCATAACTTAAACCTATACTAACACATGTACACAAATACTTCTAATTTCCTAACTTTAATGTATATGTAAACAATTACTTATATAAATGTAAACATATATTTGTTTCCATACAAATATGCATCATATAATACTTCAATATCTCTCATGCATACATGCATATCAACATGTATTAACTAAACATGCACACTCATGTATTCATAAACGTACAGTCATGCTAATGCACACACATGCATACATCATTTATCATTTATGCATGCATGCATCAATACACATGCAATCTCATTTTATCATGCATATGCATACACATGCCTCTAACTTGACATGCATATGCATAAATTTAAGTTCATATGCATATATTATCTTTCTATCTTACATGTATTAGTACACGAACCATATATTTTTATGTATTTATCTACTTAATACGTTTCTTATGTATGCATAAATTACGTATGCACATACACTAATGCATACATACATGCTCATATGGATACATGTTCACTTAGATGCATATATGAATACAAATTGTTCACGCATACATGCATACTAATATACACGCACATGCATAACTACATATACATACATGCTAATATACATGCACACATGCACTTGCATGCATGCTTAAAAGAAAATACCTTTCACATGTAAAAAATTCAAAAGAGAGAAAAATATTTTTTTTTTTATAATTAAAAGCATATGATGATAAATCATATATATAATAAAATCTCTCACATAAAGTAACATGTTGAAATTGTCAATCATAAAAACTCATAAAATATGTATTGTTAATAAACAATAACACACATAAATTTCAATTAGTTAGTATGGATCCCCATAGTGCTATTGAAAAATCTTCATTAAAAAATAAGCAAACACAAATGATAAACCATAATTAACATATACTTAGCCTTGATGATCGTACTCAAGTTTTTAATTTCTCAAAAAACAAAGATTACACTCTTCAAGATGAAAGATTTTAGTAGAAATAAATATAAGTTCTTCATCCTGCGTTCCATAACGACATTGACACAGAATCCGATTAACGAAAAAATGCAATACAAATTATAAATCAATTCACGATTACCTCCTACCACTTGTTTAGCAACCCATAATATTGTTTGATTTATACTTAAACAACTTTCTCAGAGAAACTCAACCTTGAACTTTTCAGAAACAATTAAATCATCAATTATACGGATCACTTCCTAGATATAAGAAGAACCATGTATATCCTCTTTCTTTCATTCCTGCTTTAGACCTGGAAAATCTTAATTACTAGAAAATGAACACATAATGAACTATTCGTATTGACAATATGTGAAACATTCTAATAATCAGTGTGGTGTTTATAATATTAACAATGCAAAGTAAATAATATGTTAGAAAAAAACTCAACAATCTTTGGAAGAAAAAACTCAAAAAATCGAAAACTTTTTCTTTCTCTCTCTATATTTTAAGCATTCAATCATCAGGCTCACGATCTATTTGATCTCTTTCTCTCTCTCTCTCGCTCTCTAATCTCCAACACCCTTCGATGTATCTTCGTGCTGCTAGATCTTCTGCACGCACATGCCTCCTGACCATGTCTCTATATGCGCGTAATTACTAGCCTGACTCTCTATCCTTAAATCTCTCTATCCAACTACCTATAGGCTACAGCGCCGTTGCATGAATTTCTCTATCTCAAGGCGTCAGCAGCGACCTTTTAGACTCTTCATCTCCAAAATCACGTGGAATCGTGCACCATATCTCTCTTCCTCAATATAACTCTCTCTCTCATCGATGATTCTCCATCAGTCTCTCTGCACCTTCGTTCATCTCTGCCTGCTCTCTCTCTAGGACACACAGTCATCGACAACAACCATCTCTTTCTTTTTGCTATGTATTTGCAGATCGCTGGAAGTGCCACAATGCAGGTGCATGTTGCATATCAAGCATCTCCCCTCAGAGATCAACTAGGCCCTTCTATGACACACGTTTGTGCACAAGCCATGCCCACATTCCCAACCCCTACTACTGTAATTTTGGAGCTCCTCTTGACATGGTAAGGTAAATCTGAACTAGGGATTGAGGTGATCATGGGCTTCACCGCATCAGGTTCTTGATGATCTGCAGATACAGCCAGAACCTGACCAGGGCGCGAAAAGGATACTCTTCCAGAGGGAGAAAACAGATGCTTGGAAGAGGATTTCAGTTGCGGGAAGCAGAGACCTCTTCCACAATCTGTGGAGGAGGAGCGCAATGAACAACTGAAGAACGTTGTGGCACTAGCTTCCATTCTCCCTCTCTGCTCCTATGCCTGATATGCAATGAATTCACTGTCAAAATCCATATGCCCTGCGCCTCGAAGCAAGCACACTAGCCAGAAACAAGAATCGATCTCCTTCACATTATCATTGAAAAAAAACACCAGCATTTACAACAGTTACAACAGGAATACATCTCTATGAGATCATCAATGTACATTACATTCAAGAAAGCAAATACAACAGAGAAGATCAAATCTTTGAAAAGTTAAAGTCCTGAGTCATCTAGCCTTTGACTCATAGCAAATTTACGTATCTACGAAGTATGAATTGGTTGTACTGAATTTTAGTTTTTTCTTTTCACTTTCCAAATCTTTTGGGATTGACTCAGATATGGTATCTGATTTCTTTTTCAAAAGACTAGGGTTAGCCAGATAGAATTAGATAACTAACTTGAACATCCTAGATAGATGTTATGTACAAGAACCTTTTCAATCTTCGAAAGATAATAAGTCTAAGTGGACTTGTTCATTTGAGTTTGCTTCAAGGTATAGCGTAAATGATTTCCTAGAGTCCAGTATACTCTAGAATAAAGAAGTTAGGAATTGCTCATTAGATTGACAATTCCCAAGAACTTTCAGTTAAATTCTTTGAGAAAAATGTCCTAAGTTGGACAATTTTCATTTTGACTTTGAATTGGTAAAGTTAGAATGGTTGACTCAACAGAAATGGTAAACTTTCTCCTACAGTCTACATAGGATTTTGTAACCTATTTGGACAAAGTAGTCCTCTAGTTGGGTGAAAAAATCAAGTAACTGTTGGATCAAAGTAAACCATTGTACAAACATCTAAGTTAGATGTTTGGGACAACCAAACTTCAAGTTCTCCAAAACAAATTCAAGTGAATCAAGAATTTTCAAAGTCTTGCAAGGGATAAGAATCCCACCTTCATTACTAAGTCTATGCACGAGTTATGCCTAGAAATGGACTAGTAATTTGAATCCACCCAATTCACATGTTTGTGCCTAGATCGCACATCTAGAAACTATGAATTGGCCAGGGATGTTTTTAGATCCACCCTCATTATTATTCACTTGTTTGTACGTTGTCCCGTTCATCAAAGTGCAAAATCAGATAGTGTTTTGAATCATTTGGGCAGGGATGCCACCACAGAGATGAGACATGTTCTTCCACTTTTGGAACATGACCATGTTCTTCCAGTTTTAGAACATGAGGCTCGGGGGTTGCCTACAGTATGTATATAGCTCTATTTTCGAGGAAAAAAATATTTTCCAAGGGGGGAAGAATGTAATAAAGTAATTCTACGATCCAAGGATCTCGCCAGTTCAGACAGATCTGAAATCGGACACCATTTGGGCATCTATGTGTATGACCAAAGATCTCGAGTTTCGACTTACTAGGAGGTCTTGTGCTCTTGTGAACAAGTGACCCAATTAGCTTAGTGGTTAAGTCTCAAGGATGTGAAGGAGGAGGTCTTGGGTTCAATCCCCATGGGTGACATGGGGAGAGTATTTTTCCCACAGAGATCTAGAGCCTTCTAGAAGCATCTACTTGAGTTAACTCGAGTTAACTGGGACACTTGGCGCACATGTAGTTACATGGCTGACACTTGGATGGTTAGTATCCACCTGCCCTAGAAGGCAGTCCCCTGGAGAGAGCTATATATAGAGGCATTTGGTTGGGAGGAGAGTCATCTCTCTAGTATGTGGTGGTCGTAATCCTTGTTCTCTTGCACACGGCATGCATGTACATTCGGATGGACTAAGAGAAAGTGATTTGGGCAGGGCTTTTGATTCCTTTCCTTTCAGACTAAGGTAGGGATTAGCCTTTATCTGATTACTAGAAATGAATCTAAAGAGAGAAATGACCATGCTCAGAGTATATATCATGGTGCACGGGGGAATACTTCACATATTATACCTACACACCTTTTCGAGGACAAAAATGTTAACGGGGGGAAGAATGTTGTATAGTTCATGGGTTGAGAAGGTTAAACATATGGATTCTAAAGGTTAGAATATGATGTATGTTTGCCTTGGTCTAGCCCTTGAATAACCCTTGAAACATGCCTTGAACGTTTGGGTGAAACCCTTGGTTTTTACCCTTGAAGTATTTATTCATATGAGCTCCCAATTGAATGGTTGGAACCTTAGACTGGATTTATCCTAAGGTGTGGGAACCTTAGTCTTGGGAGAAGCTTCTCTAGGAGCCATCTTGTGTGTACGTGAGAGAAGAATCCTCATTTGATTTAGAAGGCTTGTGATAGACCTTGGGAAATTAGAAGGCATGTGATCACCCTTGGGAAAGTGTCCACATGAGGGACACTTGGCTGGACACTTGGCCAATCTCAAGGACATGCACCCCCTTGGGCTAGAGGTATATATATGGGTGGAGTTGGATGGGTGGATACGTGCTCTCTCTTGGGAGAGTGGTCTTGGTTGTTAGATTTATGAGTACTAGCATGTTGTTTTCCACAACAAAAACCTTATTCTAAGAAATATGAAAAGAGAAAAAGAAAAAGATTCAAAAATAGAAAAACAAACATTTAAAACTAGAAAGAATAAAAACCAAAAATAGAAACAAGAGATGGGGTTTTCCCGAAATAGCAAGAGAACATGCAAAATCATTCTAGAAATAGAAAGTTAGATAAGGAGGTTAAAAGATTCTAGAGAAGTCCTAGAGGAGGGGGAAACCCATAAATAGGTGTCTAAATATCATTTGTTTCTCCCCGTGGATCTTCTTTGTGGATCTTCTTCTAGGTACGATTTTCTTAACCTTCTCTTATTTACTCTTTTTTTTTGGCATTTATACATTCATACTTATTGTCAGACAAAGAGAGAGACTCAATCAAGCTCATGACGGTTGTCCACAAATGCGATACAGAGAGAGAGAGAGAGAGAGAGAGAGAGAGAGAGACTTGTGGTTATGTGCACAGATGCAAAACAAAGGCACAAATCAGACGCGAGAGAGAGAGAGGGAGGGGAGAGAGAGAGAGAGAGAGAGAGAGGGAGGGGGAGGGAGGGAGGGAGGGAGGGGAGAGAGAGAGAGAGAGAGAGAGAGAGAGAGAGAGAGAGAGAGAGAGAGAGAGAAAGAGAGAGAGAGAGAGAGAGAAGCACTCAGATATGTTCACGAGAGAGAGAGAGAGAGTGAGAGAGAGAGAGAGAGAAGACATGAGATCAGTGCACACAGAGCGAGAAAGCACGCGGTTGGAGAGAGAGAGAGAGAGAGAGAGAGAGAGAGAGAGAGAGAGAGAGAGAGAGAGAGAGAGAGAGAGAGAGAGAGAGAGAGAGAGAGAGAGAGAGACATGAGATGAGTGCACACAAAGCAAGAAAGCACGCGGTTGGCGAGAGAGAGAGAGAGAGAGAGAGAGAGAGAGAGAGAGAGAGAGAGAGAGAGAGAGAGAGAGAGAGAGAGAGAGAGAGAGAGAGAGAGAGAGAGAGAGAGAGAGAAGACATGAGATCAGTGCACACAGAGCGAGAAAGCACGCAGTTGAAGAGAGAGAGAGAGAGAGAAGAGAGAGAGAGAGAGGGAGAGAGAGAGAGAGAGAGAGAGAGAGAGAGAGAGAGAGAGGGGAGAGAGAGAGAGAGAGAGACAGAGAGAGAGAGAGAGAGAGAGAGAGATAGGGGAGGATGAAGGCTGTGGTTATAACACAGATAGAGAGAGCGCAGGTGGCTATGGCAGTGTTGTAGCAGATGCAGAAGTGATGAAGACGATCGCTACACACACACACACACACAGAGAGAGAGAGAGAGAGAGAGAGAGAGAGAGTAAGGTGAAGAACAGAAGTCGTTGTAGATGCAGATACACATAGATTAGAATAACCAAAGAGAGAGAGAGAGAGAGAGAGAGATCTAACAAGAGTGGAAATATATATAGAAGTAGATTAATATGAAAATTAGAACCATGTGTACTCTCAAGATTCTACTCAAAGCATGAGCATGAAGTTTCTTGTCTAAGTTCATAAGGATTTTAATCAAAGGAAATTGATACCATAGTCAGGAATGATTGCGCTATTACCTACACTCACCATTCCAATTCTCTAAGAGCTCATAATATTTAAATTCTTCTCTTTCTTGATGCAATGTATTTGCTCACAAATTCTTTGAGTGTGGAAAGCTATTCTTATGAATACACATAATCACTTTCATCTAAAGTTAGATGTCTATTTCATGGTTGCCAAAGTAAATGGTAGATCATGCAAACTGTGAGCATTAGAAGAGACGTCATTGTTTCTGTTGATATATTTAGGTAGTGATGTGTGTGAACACACTAGGACCGCCGGGGCACTTTTGTCCCTCTTTAGGAGGTTTTTTTCCCTCGGCTTGTATATACGCCTATTGCCATAATGGGCTACTTATCTTTGTACATTCTCTAGTAATACATTCAGTATTGTGTGTTTGTGCTCCAAGCTTCTTCTTCTTCCTTGTGCTGTTCGCGTGCTTCCGCAGACGTCTATCTCCAACAATTGGTATTAGAGCAAGTTGTCGCTTCTTCTAGGGCGCCGTCGACACTCCTCCGTTTGTAGTCTCAGATTCGCACGAAATTTGGTGAGCATACTCAGGGTGTTTCCGAGATCAAAACAGCTTCGTTCTGTGGTGCCAAAATCGCGATCTGAGCTCCTTTCGGCCTCCGAATGCACTATCATAGCGCTTGTGCAGGTTATTTCATCCTTTTGTGCCAAAGATATATACTAGTTTCTGTTCGCCAATTTAAGCGTCTCGAAGTCTGCTACAGGTCTAGTAGAACTTGTCTGGGCAGTTCCGTTCAACGTTTTGAGATACAGTCAAGTTTCTAAATCAAGGTATTTTAGTCACCGGCCATGGCTGAAAGCAGTGATGTATTCCGTATGTTGGCTGTTGAGGATAAGTTGGATGGTACCAACTACCCATTATGGGCTTATATGATGCGACATGTATTGGTTGCAAAAGGATTGTGGAACATTGTGCAGGGTGTTGAAAAACGTCCTGTTACACCTGTAACGACAGGTACTGCAAATAGAGGTGCTGGAGCTGATGAAGATGGTGTCGAAGATGATATTCCGCAGATTCATGTTCGTATTGTTGTTTCTGTTGCACCTACTGCAGAGCAGATTTGGTGGGATGGCAGAGATGCCCAGGCACATGCATTGATAGCTTTTTTTGTCAAACGTGTCATTATTCCTCACATTCGCTCTTGCAGAACAGCAAAGGATGCTTGGGATATACTTACCACTTTGTACCAAGCTAGGAATGAGGCTCGTGTTGCTTACCTCCAAAAACAAGTGGAGAGTGAGCACATGAATGAAGGTGATTCTATGGACAGTTTCATAACGAAGATCAAAGATTTGAAGGAACAATTGATTTCTATTGATGAGGTTATACCAGATAGCTCACTTGTGCAGACCATTCTGAATGGTCTTCCTGATTCATATCAGAGTTTTGCTTCTACTCTTCGGTTGATGATGAAAGGCAATCCAAATGCCTTGTCATTTGAGGAGTTAGTCTCTGTTCTGTTGCAGGAAGATCAGTCCAGGCAGAACAGGTCCATTATGTGTGTTGCAGATCAAGCTTTCCTGGCTAGTCAGAAGGGCAAAGGAAAATGGAGCTCTTCTACTAGTAAGCAGAAATCTGCAAATGCTGCACAATCGAAGAACCAGGATAAAGATGAGAAGAAATCAGAAAAGCAGAAATTGTTTTGCAAGTACTAAAAAGGAAATGATCATATCATAAAGAACTGTCCAAAACTGGCTGCTAAAGAGGAAAATAAGAAAGAGGCTAGAATGGTTGTTGCACAGGCCTCTACACCAAAAATAGAGTCTGCAAATCTTGTGCAGGAAGAAGAATGGGCGTTTACTACTGTCTGTAGTTTTGACCCATCTTCTCATGATCAGTGCATGTCTGCAGTAGACTCAGATGTTTGGTACTTTGACAGTGGGGCGACCAAACATATTACCTCGCAGCGTAGTTTCTTCTCTTCACTCGAGCCTGCCCCTACAGGGAATACTGTCACATGCGCCAATAACTCCTCTTATCCTATTATGGGAGTTGGTAAGATCATTCTGACTACTGCTGATGGTAGTTCTTTCACTTTGTCAGGTTATTAGTTTCTGCATTAGCCAAGATTGGCTTGGTTGTGAAATTCGTTGATGACAGGTGTACAGTCCATGATCTCTCAAATGGTGATGTGATTATTGCTTCTGGCATTTTATGTCGTGGGTTGTATAAGCTCATAGACTATGAAAGATCTGTGAATGATTCGGCATGTGCAGTTCATGATTCTCAGGCTATGTCAGATGCAAAGCTTTGGCATGCACGCTTTGGTCATCTGAATTTTGCTAGTTTGCTACGCCTGCAGAAATCTGAAATGGTGTCCTCTTTGCTCAAACTTGAGGCTCCTGGAAAACATGTTTGTGAAGGTTGTATTTTGGGCAAAATGCAGCGTTCTTCCTTTCCAAAAGATGGTTCAGTTCGGGCTACGCAGAAATTGCAGCTTGTACATAGTGATGTCTGTGGTCCTATGCAAACACCCTCTTTTGGAAATTACCTTTACTTCGTGACTTTCATTGATGATTTTTCCAGGCATGCATGGGTATATCCACTCAAAGCAAAGTCCGAAGTGTTCATGTGCTTCAAACAGTTTTTGGTTTTGGCTGAAAATCTGTCAGCATGTAAAATAGGCACCCTCCGTTCTGATCGAGGGGGGGAATATATGTCTTCAGATTTTAATGCATTTCTAGCTGAACGTGGGATAAAACACCAGTGTACAGTGCCGTATACACGTCAATAGAATGGAGTTGCTGAACGAAAGAACAGGTCACTCATGGAGATGGCGAGGTGCATGGTCAATCGTCAGGCTTTACCACATAGTGTCTGGCTTGAGGCTGTCATGTGTGCATCATATGTACTGAACAGGTGTCCCACTAAAGCGTTGCAGTCTATCACTCCATATGAGGCTTGGCATGACCGCAAGCCATCTGTTGCTCATCTGCGTGTTTTTGGTTGTTTGGCATATGCATTAGTGCATGAACAACATCGCAGAAAATTGGATGATAAGGCAGTAAAATGTATTTTTATTGGGTACAGTTCTGAAAGTAAAGGCTATCGTCTGTATCATCCACAGACTAAATGCATTCTGGTTAGCCGTGATGTTGTCTTTGTGGAAGATGCTATTCAGCCATTGCTTTCATGTACTAAGGAGACATTTGTTAGCTCCAAAGACATGTATGATACGTTGATGCCTCTTTTTACAAGTGGAAAATCTAGTGCTAGTCCTAATGAGGCAACTTCTCAGCCCTTGCAGGTTTCATATGATGATGCAGATCATTCTATTTCTGATGCAGATTTACATGATGCACTTGTTGATGAGAGAGATGATATTGAGCAGGCAAAAACTATGCCAAAATGGCTGGTGCAGACTTTGTGTGACAGCAAATTAGATGCACCTTTGTCATATCGTACTCGTTCAGGCTCTCATAGTGCCTCCTTTGCATCAGATTGCTATGCTATGGCTGTGTCTAGTCTCTATGATGAGAATGAGCCTGTTTCTTTTGATGAAGCACAGAATTCAGAAAATTGGATGGCTGCCATGCAATCTGAATATGATGCTATAATGAAGAATGGTACATGGTCTTTATGTGAGTTGCCTCCTAGCAAGAAGGCCATTGGCACTAAGTGGGTATACAAGCTGAAGTGTAAACCTGATGGTACAGTTGACAGGTATAAGGCTAGGCTTGTTGCAAAGGGTTATGCGCAGGAAAGAGGCATTGATTTTGATGAGACCTTTGCACCTACATGCCGTATGACTACTGTTCGGAGCATTTGTGCACTTGCAGCCCATCATGGTTGGAATGTACATCAGTTGGACATTAAAACAACATTTCTGAATGTCTATATCGAGGGTGTGGGCCTATGGGGCATGTGACGACCACCATACTAGGGGCGAGGCACCCAGTGTGTAGACACCGCTCACTGGACGAGTAGGACAACGCACCCGGTGGGGCTTGATGCAACCCCGCGGCGCTCTCCCTTCCTTCAGACCTTCCTTTGCTCCCCAACACCTGAACCCGATGTGAAGCGAGGCGGTTGGCCGGTGATCCTCAACTAGCCAGCCAGTCCTTAAGAAGAGAATACAAGAACCTTGGCATCAACCAGAAATTTCCAGGTACCAGTTTTAAGTTCTTTGAATTATTGCATCATTCCAGGCACTTAAACAAAGAGATTGCTTTTGACTGCGTGACTTTGATCATCCAGTTTTTGCATCACTTTAGATCATACTAATAGAAGACAAAGAGTTCATTAATTGAACTTTAAAAAAAAAGGAAGATTGAAGTTCTTATGAAATTAAGGCTAATTGATTATCTTACTTTTTTAAACAAATTATATTGATAGTACACATAGAAAAAAATTAACCCACACACACACACAAAAACACACACACAAACACACACACACACATATATACTTATATATATATATATATATATATATATATATATATATATATATATATATATATATATATATATATATATATATATATATATATATATATATATATATATATATATATATATATATATATATATATATATATATATATATATATATATATATATATGTATATGTGTGTGTGTGTGTGTGTGTTTATAACCAAACCAATCAGTTGAATTGATATCTTCAAAGTATAAAAACATAGCAAGTTTATGAGAACTCAAAATCCAAGAACAATAGAGCATTTGATCAAATCATGCAAAACTAAAATTCAATCTTTAATTATCCATTCAAAACGAATTATCTCAAAAGCATGTGGTATTTAGCAACACTTAAATAAATCTAATGCATTGTTAACTATCCGTTTATTTGAGTTATCTCAAAATCGTATGGTGTTTAAAAACACTTGCTAAAATTGAATACATGACTAACAATCCATTTGATGGAATGATCTCAAAAGTGTGTGTGCTAGAAATAACCTAATTTATAGTATACAGTTCTTGTTATCATAGAGATAACATCATATCAAGTATATAAGTGACTTTGGATGCTGATTCCTCATAATAACAATGTTTTACATTCAAAAGGCGTATCTTCAACGCTTCACAAGGACTGATGATTCTAGCGAACTCTCTTCATAGCAACGTTCTAGACAAATACATATGGTTGCATGGTCTTGCATACAAGATGTGACCTCTCCACATTTGTCAACGATCTAGATCCAACTTGTAGCAAACATCGAAGAAGTCTTGGACACCTAAAATATGAAGCATAATCTTCAGTGTAAACAATACTCTCACTTTGTAGTCAACAACATTGGTCATAATGGAGAGCCATCTAGTCAACATTAATTCCTATATAAAAAGTTAGCAAAGCTACATAAAACTCAAGCTTTAGAGGATTTACTCCCTTCCAACATTTGACATATTGTTGATAAGAGAACTACCAACATCCAGGTAGTTGAGATGAGATAAGAGTATTGCAAAGAGAATATCAACTCATCATTTAAGTATCCTTTGATAAAAGTTTTGAAATCGGGTACTCTCTGTATTAGAAAAGGTATTAGATGCATACTACAACATTCATTGAAAATTGTCATTAGATGTGGGAAACTAAAAATGGATTTCTTTTTAGATTTTCTAAAAAGTAACTAAATAAAGCATCAACATCCTCATGTGTATGTCCAACCATAAGGAATGTAACTTGCACCATATTAAATATCCCATTAGCAACTAACAAGGACAAGTATGCAAAGACATAGCCATTCATATTTTCTGAACCACAATTATCAAGTTGCAAAAATAGTGTTCATGATAACTCCTTGAATGAATCACTTTGATTTTCAGGTGTGATATTATATTGTGTTCCTTTGTTGTATAGATTTCTCTCCTTTATCACTTCCATGTGATGTAAAAGTGCATCAGGTGATAAAATAGAATCAAATAGTCTCTCTGTGTAATTGACACTAGAACTCTTCCATCCTCAATCTCCAAAAAGTTGACTATCTTTGTTTTTTTAAGTTTTGCAAACACATTGACATAGATGAAATTGCGGAATTTGGATTACCAAGTCATAATCAGAAAGCAAAATTACCATAACCACATTTTCCATATTCATGAGTGACCATTCTTGTTAAAGATATTGGTAATCTCTTAATGCCATTAACAGATTTTAGAATTAGTTCAATATGTGGTACAACGCTTTTACTTTGATCCATTTTATCATGAATAATGCACAAATATTTATCTAGATACAATTCTTATGAAACTCTCCAAGCATAGTATAGATTTCTACAACTCCTCTTTTGTAGCATGTGAGATCTTCTTTGTGCAAAATATCTTGCACATTTTCAAGGTTTTTTTTTGTAGATGGTAATTATTGTTTTATTCCTATACAAAAGTCACATTTAAAAAAGGTAACTGACTTTGATAAAGGCACTGTTCTAAATTATGTATTTTAGAATCTCAAAAATGTTGGTTGAGATAACTTACTATAATAAAAAAAATTTATAATATCACATTCACCCCTTGAAGAATATCCAGTTGTTTGTAATGTGATTGAAGCACTCTTTGCGTTTCATGATAACCATCCATAGATGTTTGCAACTTATCTGGCATTTGATCTACATTATTACGAACGAAATCATGTAATAAAGATTTTTCTATTTCTACATGTTTGGGACTTTCTCTAAGTATTCCAATATTCTCATGAATGGATATCTTTTGACCGAGTAAAAAACTTATCTCATAGTCTATAAAATGAGCTTTTTCCAAATACCATGAATGAAATAACATGCCTTGATATATACTTCTTCTGCATCAAACATGAAATTAAAACTCAAGTAACAATGCCTTGAGTTCATCATATTACCTTTGTAGACCATATTCATGAAAACAATACATATTTGCATCTATATGAATAGCTTTGTCCCCAAAAGTTTTACCTTGCATCCATTATTTTAGCTCTATTTGATACTTAACAACATCTCTGTTCACAACAATCATGCATTGAAATCATTTGAACGCTTTAAAATGGGCATATCTTATTAAGATTCAAAGTATTAATCTTTCTATTATGCTTGGTAACCTTGTGGATATAACTCAATTTTTTCTTGTTCACTTTGAAATATTTAGACTCACTCTTATTCATATGAAAATCCTATTGTTGATCATATTCCATTTGAAGAGGAGAAACAACTCATATGTCATCACAACAATGTTGAATATCAATAATATGAGAATACTTATTCTCTCTAACTTCAACATCTACATCCTCAATACCATTATAATTATCTTCTTTAATTCCATATAATGAGTTGAATCATTAATTTGGAGAAAATAAATTCTCTCCAACTTCAACATCTGCATCCTCAGTACCATTGCATTTATAATCTTCAATGCCTTACAATGAGTTAAAGTCTAATTTTTGAAGCATAGGCTCACAATCTTCCGTAACGATTTGGACTATAGGCCAAGTAACCGATTTCAAAGTTGAAAAATTTTGAGTATCCAACGTTGATGGATCCAAATTGTTGGTGCATTTTAACCAAGCCTACATGCTTGATATGCTTGCTATTATCCTCATTTGTAAGTCACATGAGTAGTCATGTGAACACCTCTTGTAAAAGAGTTCATTTTTATCTCTTGTAATTTGAAAAAGAAAAAAGGAAAAGGATGGCTTACCTCATCCATGATGTAAAAGCAAAGTCGTGGCCCTATCTACCTAAAACCACGAATTTTTTAGCTGAGGGAAAATCTCCTAACTTTGGGGATCACTTTTAGGTGGAGCCATTCGAATTCGAATTCAAAACTCCCTCCAAGAATAGCTATAAAAGGAGCAAGAAGGAAGAGGCGATTAGCAAGCCTTGTACGTGACCACTTCATGTCATTTTGTAGATATTGAAGAGCTTACTCCATAGCTCTATCATTCTACTCCCATTGTGCAAAGATTCATTGCCAATGTGGTTGTAATCATATGTGAATCTATACATTTATCATCATTTACTTCTCTGTTTTGTTCTCTGCTATACTCACTCAGAGCAGTACATTCAGAAGGTCATATCTCGAGTTGTACTTAACCTTTTTCCAAGATTTAACGTGCGTTGGATAGCTCATACTGTCTAGTTTCTGCTTATAAGGGTTTCATGGTCATTGAATTAATAGTTTTGAAGATAACTGCAATATTCTGCTCACTGGTCTATCTCTGAAGAGCCCCGAGAATGGCGGGCATGTTCCAGACTTTGTAAAAATTTAATCTCAGTGCTAAATCCATCATTTGAAGTGTTTTAACTTGGATTGGCAAGCTTGCTAAAACTATTTGCTATGCGGAAAAGGAATTTTTCAAATTCCTACCAGGTTGAGAGCATTGTTCATTTTTGCGAGCAGGTGTATGTCCAAAAATAGCAAGTTTTGGGAGCTAGTCATTTCGCAACTAGTCTGTCTTGACTTAAGCTTTTGGGATACATGTTCCAAAGTACTTGGCTGATATTTTGGTGGATTTAGGAAGCTCAAAGGGTCTACTAATCAACTCTGAAGTCTCAGTTGGCTGGTGTGAAGCTAGTTGTAGCGGCACCTACTCATCTTTGGATTGCATCCATTATCTCTCTTCATAGTGGTATTAGAGCATAGTCAAGCAACATGGGAGATGGATTTCCATCAGAAATTGACAAATTGGATTGAAACAACTACCCGGCATGGTCTCTAAGCATGGAGGCTTACCTTCAAGGGAGGAATCTATATGGATTCATATCCGGAGATGAAGCAATGCCAACCATGAGGAACAAAGGGCAACCATCACATGAAGAAGTGGAAGGACTTTCGAATTGGTGTTCAAAGGATGAACTTGCAAGGTCCTATATTCTAAACTCAATCTCTAATTTTCTATTACCTCATGTGAAGGGATGCAAGACATCAAGAGAGACAGGGAATGCACTTGCTTCTTTCTTCTCTTCCAACACTCGAGCAAGGAAGAACCAATTGTGGATGGAGTTCACAACAATGAAGAAAAGCCCGATGCAAAATGTGACTGATTATGTCACAAAGATGAAGGAGATTTCCGACCAACTTGGAAGCATTGGAGAGGTAACTGAAGAGGAGCAAATCATTAGACAAATCATGAATGGAATCAAAGGAGATGACAAGTGGGAGTCATTCACAACAGCCATGGATTTATACATGGATATGCATGTACCCGACCTCAACACACTCATGGGCCAACTCTTCACTCATGAAGCAAAGATTAGCAAAGGTGGTGAGTCCTCAAGAGGTAATCAAACTTCTGCCTTATATTTTGATAAAGCTAAGGTCAAGGACAAGTCAAAGAATAGGAAGAATGAAGATGAAGGTAGCTCTTTCCAAGCAAACTTTGTAGGTAGAGGAAGAGCTAGAGGAAGAGGGAGAGGTGGAAAGCAAGAGAGGGGGAGATTCCAATCATCTCAACCTTGCAATATATGTGGCTTATCTAATCATACTACTGAAGAATGTTCCAGGAACCCGAGGAACTCAAGAGGAAGAGGATTCAATAGAGGTGGCTATGGATCAAATAGAGGCAGGTACAATGGAGGCTACAACAACAACTCCTACAACAACAATTACAACAACAACAACTATCAAAGTGGCCATAGAGGAAGAAGAGATTACAATAACTATGCAGAGGACCAAATTCAAGAAGATTCATTATTGATTATGAATCTATCAGTGAAGAAGGGTAAGAATGATGATCACATATTTTACATTGGTTCGGGATGCTCAAACCATGTAGTTGGAAATGTGGCTTTAGTTTCTGATTTGGAAGATCCTCATAACAAGCATGAAGTGCAGACAGGAGATGACACAAAGCACTCAATGGAGAAGATAGGTAATGTGAAGACATCAGATGGGAATATGAACCTCTTAAGCAAAGTCTTGTATGTCCCTACAATTACCAAAAATTTAATAAGTGTTGGACAGATTTTTGAAAAAGGATTGCAGGTTAGATTCAACTGATTTGGAGCATATGTTGAAGACCCAAGGCAAGGCTTTCAAAGGATTGCCAAAGGAGAAAAGACAGGAAGGCTTTTCACTTTTGAAGTGGAAGATACAAAGAACATAGCTTTGTTTAGCTATGGATCTCAAACTCTAACACAGTTGGAGATATGGCACAAAAGGCTTGCTCACATTGGTGAGAGGACACTCAAACAAATTTCCAGGGACCAAAGTGTACTTGGTTTGCCTAATATCACGAGGAAACACATGATTTATAAGTGTGAAGCTTGTCAACTCGGCAAGGTTCATAGACAACCTTTCAATAAGAAAGGATGTATGTATCAAAATCCTTTGGATCTAGTGCACACGGATGTGTGGGGTCCAAGTAAGGAGCCATCTATATCAGGCTCAAGATATTATGTGTCTTTCATAGATGATTGTAGCAGGTGGACCATTCTGTTTTTCATGAAGCACAAGGATGAAGTGTTTAATTGCTTTAAGAAGTATATTGCTCTTGTTGAAAACCAAACAGGTAGGACTTTGAAACGACTCAGATCAGATGGTGGAGGAGAATACTTCT
Organism: Ceratopteris richardii; assembly: GCA_020310875.1. NCBI lineage: Eukaryota > Viridiplantae > Streptophyta > Polypodiopsida > Polypodiales > Pteridaceae > Ceratopteris > Ceratopteris richardii. The sequence continues at coordinate 2,715,395 of CM035409.1, forward strand.
CTTCTGAATTTGATGCCTTCTTGCATGAAAGAGGCATTACAAGGGAAGTCACTACAAGGTATACACCCGAACTCAATGGTGTAGCAGAGAGGAGGAACAGAGCTATTGTCGAAGCTGCAAGGTCCGTGCTCAACGAAAAGGGATTGCCAAACTACCTATGGGCAGAGGCTGTGTCGACAGCCACATATCTCATAAATAGACTTCCATCAAAGTCACTAGATGGAACCACTCCATATGAAGTGTGGAATGGAAGAAGACCTAGTCTAGATCATTGTAAAATCTTTGGATGCTTAGCCTATGCTCACATTCCTTCTCAAGTAAGAGGGAAATTGGATCCCAAGGCAGAGAAGTGCGTATTTATTGTTTATGACCAAAACCAAAAAGGATATAGATTGTACAATCCAATCAATAAAGGATTTTTTGTGATGATGAAAATCATCACAGAAATTTTTTTATGAAAACAAATCATGGTTTGATGATGACAGGAAAGTGAAGCTGCCGTATGACTTGGATGAAGACTTTCCATCACTTCAACCAAAGGAACCAAAGCAGCTTGAAGAAAGTGATTTGGAGATTGACCTAGAAGACTTGGAAATACTAAAGCTATGGAAGAACAAAGCTAAAGCAAAGATGCAGGATGCTACATATGGACCCGAGAGTTCACATCAACCACTTAGAAGGTCTTCAAGGGAGAAGAAGAAACCAGAGAGGTTTGGTTATGATACTTCGTTGGTCACCAAGCACTCAATCTACATTGCAAAGGATTCAACCAATGAAGAACCTACCACATTTGAAGAAGCACAAAGCAAGAAAGCTTGGAGAGATGCAATGGATGAAGAAATGGAAGCCTTGAAGGAGAATGACACTTGGGATCTTGTACCTAACAAGCCATCTATGAAGGTAATTGGATCTCGATGGATATACAAAATCAAGAGGAATCCAGATGGAAGTATAAATAGACACAAAGCAAGGTTAGTTGCTAAAGGGTTTGCTAAAACCCATGGTATTGATTATGAGGAGACTTTCTCTCCTGTTGCAAAAATGCCTACAATTAGGGTTCTCATTAGTCTTGCTGCATCTAGAAATTGGAATCTCTATCAACTTGATGTAAAGAATGCTTTCTTGAGTGGATGGATTTTTGAGGAAGTGTATATGGCACAACCTCTTGGATATGAGGATGCACATCATCCTAACTATGTATGCAAATTAAAGAAAGCTTTGTATGGATTGAAGCAAGCTCCAAGAGCTTGGAATTTCAGATTGGTGACTTATTTGCAGGACCAAGGATTCAAAGCTAGCAAGGCGGATACCTCTTTGTTTATAAAGAGGAATGGATCTGAAGTGATCTATTTATGTGTGTATGTTGATGATATTATTATCACAGGCAATGATCTTGAAGGAATCAAACAGGTAAAGAGTCAAATGAAGGAGGAGTTCAAAATAAGTGACCTCGGACCATTCACTTATTTTCTTGGATTGGAGTTGATCTACACAGATTGAGGTACACCTATGGAGAAAAATCATAAGCTTAGTGCTTATGAAGGAGAGCCAATTGAAGACATTACAAGCTATCAAAGCTTGGTTGGAAGTTTGAACTATGCAACACTCACAAGGGTGGATATATGCTATAGTGTTAGCATATTGAGTCAGTTTATGCATAAGCCAAGAAGACCACACATGGAAGCGGCCAAGAGAGTCCTCAAGTACCTAAAGGGGACTATGAATGAAGGTTTGTTTTATTCATTTACTTCAGATATTGAGCTAAAGGTCTACTCAGATGCAGATTGGGCCGGATCTAGAGATGAGAGAAGAAGCACATCCGGTTATATATCATTTGTAGGTTCAAAAATCATTTCTTGGTCATCCAAGAAGCAACCAACCGTGACATTATCTTTTACCGAAGCCGAATATAGAGGTTTGGCTAATGCAACTCAAGAAATCATGTGGTTAAAGTCTTTGTACACAGACCTTGGACTTCATTCTTCAACACCTCACATTTTTTGTGACAACACAAGCTCACTACATCTTGCAGCTAATCTGGTATACCATGCTAGAACCAAGCATATTGAAGTCCACTACCATTATGTAAGGGAGAAGCTAATGAGCAAGGATATTCAACTATCCTATGTCTCTCCAGATATGCAATGTGCAGACATGTTGACTAAAGCTCCTGATGGTACAAAGTTAAGTAGATTCAAGTTGACGATTGGCTTGCAGAAAATCAAGGACAATTGAAGACTTATTTGGAGGCCAAGCATGTTAGGCTTGAGGGGGAGCTGTTGGTGCATTTTAACCAAGCCTATATGCTTGATATGCTTGCTGTTATCCTCATTTGTAAGTCACATGAGTAGTCATGTGAACATCTCTTGTAAAAGAGTTCATTTTTATCTCTTGTAATTTGAAAAAGTAAAAAGGAAAAGGATGGCTTACCTCATCCATGATGTAAAAGCAAATTTGTGGCCCTATCTACCTAAAACCACGAATTTTTGAGCTGAGGGAATATATCCTAACTTTGGAAATCACTTTTAGGTGGAGCCATTCGAATTCGAATTCAAAACTCCCTCCAAGAATAGCTATAAGAGGAGCAAGAAGGAAGAGGCGATTAGCAAGCCTTGTACGTGACCACTTCATGTCATTTTGTAGAGATTGAAGAGCTTACTCCATAGCTCTATCATTCTACTCCCATTGTGCAAAGATTCATTGCCAATGTGGTTGTAATCATATGTGAATCTATACATTTATCATCATTTACTTCTCTGTTTTGTTCTCTGCTATACTCACTCAGAGCAGTACATTTAGAAGGTCATATCTCGAGTTCTACTGAGCCGTTTTCCGTGATTTAATGTGCGTTGGGTAGCTCATACTGTCTAGTGTTTGCCTATAAATGTTCATGGTCATTGGATTAATAATTTTCAAGATATATGCAATTTATTGCTCACTAGTCTATCTCTACCGAGCCTCGAGAATGGCGGGCATAATCCAGACTTTGTAAAAATTTGTTCTCACTGCTCAGTCCATCATTTGAAGTGTTTTAACTTGGATTGGGAAGCTTGCAAGGTCTATTTGCTATGCCCAAAAGGAATTTTTCAAATTCCTACCAGGTTGAGAGCACTGTTCATTTTTTCGAGCAGGTGTATGTCCAAAAATAACAAGTTTTGGGAGCTAGTCATTTCGCAACTAGTTTGTCTTGACTTCAACTTTTGGGATACATGTTCCAAAGTACTTGGCTGATATTTTGGTGGATTTAGGAAGCTCAAAGGGTCTACTAATCAACTCTGAAGTCTCAGTTGGCTAGTGTGAAGCTGGTTGTAGCGGCACCTACTCATCTTTGGATTCCATCCGCCATCTCTCTTCACACAATTTTCCTCCACAGTAACACCTAAACAACATTCTCCAAACCCTTTTCAATTTATACCATCTGATGGATTTACCAATAACATAGTAGGGTTTGCATATCTTTCACACTTTTCATGATCCAACAAGATGAATCTCTTCCCTTTGCACTTTTCTCTTTCTTCAA
>CM035409.1:2726414-2728914 GCA_020310875.1 Ceratopteris richardii
ATACGTGATAGGCTCTTTTCTTTCCCTTGAGGATCTTCTGACCTCTGCACTTCTTGAAGTCTCAGCCACATTTGATTCTGTATCAAATCTTGGCCCATCTTCAACATTACCCTGCAATTTACTTTTATAATCAACATCATTAATATCTTCTTCATACACACTTACTTTTGCCTTCCCTTTTCTTTGTATTTCTTTGTCATCTGCATAATCATTTGTTGACCTTGTACACCAAGTGCTTTGCTCATCAAATGTAACATCTTTGGTAACAAGAAATTGCTTTGTAGATGGACTCCACAATCTGTAACCCATCTATCTATCAGCATACCCAATAAACACATACTTCTCTGCTTTGGGTTCTAACTTATGTCTCAATTGTGAGGGAACATAAACATATGCTAAACATCCAAATACCTTACAATGACCAAGAGTAGGTTTCTTACCCCACCATGCTTCATAAGGAGTTCTTCCCTCCAATGCTTTACAAGGTAACCTATTCACAAGGTATGTTGTAGTGTTGATAGCTTCTGCCCATAAGTAATTTGGACAATTCTTTTCCTTCATCATGGCTCTTGCAAACTCTACAAGAGTTCTATTTCGTCTTTCTGCAACTCCATTTTGTTGAGGGGAGTACCTACAAGTTACTTCTCTTTTTATACCTGCATTCCACAAATAATCATCAAACTCTTTAGAAAAATACTCTCCCCCTCCATCTGATCTCAACTCCTGAGCTTTTGTCCTGTAATCCTTTCTGCATAAGCATGATACTGCTTGAATGTTTTGAACACTTCTGATTTGTCCTTGATTACATTTAAGTAATCCATCTGGTTGCATCGTCAACAAACAACACGTAATATCTAGATCCATTTATGCTATAGTCCCTTGAAGGACCCCACAGATCTGTATGAACTAACTTAAGCATGTTTGAATACTTATATCCTGATTTGTTGTAAGAACTTTTATTTGCTTTACCTAATTGACAAGCAACACACTTGTACACCATGTGTTGCCCTTCAACTTTTGGCAAACCAAGAACCACATCATTCCTTGACATTTCCTTTATAGCTCTCTCATTGAAATGACCTAGCCTTTTATGCCATAGGTCTAATTCAGACATCTTTTGACTTTCGTAAGTAAATAGAGCATGTACAACATTACCTTGGACTTTGAGAGTAAACAACCTTCCTTCCTTTTTACCTGCAATAATGTTTCTATATCCTTGATTTGGATCTTGCACATAGACACCATCATTTGTGAATCTGACTTCATATCCTTTCTCCACAATTTTCCCTACACTTATGAGATTTTTAGGAATAGTAGGAACATAAAGTACCTTGCTTAAGAGTGTAATTCCATTTGTTATCTTCACTGATCCAATGCTTTCCACCTTATGCTTAGTATTATCACCTGTTTGAACTGTATGTCCATTCACTTTTGCTTCCATATAATTCATCAAGGATATATTGCCACTCATATGATTGCGACATCCTGAGTCAATATAAAACACCCTTTGGACTTCTCCTACTGCTTCATGAGTTGCATTTAAGATCAGAGTCATGTCATCCTTTTGATCTGATGCATAATTATAATAATTGCTGTAGTAGGACTGAGATTGAAAACTTCTTCCACCTCCTCTAGCATATGATGTCCTACCACCTCTTCCTCTAAAGTTGCCTCTTTGGTTTCTGCCTCCTCTACCTCTTTGATTAAAACTCTGATTATTATTTCCACCATTTTGATTGTTATCCCAACAATCATTTGCCAAATGATTGGTTCTGCCACAAATCCAACAAGCTTTAGTATTATCTTTGTTCTTACCTCCTCTTCCTTTACCTCTGAAGTTCATCTTCCCTTTTGTAAAGTTAGCTTGACTTGAAGATCCTTCATCACCAGTTGACTGCTTCCCTTTGCCATTCTTTTTCTTATCCTTGGAGTACATAGCTTGACTTGCACTCCTATCATTGTCTCCCTTAATGTCCTGCTCAAAAGTTAGCATGTGTCCTAGCAATTGATTAAGATCAAGAGTAAAGTGATCAAGTGACAATTCTATATGGACAATATGAAAGGCTTCCACTTCTCATCTACTCTCAGACCTGTAAGTATTTTCCTTACCAACTTGTCCTCTTCAATGTCTTCATCTACCGCTCCCAAGTTATCTACAATATCTTTCATCCTTGCCACATAATCAGAAATTGATTGTGAACTCTTCTTCTTAAAGGTTGTAAACTCTGCCCATAATGAAGACGTCCTTGACTTGGTTGTGTTTTGGAAATGCTCTTCCAAAGCATTCCACACATGGGTTGCACTTTCCAATCTTCTGATGTGAGGTAAAAGATAATCATTTACAACCATATAAATGATGATCATAGATTGAGCATCCTTTCTCATCTAGGTCTTCAAATCTGCAAGCTCTTCCCTAGTTGGAATACTAGCATCTGCAAACTCAGGCTTTTCTTCTTCTCCTGTAATGAATGCCATCAAATCTTTGCTCATGAGGTGTGCC
>CM035409.1:2736414-2741414 GCA_020310875.1 Ceratopteris richardii
CAAGCATAGTGTAAGCTTGATGTTCCAAGAGCTCCCCCTCAAGCTAAAGTATGCTTGAGTCTTCATTCTCTGATAGGTTGAATACCTGCCATAGCTTTGAATCTACAAAGCTTTATTCCTTCAAGTGCCTTTGTCATCATATCTGCTACTTGCTTTTCAATTGGAACAAAAGAAATGTCGATCTCCTTTGTCATGAGCTTCTCCCTGATGAAGTGGTAATGGACTTCTATGTGCTTGGTTCTCGCATGGAAAATACGATTTGCCGCTAGATGCATGGAACTTACATTATCTCCAAATATGTGAGGTTTGGAACTCACAAGTCCCAAATCTGTATACAATGCTTTTAACCATATTGCCTCTTGAGTTGCTATGGTCAAGCCTTTGTACTCTGCTTCAGTTGAAGATAAAGCAACTGCTGGTTGCTTTTTGCAACTCCATGACACTAGCTTTGAACCTGCAAATGCTAAGTAACCTAATGTACTTTTCTATCATCCTTAGCTCTTGCCCAATCTGCATCTCCGTAGATTTTGATATCCAAATTTGAAGAGTAAGGATAGAATATACCTTCGTTGATTGTACCTCTGAGATACTTAAGCACTCTCTTAGCCGCATCCATGTGTGGTCTTCTCGGTGAGTGCATGAACTGACTAAGCACTCCCACACTATATGAGATGTCTGCCCTTGTATGAGTAGAATATATCAAGCTACCTACCAAGCTTTGATACTCTTTAATATCTTCAATTTTCCAACCTTCATAAACACTAAGTTTATGATTGATCTCCAAAGGTGTACCTGCAGGTTTAGTGTTCTCCATTTTGAACTTGAGAAGAAGATCCTAAATGTATCTTCTTTGAGTCAAATACATTCCTTCAACTGTGTATATCACCTCCATACCTAGGAAATATGTGAGCTCACCTAGGTCACTGATTTTGAACTCCTCTTGCATGTGTCTCTTGATCCTTTGAATGCCATTTAGATCATCACCCGTCACAATAATATCATCTACATATACACATAGATAGATAACCTCATTCTGATCCCTTTTGATGAATAGAGAAGGATCTGTGCTGCTAGCTTTGAACCCTTGATCTTGAAGATATGTAACCAACCTGTAATTCCAAGCTCTAGGAGCTTGTTTCAATCCATACAATGCGTTCTTAAGTCTGCAAACATAAGATGGATGATTAGGGTTTTCAAAACCTGGTGGTTGTGACATGTATACCTCTTCACTTATCCAACCATTTAAGAATGCATTTTTCACATCAAGTTGGAGGAGTCTCCAAATCCTTGCAGCAGCTACACTTATGAATGTCCTGATTGTAGTCATCTTTGTAACCGGTGAGAATGTTTCCTCATAGTCTATACCATGAGTTTATGAGCATCCTTTGGCATTTAATCTTGCCTTGTACCTGAATACTGATCCATCTGAATTTCTTTTAACTTTATATACCCATCTGCAACCAATTACCTTTTGATTCGGCGACATTGGAACCAAATCCCAAGTGTCCATCTCCTTCAATGCATCTATCTCTTCATTCATGGCCTTTTCCCAATTAGGGTTTCCCTTTGCCTCTTCATAGCTTGAGGGTTCCTCTGAAATAGAGTCTTTTGCCAAGTAGATTGAATGCTTCGTAACGAATATGGAATCATATCCATACCTTTCTAGTTTTTTCTTCTCTCTTGCTGATCTTCTAGGTGCTTGTTTTGAGCATTCTCCAACCTCTTGCATCTTTTCTTTGCCTCTTGACTTCCATAGCTTGTAATCCTTTTCTCTTTCATCTTGGTCATCGTCTGTATCACTTCTTGGATCGTGGACCTGTGTATCATGCTTCCTTCCTAATTGATGAGAGTCAGAATCAAGATCATATGGTAGTGTTACCTTTTGTTTGTCTTCATCATACCAAGACCTGTGTTCTTCAAACACAACATCTCTACTTTTAGTGAATTGCTTGGTTGAAGGATTGAAGAACCTATAACCCATCTGATTTGAATCATATCCAATAAACACTGCCTTTGTTGCCCTTTCATCTAGCTTACCTCTTATTTGTGATGGTACATGAACATAAGCTAAACAACCAAAAACCTTGCAATGTCCAAGACTAGGTTTTCTTCCATGCCATGCTTCATAAGGAGTCATACCTTGAAGTGATTTGGATGGTAGTCTATTGACAAGGTACACAGCAGTTGAAATAGCTTTTGCCCATAGATAATGTGGCAACTTCTTCTCTTCGAGCCTTGTTCGAGCTGTTCCAACCAATTTCTTGTTTCTCCTCTCTGCAATTCCATTTAGTTGAGGAGAGTACCTGGTAGTCACTTCCCTTTTTATACCTTTGTCCTGCAAGAACTCATCAAACTCTTTGGAGAAGTATTCTCCCCCTCCATCAGATCTGAGCTTCTTTAGTGATCTACTTGTATGATTCTCCACATGTGCAAGATACTTCTTGAAGCAATCAAACACTTCATTCTTAATCTTGATAAAGTATAGAACAATCCATCTACTATGGTCGTCAATAAATGAGACATAGTACCTTGATCCTGCCAATGAAGGTTCTTGACTTGGTCCCCATACATCTGTATGTACTAAGTCCAATAAGTTGTTGTGGATGTAGCGTTTGTGGTTGAATGGTTGTCTTTGTGCCTTCCGAATCTGACATGCATCACACCTATTGATCATGTGTTGCTCTGATATGTTCGGCAGTCCTAGAACACTTTGATCCCTGCATATATCCTTCAAGGTTATTTCATTCACATGAGAAAGTCTCTTATGCCACACTTCAAGCTCACTTAGGGTTTGAGACCCAAAGTTGAATAGAGCTATGTTCCTGGTTTCTCCTACTTCAAAAGTAAAGAGCCTACAATGCTTCTCACCTCGGGCTATCTTTTTGAAGCCTTGACACGGATCTTCCACAAAAGCTCCATGTTGGGTGAACCTAACTTGCAAGCCTTTTTCAACTATTTGGCCTACACTTATTAGGTTTTTAGTGATAGTGGGTACATAGAGAACCTTACTCAAAATGTTTGTCCTGCCATTGGAAGCTTTGACATTACCAGTCTTCTCCACATTGTGCTTTGTGTTATCCCCTATTTACACTTCATGTCTATGCTTTGGACTTTCCAAATCAGATACAAGAGAAATGTTGCCTGCAACATGATTTGAACATCCTGAATCTATGTAGAACAAATGATCATCTTCTTTACCTTCTTTGTGGCTTAGATTCATGAGAAGCAATGAGTCTCCATGTGGTTGATCTTCTGAATAATTGTTGTAGTCCCTTCTTTTATAGCTTCTATTTTTATTGTTGAAGTTGTGTCCAGCTCTGCCTCTATTGCTGCCATATCCACCTCTTCCACTTCCTTTCTGGGTCTTCCCATTGAACCACCAATTCTGAGTGGTGTGGTTGGTCTTATCGCATATGGCACGAGGTTGAATATTCTGACCTTTGGCTTTGTCTTGCTTTGGTCCTTTCTTCTTCCCTTTCCACTTGCTCTTGCTTGCGAAGTTGGCTTGAGAAGTCTCTTCTTCATCTTCTTCCTTCTTCTTGCCTTTCTGCTTCTTATCCTTCTTATCTGCATATAGAGCACTAGTTGAATTACCATGATAAGAGTTACCTTTCTTTATGCTATTGTTGGCTTCTTGATTGAAGAGTTGTCCAAGAAAGATGTTGAAGTCTGGAGTCTGCACATCCATGATGAGATCATAAGCCATCGTGAAGGATTGCCATTGCTTATCACTTCGAATGCCATTGAGAATTTGCCTCATTATGACCTCTTCTTCAATCAGCTCTCGAATGGATGCTAATTGATCCGGAACCTCCTTGACCTTGGTAACAAATTCTGTGATGGTTTCTTTAGGTGTCTTCTTCATTTGGTTGAACTCGTTCCAAAGATGATTCTTTCTTGCTTTGGTACTAGCAGAAAAGAAAGTCTCCAAGGCATCCCAAGTCTCTTGAGATGTCTTGCATCCTCTAATATGTGGTAATAGAAAGTTAGAGATAGAGTTAAGTATGTACGACCTTGCTTGAGCATCCCTTGCGCACCAAAGTGTGAGCTTATCTGTCTCTTCTTGTGTAGGTCCTCCTTTGGAACTTGGAATAGGCATAACTTCATTACCTGCTACAATTCCAAAAAGATTTATACCTTGCAAATAGGCCTCCATTCTGATTTGCCAAGCTACGTAGTTGTGTCGATCAAGCTTCTCGATCATTGAGGGAAAGCCGTCACCCATCTTGATCTATTTCTGATACCACTGAAAGAACTTGGAGAAGCTTGTAGAAGGTAGAAAAGTGCGTTTCAAAGCGACGAATTTTGGTCATGCCAACCGGCACAAGACCAGCCCTTTAGCTTATGGAGACTCAAATAGACCTTATAAGTATGTAATAAGTGCAAAGAAATACACTATGTACTTTGGAGCATCAAGGAGAATGAGTCAATACATGATAGATAGGTTCGCGGGTCAACTAGCTCAAAAACTTCCTATCTATGGAAGAGACAATGAAGTTCAAATACCCATAGCGACCAGCGTGATTACAATTAGAAAACATCCTTTTATGGGAGTGATACACATAAGGTTGAGTGTATGGAATGCACAAAATTATAAGGAATAAGCAAAATATGCTAATGAATGAATGCAACATTCACCGGTGGTACTTCCTATTTTTCAGGAATACACAGCGATTGACCCCGAGTCAGAAAAATGCACATTTCTCACAATCTACTGAACCAAATGCTTCAAAACTTTATAGGCATACACTAGATACTAATACCTTTTGAATGCGTCATCTTGCATGCAATTTGAAGCTCGAGAGAGAGAGAGCAGCAGCCTTTGCAGGATTACTGTTGGCGAAGAAGATGATGCAGAGAATTGAAGGAGAAAGACAGTGATGGTCACAAGTGCATGTATATTGCTTCCATGTAATGCACAAGTGATTTCAAGTCTTTATATAGACTCTAGGAGTGTTCCACGACTTTTACAAGTTGAATTTGAATTCAAATGAAGGTGG